>OY744520.1:6276203-6451203 GCA_963556195.1 Sepiola atlantica
AAAAAAAAAAAGGAAAAAAATAAAACTATAAAATAGTGCATACTGTTCCAGCGTTTGTCTATAGACAGAATTATTTACAATTCCCCACAACCCCAAAATTATTTTTTTTTTTAATCTTTTTAAATAAAGAAAAAGATTTTTAAATCCTGCCTCTATGCATGTAGCTTGCTACGTGGATGCTCTTTCTTAGTTTACGAACGTTTATAGGTTCATTATTATTTACAATTTTAATAATTATAAAACAAAATAATAATTGTAGATAATTAAAAATTTGATTAAGCCTACTTATATGGAGTTTAGGGGTGGGAGCAAAAGTTACTTGGGTTATTCAATTTTCTTAGGCAATACTGGTGCACAGGTCCCACTAGTAGTATATATTCATTGACTTTTGACTCGTTCCTGAATTTTATTGGAATCCATTACCCTCAACGTGATATAATTTTATTCAAGGACAAGAAATACAATTTCAAACCAACAATGAATAAACAATCATGGCTGCCATTGTAAAGACAAACCAAAACAAGTCCAATTATTTATAAACAATAATGTGAGAGAAAGAGAGGCAAAGAGACAGATACAGACATAGGTAGATAGAAAGGGGGAGAGAAAGAAAGAGAGAGTCAACAGATGACGATTAGAACGGAAGTGACGTCGCCATTACTGACATAACGTTGCCACGAACGATAGCCAGGGAGATGCATTGGAAGAACCAGGCTGACTCACAGGCTCAACTATATAATACAATGTTCTAATCAGATTTTTTCAACAACTGCACTCATGCATTCATGACTTTCGGCTCATTATTGAAACATTTTTGGGGACTATTTTTGCTTTAAGCATAACTTAAAATTGTTTTGTATTTTTTTTTAAATTAATACTTACCAATAATTAGCTAATTGTGTTTTTTACTTCTGAGAATAAGAGTAATTCTTTGAAAATCCATGCATTAAAGGTCATTCTCATTTTTTATTATATTCCAACACCTGATGATTATAATAAACTCAAGTATGTAACTTTACATTTGTCTCATTATTTCAACGTGTCTGTCTCTCTCTATGTGTGTGTGTGTGTTTACTCCACAGATGGATTGTTTTGCTGTATTAAAGTTCCTCGTGTGGCTCGACAGACCAGTATTTCAGGCCGAGACTGAAACCGGATCGTTTTTTAACAATCCGAACTTCTATCCACTGCACTATACTCACAAGCCATGCGGCAGGGCAATCTTAATGTTTATAAGCAATATCAATTGTCGAAGTATAGTCTATTCGAGCTTTGCATTACTAGTGGTTCATGGCAGCTGGCCATTTGTCATGGCACTGTAAGTGATATATAGATATATATCCTTCACTTTTTATATAATAAAGATCAATATGTATTTATTTAAATACTAACAAAAATTACCCGCCCTCTGGGCAGCAATTAATCTAACTGTAGGAGAACAAAGAAACAATTTTCACTCAACATTTTGGTAATTTGAAGAAAAATAACAAAAAGATGATTGTCATGGTGTTATTTGATACATTAAGGAAATTTACTTTATAGTCACATTTTATTAATTAAGATAAAACAACATGGTCTTTTCGATATTCAAAGTCAAGGGATTTGAATTACCCATTAAAAACTGGCTACATAATGAAATGAACAAACTAAAAAGAGGAATGTCGATTGGTCAAATAAAACGATTATATATTACTGAGTAATTTGAAATGGTTGCTTTGTGTTTTTTGCTTTTATTATTAAAGACAGAAAAACAAGAACTTTTTAAATATGAATAAAATTTTAATATTTATTTAAAAATTTAAACCAATTCAGTTACAATGAATTGATTTACTACCAACTGTACCTACCCGATGTTGCCTGGGAGATTTTTTTACTTGCATTTTTGTCTTATTTATTTTAATTTACTATGCCATTTCTCGTTATGTTTTTTTACCAAATTATTATTTTTTTTCATAGAATTTTGAAAGTTAAATTTAATTATTACAGTATTATTTGACATTGTTAACTAATTTTGTTGAGGTAATGCTTTAATCTCTATTTATAAAATTATTGGAGTTAACCAGCTTCTAACACTTCAATCTTTTAATAGATGAGGATTTGCTAAGAATTTTGAAGCCTTTTAAATGATCTTCTATTCAACACAATAAATGTTTCCTAATTCCTTTTAAATTCTGAGTTGCCACATAGTAATTCATTTTTTTTTTTTTTTTTTTTTTTTTAACAACAATTAACATTAAAATGGCTGATAGGTTTATGAAAAACCATAAATGTTTCCTCCGGGATTCAATTTTGTAATTAAATTTTTTTTTTTTAAATAAAATTTTTTTAAACTTTTTATTTTGCAATTTTTATTTCAATAAATAATCGATTAATAGTAAATAACAAATAATGTGTCAGTCACGCAGAGGCGAGAAAAACACACCATTCAAAATAGAGTTTATCTTAAAGACTCTTGAAAGGGAAGATTTGTTTTGACAGAAAAAGTCAAATCAAATCTTGTTGAAATAAAAATTGATTAGAAAACAAAATGGAATCTCAAAAAGGTCAGAGTTTAAAAACGAAAAAGAAGTCAATTGCAACTAGAACACTCAAGATAAAGCAGAAAAGATGATGTAATTTTAACCTTTAACCTTTGACCTCTCGTCAGATGAAGGATTTTGCATAAATTATAAGAGAAAAACTTTGGTTTCACTGAACTAAAACTGCATCTTATCTCCTTTGCCAAGTCACTGTCTTTTTAAGTGTTGAAAGATTTGCAGTCTTTTTAAGTGTTGAAAGATTTGCAGTCTTTTTAAGTGTTGAAAGACTTGCAGTCGTTTTAAGTGTTGAAAGACTTGCAGTCGTTTTAAGTGTTGAAAGACTTGCAGTCGTTTTAAGTGTTGAAAGACTTGCAGTCGTTTTAAGTGTTGAAAGACTTGCAGTCGTTTTAAGTGTTGAAAGACTTGCAGTCGTTTTAAGTGTTGAAAGACTTGCAGTCGTTTTAAGTGTTGAAAGACTTGCAGTCGTTTTAAGTGTTGAAAGACTTGCAGTCGTTTTAAGTGTTGAAAGACTTGCAGTCGTTTTAAGTGTTGAAAGACTTGCAGTCGTTTTAAGTGTTGAAAGACTTGCAGTCGTTTTAAGTGTTGAAAGACTTGCAGTCGTTTTAAGTGTTGAAAGACTTGCAGTCGTTTTAAGTGTTGAAAGACTTGCAGTCGTTTTAAGTGTTGAAAGACTTGCAGTCGTTTTAAGTGTTGAAAGACTTGCAGTCGTTTTAAGTGTTGAAAGACTTGCAGTCGTTTTAAGTGTTGAAAGACTTGCAGTCGTTTTAAGTGTTGAAAGATTTGCAGTCTTTTTAAGTGTTGAAAGACTTGCAGTCTTTTTAAGTGTTGAAAGACTTGCAGTCTTTTTAAGTGTTGAAAGATTTGCAGTCTTTTTAAGTGTTGAAAGATTTGAAGTGGTTTTAAGTGTTGAAAGATTTGCAGTCTTTTTAAGTGTTGAAAGATTTGCAGTCTTTTTAAGTGTTGAAAGATTTGCAGTCTTTTTAAGTGTTGAAAGATTTGCAGTCTTTTTAAGTGTTGAAAGATTTGCAGTCTTTTATAAATAAAAAGATTCTAGTACCTATTCCATCAAAAATGACAGAGAGAAAGGTTAGCTTTTTCAAACAAATCAACAAAGCATTGAAAAATTAGGCAACATTTTTATATCACAATAAAATTTATTTAACGTAATTTTGAGATTTCATTTTGTTTTCTAATCAATTTTTATTTTAACAAGATTAGATTTGACTTTTTCTGTCAAAACAAATCTTCCCTTTCAAGAGTCTTTAAGATAAACTATTTTGAATGGTGTGTTTTTCTCGCTTCTACGTGACTTACACATTATTTGTTATTTACTATTAAAGCTACTCATACAACAGGTGAAATTGCACGAATATAAGTCTTTTATGACCACGTCTCTTGTCACTATGTGTCCAGTAAAATCTTTACCCTGTCCCACTACAGTAAATCAGTTACATTACCCAGAATAAGAATATGACCAGCTGTGAATTAACATTTTTGTAAGACCCTTTGTCGACCCTCGTGATCCTAATTAAATGGTGTGTGTGGAGGGGGGGGGGGGGTATAACAAATACTTTATAGATAAACTAGACGACCCAATGGGTCATAGATAGTCTAGTATGTATATTAAGCTGTAGTTCCTGTCTGTGAACAGACTCCATATATATTCTGAAACTACATTACACACGGTATTTGGATAAGTATGCTTCCTTTTGATCGAAGGAGGGGGGGGCATCATAATACTGTGGAGTTTGCATTTGCGGCAGACATCCATAAAAAGGAAATATGACATCAATTTATTTTATTTGTAACATGAATAGTGTGCAGAGATGGGATTAAAGACCATAACTTATCGTAAATGTCATACTTACACTCCCTCTCAACCAATCAATGTTGAATACATCCTTGGGCCCCACCCCCAAAATTTAATATTTTAAAATGTAAGAAATGAGAATAAAATTGATAGTATGATGTTATGAGCTGATGGCAAGAAGAAAAAGTTCCTCATTCAATCGATGGCAACGCTGAGTTTTCCTACTAGTAATATATATAAAGAAAAAGATTTCAAATTTAATTATTTGATTAACAGTTTAAAATTTCAAGAATCGGTGCTCAAGTCCAATGTTTAGGCTACAGACGTCACAGGCCTGATTACAACATTCTGCAACTAAAGTCTTTGACCGCTGCTATTTGATCTTTCTCTTCATTCATACAAAACATGTTGACAATAAGCTTAAGATCAACTTGACAAGTTGGATATCTTAAATCAACTGCATTACTTGAGCCGGCTGTAAGATTAGACAGAGAAGAGCCAAGTTGAACAGACAAGATAGAAGCACGGGGCGAGGGAGAAAAGGCGAAGGAACATATGACAAAGACAAGGCTGAGTCAAGGTGAACACATTACTTTTCTTTAAGCAAGACTTGTTTTCCTTTAGTCTTAAAATTAACTGACCTAAATCCTTTTCTAACCCCCCCGTCACAGTTCTTAAAAGTGATAAGGTCTTTATGAATATTCACCAAATCATGACATTAGTCATAAATGATGGGGGGGAAAAAACAAAATTTTACTGTCAAAACTCTACATTTATTGTAAAAAGGTGTTTTAAATGTGCTATCACCTGTTACAATCAATGATTGCTTGACAAGAGAATTACAAATGCTCAGCATAATGAATAACACCATAGAAAACGAAAGGCCACAGCTAAAGATAGAAACTTTATTCAACTATTTCTGTAATACAGCCAGCATACCCATTTTGTACCTAAAAAGAATTGAGCACTTTTAGCAGACGATAATCGAAATAGAATCATATATAAGCATTATAATTTACTTTATTTACTAAGAATTAATTTGTAAGGATGAATAAACAGTACTAAGAAATTAAATGCTTTATTTATCTATAAAACATTCAACGAATGAGTGGATTTCTTTTAAATGTCTCTAAAAGAAAAGAGTAGAGTTTCTTTTCGACTGCAATAGCTAAATAGTAGTGCTAGCACTGGTTGAAAAGTGTGAGTTTGAGCTTATCTCACTGTGTGCTTTTTCTTCTACAAGTTTGTGATACTGCATTATGTGGTATCAGCTAACTACAAGGCTGAGGACCGAGAGAATGGCTAATTACTATTTTGTATGCATTTCTCAATTCTATGTGACATACATATTTTTTTTATTTACAATTAATCGATTATTTATTGAAATCAAAAATGCAATGGCGTAAAATAAAGCAAATCCTATTAAAAAAACAATTCAATTTTGAAATTAAATCAAACAGAATGCATTTCATTTCTTCATAAACAAGTCAGCTATTTTAATCTTTCATTAATAGTTGAAAAAAAAATCAATTAGTTTGTGACTCCTTCCAAATTTGAAGAAATTTGGAAATCTTCAAACTGTTAAATAGAAAGTCATTTAATCTGGTTTTAAAATCCTGAGCAAATCCTCATGTATTAAAAGATTGAAAGTTCTGATAGCTATTTACATCTAATCATTTTATAAATAGACATTAAAACATTACTTTAACACAGTTATAGTTTTATAATAATTTTGTTCAATAATTTAATAACCAAACAATACCGTAAGAATTAAATTTGACTTTCAAATTATTTTTTTTAAAATAATTTCATTAAAAGTTATACACAAAACAAAAATGAAAGTAAAAAAAGCTCCCGAGCAACGTCGGGTAAATTTTATACTTGCAGGAAGACCCGGCATTGCCGATAGTTGAATGAAGAACACAATGTCCTTTTGCACTCAACCCCTAACACTAGATTACTTTCATATCTTACATTTTATTTTTTATTTTTTTTTGGGGGGGTCAAAGATATACTCAGCATTGTGTGGGAGGAGGTGTAAGTAAAGCAAGAATAATTAAAATAATTTCGGTAAATTCGTTAACTCCGTTGATGGACACCCAGCATTTCCTGGAAATCAATAAGAACCCCCCATCCCATGCACCTTTGCTCCAAGCCCTGAACGCTGTATTAACTTTTCTATTCTTATTTTTTTTTTTTTAATTTCTACTATTTTTAAGTTCTAAATAAAGTAAAACATTTCCTTTTTACGGATGTCAAGCGCAAATGCAGACCCCACAACAACGTTGAATCTTCTTTTGAGACAAATGAAATAGACTTATCGACTTACTCTGTGTAATGTACTTTTAGAATATATATTGGCGGGGGGGAGGGGGTCTCCAAAATCCTAGGAGTTTATGAATGAAGAAAAAGACAGGAATTACAACCTTAGGTCATCTACAATCGTCTCTCCCCTCTGTCTGATTTGATGGACAACATCATCCATTGTGCACGGTTATCCCCTCAGCTGTTTTTTAATGGATGACGTAATCTTTGTGAAATCATCAAGTGTGAACAGGGACAAACAAACAAACAAACGAGATAAACAAAGATATCCATAGTGATATTGGTTATAGATATTAGTTATAGATATTATTTATAGATATTATTTATAGCAATTTTGATTTGAAATATGACGGGTATGTTTTTCAAGGCTCTCAATTCAAAATTGTTTTTTTTTTAATGAATTAAATCTAAACCCAATTAAAACAAATACAAAGTTATACGTGATGAAACGAGACTGCAGAGTCAGTAGCTGAGACTCGTGAAATTTTAAAAGGTTTGATTCCTAAAGCAATGAATTTAATCCGACTCAAACTCCACAACCCTTGCTTTTTTAGCACAATTTTATTTTCATACAAATATGAACTGACAAACAGGAGCAAATGAAGGAGTTGAAAAAATCTATTGATCAATTTTAATTGAAACGTTAGGCTCAACAAACTGTTTAAAAAAATCTATTGATCAATTTTAATTGAAACGTTAGGCTCAACAAACTGTTTACAAAAATCAGATGAATAACCACTAAACGAAAATACCTCTGACGAGCAGCTGAATTCAACCCCATTCACTGTAGAGATCCTTTGCTGCTGGAAGACATTCTACTCTGATGACTTCTTTTCTCAAACCGCTTACCTTTGGAATTCCCTTCCTACTCCCTGTTTTCACCCGATCGTATAAACATGCAGAAATCTAAATATAATATGAATAAACATCTTGCTGTACATCTCTCTATCCAGATTGCACGTGGCAATATGCCTTGTTGTGAAGGGGAGAGGGGGGGATAACAACCAAACAAAAACAAAAAAATTTTCCTTTTTTACATATTTGGGTTCATCTATCAACCTCTGTAAAAGTTTTTTAATGCCAAATTCCAATACTTTTGGGAAACAAGTCACTGAACATGTTATGTAATGCATGGACTGAAGACTGGTCCAAGTACAAAAAAAAACAAAAAACAATACGAAATATACCTATTAAAACAGGATACGAACATATAAGTTGCAGAGAACACTAGCAAAATAAACAGATTTACAGACCAAGCGATCCCAATTAGGCGCATGTGTGGAAAATAAATAAATTTTTAAAATTTTAAAAATCAGAATCAACCCTTTTCTCTCCAACACCAGACAGATTGATGGTCAAAATCGGCCTCGTTCTGATTTGCCTTAGCTCAAATACAAATCAATAAAGATCGATTTAAAACTATTAGTTAATGTTTGTAATACTGAATGCAAATTATTCTTTTACACAGAACGGGTATTCAGCTCAACTGATATTTTATCCATTGTTGAAGGAAATTCAAGGATTCATATTCACCCCGAGCCCCCAGTATTAGTCTATCAGTGAATGTAATCATCAGGCCATCTGTGACCCTATCTTTGCCAAATATTTGTCACGAGTGAGTGGACAGACGACCTCTTCTAAAGTGACAGAATCGGTGGGGGGGGGGGGGGGGATCTAATAAATTTCAGACAAGATTTGTAAGTATATATTTTTTTTTCTAGATCATTATCTAGTAAATAAATAAGTATTTATGCTACATAGCAAAACAAAGCAAGCGAGAAGTGTGTCATAATAAAAAATGTATCCGTTATAAAATTTACAATGTTCATTCATTTATGATGGAGTCACACGCCTGCCCAACGCCTTCCCCCCCCCCCCACAGCATGGATAACAAAATGGAAGAGTTAAAAGTGCATAACACACGGCTTTCTCTGAAGTAACCCTTTTCAATATAACAGAAAGAAAAGGTTACTAGACTGAGCTAGTTTCAGTGCTGGTTTTCGGACATTTGCTTTGTGCACTGGAGCTGAATCCTGCTGGATCATTGATGTCAACATGTGCAGTGGTTATAACCCACTTTTCACAAAAATTAAGCTCTGTAACCCCATCGTAAGACGTACTCTACACGACCATGACTCAATTGGGTTGGTGGACTCTTTAAACTTTGTGAACGACTTCAAAAGCTTCCTTAGAACGGTGAGCATACGCCGTCATTTTTATGAATGAAGCTTTTTTCTATGGTGAAAAGTATATTTCTGTGTACATCTCCTGCATCCCCAAACAAAAGCTGTTTGGATCTTATACCAATTGTTCTCAATGAAGGTGTCCTGTAAGCCTTCGATAGGCATGCATCATGAGATGCTCCTTCGATCAACATAAACGTTAATCTTCGTGAAACTTCCTTATCTTTAGCCATGCTTTTCTATTTCCTCGGAGGATTCCTTCAAATTCTGGCTTCAACCTTCTGGAGTTTCCTTACAGTGTGATGACGACCAGATCGAGGAATGTCATCAGCGGTTTAGTGTTCAGTAAATCTCTTTATGGTACAATAAACGAACATCCTGCCTATTCCAAGTGGTTCGAGCCGTTTGAAAATGGTGGTTGTGTCTTGATTTACCTCATGAAGACAAATAACAGTAATTCAATTCTCTTTCTCACTTCATTCTAGTCTTAAATTATAACTTTTAACAGTTAATACCCGAAATACAATGCCAAAGGCTTTAATGAAACCACCAAAATTCAATTCTAAGTGATAGTCACCCAAACATTGATGGTTCATTTCACATATGTCTAATATCTTCGTGAAAAGCGAATGGTTTTTTTTTTTAGATATTTCACCCCAAACAAGGCAGGCAGCCACTGTAGACATAAAGAGGTACTGAGAATTAGGGTGTAGGTTTTGGGTGTCATTCTAGTTGGGAACTGTGCAGCAAGATGCTTGTTCACATTAGTTTTAAACCTCTGCATGTCTGTACAGTCGGGGAAACAGGGAGCAAGGAGGGAGTTCCAGAGGCTAGCAGCACGAGGAAAGAAGCTATTGGAGTAGAAGGCTCTCTGGCATCTGGGGATCTCCACAGTAAATGGATGGGATTTAGCTGATTGTCGGGTTGTTCTAGTGTATTTGCTTGGAGGGGGCACTAGAGCAGCTAGTTCATCGGAGCACAATCCATTGAAGTATTTGTAAAACAAGCACAAGGATGCTACATTGCGGTGATGGGACAGAGGCTAGAGCTTGGTGGATAGTGAGGAACCTATTAGGTTGGCGACTCTTTTTTGGACCTTGTCTAGGAGGTAGAGACTAGTGGATTATGCACCAGTCCAGATGTGACAAAAATACTCCATACATGGGCGGATTGTTGCTTTGTAGAGATATAGGATAATGTCAGGTGTGAGGAGTTTACTAGCACGGTAGAGGGAGCCCACCTTCTTTGCAACAACCTTGGCAATGTCGTCAATGTATTCGTTCCAATTCATGTTATCTGTGAATGTTAGGCCGAGTAGTTTAAATGTTGAATTCTCAGGTAGGGTGTTATTTGCCATGGCAATCGGTGGTTGGAGAAGTTTTTTGTAGTTATTGAAGGAAAGGAGCTTTGTCTTTGCGGCATTAAAAGTTACCAACCATTTATGTCCCCAATCCACTACAGCCTGGAAGTCACTTTCTAAGGATTCAGCCATTGCCTCGGATATGTACGCGCTCGTTTTTCCCACATGACGAGAGTAGAGTGTGATGTCGTCAGCAAATATACCTATCTCAAACTCAATGTCATCAGGGAGGTCATTTATGAAAATCAGGAATAGTAAAGGTCCAAGGATGGATCATGTTGCTTAGATGAACGGCCATCGAGGACAACCTGGATCTTTCTTTTGATTCGGAAGGATCTAATTGTATTAAATATTCGTCCAGTAATACCATATGAGTGAATTTTTAGGAGAAGCCCTTTATGTCATACCTTGTCAAAGGCCTTGGTTATATCATGTGCTACTACCCTAGCTTAACCTGCCTTGTCAACTGTATGATATATGCGTTCAGAGATGCCGGACTGTCGCTAGATTGATTAAGGATTCAAAGATTTTAGCAAAGATTGGAAGTAAACTGATTGAGCGGTAGTTCTAAGGATCAGTTCTATCCCCAGAATTCTTGAAGACTGGTATCACAGAGGCAATTTTCCATCTATCAGGGAAGCAAGATTCAGAAAGGCATTTGTTGTAGAGTTTGGAGAGGACAGGGACCAGGTTTTTTATAACCCTGACCTGAGATGGGGTGATGACCAGGTTTTCAAGTGTGGCTTCGGTCCGCAATGGGAATTTAGAGAGGAGGTGGTTTTCTTAATCCAAAGTAGAGTTAGAGGGGAAACGCTGGGCAAGTAGTTCAACCTTATCAGTTGCCGTGCAAACGACATCATTGTGGTTTGATAGTGGGGGAATTGTTGATTGACCACTGTTCACCACACTATTGTAGATTTTCTAGAAATCGCAAGTACTTAGTTTTTGTAACTGAATGCGTTTTTTGGTTATCTCTATATACCTTTTCTTTGCTTCACTTATCACTGCCTTACAATTATTTCTTGCCTATAAATTTGTCTTTTATTTGCTTTGGATTGATGCAATTTGGCTGATGGTTCAACTGATAGTACAGTGTAGAATACAAAAAATATTTGTGGTGAAAAATTTTTTTACATCTTGTACAAACATATTTTACACCTGATTTAGGGAAAAACTTTTAGTTAAAAAAAAAAAATTTAATTTTAAAAATGAACACTTTTTTAAAAATCTTCCAAAATTGTAATTCCTTTATGAATTTGGATGTAAATTGTATCTTTATAAAAGAACGATTCTTCTTATTGTGTCATTAATTGCCTTTTTTTCCCCCCTCAGGCTACTTCAAGTTACGTTACTATTTTTGGTGACGGGTGATGTATTTTCTATAATGATAAAAAGTTGATGTTTCTCAAATTTGATATGCATGATATTGTGTATGTCTATACATAGAAAGATAGTCACATATTAAAGAAAAAGGATCATCCATCAACTGCACATTCATTTCAAGAAGTAATAGGAGTTTGACCACTATTTATTTTGCTTCCATTATGATTGTCATTTACCACAAGATGACATTACATTTGTTTGTAAGGATTTGTCACTTGTTTGAAGCCTGCAGTTTTAGTTCCTTGTGAGAATTTGTTTATGGACCAATAACACACCAGGCAGCAAATTTTCTCATTTCCAACAAACTTACAACAGTCATAATTCGGTGACTAAATAAGCGACATAAACAATGATACAAAAAGTATTCATGTTTTTTAAAGATCTGTGCTGAAATTAAGTTTTTAAATATGATGAAAATAAAATTTTGATTTTGGATACCTACTGTCATTGTACCATTTTATTGGCACTATAATAACATACTTTGCTCCGGTTAATGTTTTTAAAATTAAGTTGTAGTCCCACCCAAACAACTGGTAATATGGGAGGTGACGGTGGTTAAGTGGATATCGACACGGACTGAAAACCTGGGTGTTCCAAGTTCGAATCCAGTCGGTTCCACAGTAACACTTTCACTTAGGGACGTTGGCAACCTTCTCGTGGTCCTTCCCGTAAGTACCCGATGTCTTTCTAGAAAGATTTCTAACTAGAAAAAACATCCGGGGAAACTAATGCCAACACCAGAATCATCTGATTCACACGAAAAAAGAGAACTGGTAATATGGAAATATTTTTAAATTATGGCAAAGAAAAAAAAAATCAGGAAGAGGAATAACTCATATTTTATTTGAAGATATAAAAAGAGTTGTGTCTCTTACAACCAAAATTTTTTTTTTTTCTGTACGAGTTTAAAAAATGTGCAAACAAATAAAAATTAAAATGACTTCACTGCATTCCCGATAGGTAAAGTTATGTACATATGTGTGTGTGTGTGTGTATATATATATATATATATATGTAAAAAGAGATGGCTTTTTTTTAATTTGTTTTTGGAAATTAGCTTTTTGTATTTTTTTTATTTGTAGGACAAATATTTGGCTAATTTCATAAATTCAACAGACTATTTAAGCTAAGAGGAAAAAAAACAAATTGGTAGCTGAGTGGGCAATAAATTAAATATATGTCAAAAGATGAAGCATTTATTTTTTAACAGGATGTAAAAAGGTTGCCGACTGCGATGCCTCAAATGACCAGATATTGAATAGGGCAAAAACTAAGAACAAATACAGGATATTAAGAATAGCATGAGGCAAGTAAATAGCTTTTAGATGCATTCGTCAAATTAAAAATAAAAAATGATTATACTTAAAACGAAGCAACATTGATATTTTAGCTTGACTTGAAAGACTGACAGTAGAGTCACTCGACAAACAACCAGCGTTTGACGTATGGACTCATCTAAAGATAGTATTTCAAACTTAAGCATGGTTGACTGATGGATAGTCTCGAATAGAGATGTTACCAAAGTCACAAGTGTTCATTCACAGGATATTAATTTGCGTGTCACATGATTTGCTTGGTGTTCATCTTATGATTGTGTATATCAAGAGTTGCAGAAAAACAAGTTCTGTCAAAATTATATGCGGTTCGATGCAACGCAATGTATAAAAGGCTTCATGCAGAAGAGTTTCACTTTTCTTAATAATTGTAACGCCAAAACGTTTTTAAGTTGCGGACGAGTGTGTCGTACTACTGGTACAGCATATCAGGCTATCTATTGTCAATTAAACCAGTTCCCCCAACAGGCTTGAATGATGAGGGTAGTTAGTTACCCAGTACGATACAGGTGGAGCTAGCTTTCGCCTGAGTAAGTACACTGTCTGACTATCGCAGCCCACTTTTGCCGATCCTGAGCTAAGTCACACGATATGGCCAACCAATCTCTAGAACAACCCGACAATTAGCTAGGTCCCATCTATTCACTGTGGAGGTCCCCAGATGCCGGAGAGCTTTCTACTCCAGCAGCTTCTTTCTTCATGCTGCCGGCCTCTGGAACTCCCTCCCTGCTCCCTGTTTCCTCAACGTTACTGACATGCAAAGGTTTAAAACTAATGTAAACAGACATCTCTTTACACAGCTCCCAACTTAGGATGACACCCCAAACCATACTACCTAATTCTCAGTAGCCCTTACGTCTAGTGGCGACCTGCCTTGTTTGGGGTGAAATATCTTTTTAAAAAAATTTTTTTAATTAAAATTTTTTTTTTTTTTTTCCATAATCGAAGATCAACTACTTGTGGGCTTTATAGTGCTTCATCTACCCAGTAGTATAGTGAAGATGAACCCACTTGTAGGATCAATGGCCATCTAGAATAAAATATCAACATACTTGGTGAGTATGAACTGAACTTGTGCAAACCTGTTATAGGAGTTGTAGAAAAACGTTCATTCCCTTGCATTTCTACTTGATTTTGTTTTCTTACAGTGAAGTGTTGTTGGGATATGCACATCCTCAATGGCATTCTAATTTATCTCTTTGCACTGGTATTCGCCTGCTTCGCTGATCTTAGATTGTATAGCCATATGAGGGCTCGTGAGCCAGACACAGGACGAGCATCATTGGGCATGATAGACGATACATGTGCAGAAATATTTGCAAATACCTGTAAAATTTTTTAAAAGCTAACTTATTTTCATATCAAGGTATTCATCATCTACAGGTTAATATAATTTGGGGGCGAGTGTGGGTTGAGGACATGCGTGAGAGAAATAATATGAGAATGATACGATCTCAGAGGGAAATTAAATATGAACAGTATAGGGCGATGTGCGCAGAAGAAGAGATCTCGATGGTATGGCCACGTTGAAAGAATTGATGAGAATTCTTGGGTGAGCCGATGTAGAACAGTGGAGGTAGCATGGTCAGTTCACAGAAGAAGGCCAAGGAAAACATTGGAGGAAATGATAAGGATGGAGAGAAAGAGGGATAAATAAAGACCTGGCGAGAGATAAGTTAGCTTTGAAGTCAATTTCTTAAAGCCATCCAACGCATGACAGCATGTAAAACAAACGTTAAACCGAATATGATGATGACACTCCATATTGTAATCAGATTGGCAAAAACTGAAAAAAAAAAAAAAAAAACTATTTCTCCCAATGGTGTGAAGATTTTCCCATGCAGATACTACAGCAAAAAGTTTTGTCTCTGGATGGGTATCCCGTTTTGGAGTTCCGGCTACCATCACCACAGACAGAGGTCAGCATTTCAAATCAGACCTCTTTTGCCAACAGATGAAACTGTTAGGAAATAAGAAAGCGAGGACTACAGCATATCATCCTGAATCGAATGGCTTGACGAAACAATTCCATCGCACACTCACGGAAGCCTTAAGAGCCATGACGAATCAGTCAAATTGGCTGGAAAACTACTGTTGATCCTTCTGGGACTTCGTATTGCAGTGAAGAACAACCTGAAAGGTTCAGCTGATAAAAATCATCGCCTTAGGTTGGTTGAGTGCTCATTGGATGCAGAATTTTGTGCTCATGGAAAAAAAAAAAGGAAATTTTCAAAACTTTTTATTTTCAGAGCCTGGGCCCAGAATTACCATACTTGTACATTTTGGCCTCAAATCACTATTTCCAGTATAAATTGGGAAAAAAAAAAAAAATTATCACTTATGGTTAGTCGGGGGCTTGTTAGAAACAGAATTTGTCCGTCTTAGCAATAAAATCAGATACTATTGAATATATTTACATTTTAGAGTTCTGGGCTCTAATAACGTTTGGAATCATTGATAGAAAATAATCTCCCCCAAAAAAGGAAACACAAAAAACAAGGATTTCTGAATTATTAAAATGGTAGAATGTGAAAGTAATGAAACAGAAAATGAAAATTGTGAAGTTGCGTGAAAGTCCTGTCGAGATGTGGAGTAAAGAAATAACTTGACAATTTCTGATACCATGTACCATAGATACTATTCAGAGTTCATTTTTAACCATCTATATTCAACAATATTGTTCAAGCCATTATAAGTATTATTAGACAATAGACACTATTACAATTCAATAAGTTTCTGTTGTTCGTTTGAAGGAAGCTAGTTCAACCCGCCTTTAAAGTTTTTGTAAATACAAATTCTGAGCAAAGCAGACATCTTTGTCAGTAACGTAAACAAAATGGCTGCTTTGCTTAGAATCGGTATTTAGGCATACTTTAAAGGCTTATTCTATTAAAAGAAATTTTCTCTAATGAAAATGGGCCACAAATGAGTAGGTAAAACAAGAATTGTTTTTGATTAATTTCCAACGCTATTTTCTTTAAAAAGTCGGTAACAGAAAATTTGGGGTCTTCTTGGTTGATAAGCCAATTTCTCGTGTATAACTAAAAAAATACAAACTATGAACAAGTGAAAAATTCTTACAAATCTGACGTCATCTTGTGATAAATGAAAAGTAAGCATAATGGAGACAAACCAGCCTAAAGATTGAGTAAAATCTTATCACTAAAAAAAAAAAATGTGTAAAATTGATACAGAAGCGCAACTCTGACTCTTCATAAAAGACTCATTTCAACAGCTAACACATTAAATCTTCATAATATGATTCATAGAACAGTAGAGATTAAGCTAGATTTTTCATTTAATAGTAAATTAAACCTCAAATTTGGACCATGTAAAAACAGACGGAAACAATTTGATAATAGAGCCAAATTTTTGTTCACTAAAGTTTTCACCTTAGATTTTTTGCGAAAGACAACTTACAACCCTAAAGCCCGCCATATTGACGAGTGGCCCTTTTTCCTTAAGATGAGACTGTTTTTATATGCATAGAGACACACAATATTGCGTGCTTTAAGTGGAAAAACATCAACATTAAAAAATAAAATCACCAGTCACTGAAAATAGTAACCCAACTTTAGTAGCCAGAAAAAAAAAGAAAAACTATTAAAAACACAAGAGAAAGAATTACACATTTTTATGAAGAAAAAAACTATTAATAACACAAGAGAAAGAATTACACATTTTTATAAAGAAAAAATATTACATTTTGTTTACATCTAAATTTTATCAAAATAACCCAATAATAAAGGAGTTATCCCAAGTTGAAATTGAAGGGAATCACCCATTTTCACACACAAAAACTGGCTGGTTGTGATATCGAATTTCTCTGCAATTTGTGAAAATAGGGATACGAGGGTAGTTATGGTCAGAAATCTGATGAGAAAAAGGTAATTAGTTATATGGAATGCTATTTCATGATAAAAGATACTTAATTTGAGTTTATAGGACCTTGCTCAAGGATCTTACTCATTTGTAGAGGCATTGGGTAAGGTAAGGTAAGATGTTGCTTTACGGCACATCAACCCTAAGGATCATTTCGTGCCATGAGTGTGGAAGGGAGTGTCCTTCATTTGAATCTTGAGTCAGTGATATTTTAAATTGTTTACGGTTAAATGCATCTTATTGCCCTGTTTTAGGGCCTAAAATTCAATTTTGGCTATTTCGTTTGTTTTGTATTAAATCTTTAAATGAGTTTCAAAAGGTTTATTTTCTTTAGAAAATGTAAGATTTTGTAGGATGTTACTTTCTCAAATAATGTTTTTAGGGTTTGTTCATTAAAGTATTTTCTACGGGTATTTTCATATTTTTTGCAATCCATTAATGTGTTTTATGGTTAGTTGATGATCACATGTTCGGAATTGAGGTGTGATTTTCTGCTTTTAAAAGATATTCATGAGTTAGTTTTGTATGACCAACTCGGCGAGGCATTGGGATAATACTAGTTTTAAGCTGAAAATTACCATTTTTTTTTTTTTGCCCTTTAGGCCCTACTATGATATAAGATTAAAACTACTGAAAAGTTTTCCCCAAAACCTAATTTAAAATTTGTTGAGGCAGACAAATATTCAACAACCTGAACGTTCGAGCAACCTGAACGTTCGAGCAACCTGAACGTTCGAGCAACCTACACATGACATCAGTGAGCGGTTCCATGACTTCAGCGACTAAGTTTTCCCTGACAGGAATTGTAGGTAATTGCGAACATCTTTATATTTATTAACCTCCAAACATTCCTCTGACAAACTCCCCAAACCATCATTCAAACCCTAACTCAACTGAATGATGAAGAGTCCCATGAAAAGTGTGGTTCATCTTCACTCAACTAAAGTTCTCACATAAGTTCAAAGTTGTATCTTGGCATAGTTGTGTCATCTTATCAAGATTGCGTTTCCTCGATGAAGGCACAACAGACGAAATGGTTGAAATCCGTCGATGCAACAGCAACAAATTCTGTGTTTCTCAGGAGTCAAACCACAAATACAATCAATGAGTTCCTCAAAGAAGAAGCGTATCCCATAGAACTTTACAGATGGCTTCATCAGGTAATTGAGAACTCTTAACATTATCAACAATAGATTGGAAAGACTGTGTTACAGTTACCTTGGTTTTAGTTGGTGTTGCTTAAGAATGTGATAGGTTGCACTGTTAAGAAGAAAGATTAGATTAATAAGATCAATATTGCATTACATACAATACAAAGGAATTATCTTATGATGATGATGAATGGAAGATTCTGGAAATGTGAGTTTTACACTTTTCTATTACATATTGCGCAATCTCGAGATCCCTCCCCCCTCTCGAAACGGATGTTATTACGTTATCTGGGAATTTATATTTTGCAATCTGGGGTGAACATTCCAATTAATTGTGCATTTTCTACATAATTGATAATTACAAACTGGTCACTACATCTATTTTTCAGATCTTGCATGACAATTACAGTTGGTTTCATCGAAAATGAGAATTTCAAAATATACAAATGCGTAGACAATTCAATCTCATGACTTCAGTCAACGGATACAATATAAATCATCAAGTAAATGAAAATTCTAATAAATATCAATCTATGAGAAGCCTTAAATTGGCCCCAATTATTGATCAGAACATTTTATGCCTTGCAATTTTCCTATATGTAGGCTGAAACTGACAATTTTTGGATTCAGTTTTTTTAAAAAAGGGGCAAGGGGGTGTTAGAAATCGCAGTGTTGGGCCGTTCACACTTGCTGACCCTCCTACGGGAGGGAGCAGGCGATCTTTGGCATTGACCTTAAGGTTTTTTTGATGCCTTTGCTAAACACATGGTTTTTAAAAAATCCCTTTTTTCAGGCAGTTGAGATTTTGCGAGGCTACTATGAACCTCGTGCCAACTCCAAGGATCTTTAAGCATTTTCTCTAGTGTTGTGTGTTGCGGGGGTATTAACCACGCGTCAACTCTGGATATTCAGAAACTCTTTGAACATTAAAAGACCGAGCTATATGTAACCTCGTGTCTAAATATTATTTTAAAATTCTAAGTGATGATCGCAACTTTCAGGCTGATCACGCAGATCTCGCAACGTTCTGCAATTTGAAAAGAAGTCACTTCCATGAAATCAAGGTAAGTGTGAATTTCCTAGCGTTGCGATTCGTGATCTTTAGCCATCGTCTATGTGAGGAGAAATTCTCACAGGGGCACATGAGCCAGTTTCTGGATAGAACATACTTTCCAAAAATATATAGGTTTAGTATGTACCTCCTGCCCTTTGATTTATTTACATAAATCTGAGGAAAGGTCCAACAAAATTTAGTCAAAAATTGTTTCTTTTCTTTGACAATTTTTAGGCTTAATTCTCTAAAAGAAATATGGCTAAATTTTTTTTTTAAATAAATAAAATAAAAATCTTCAATTATTACATTAAGTGTTTTTTTTCTTGGTTGTTGTCTCAGTTTATAAAAATAACAATAGTTTTCCAATAATTTCTGGTGAAAATTCTGGACAATTTTATGGATATGTGAAATTGACCAAAAATCTAGTGACTGTTTTTTCCGTAACCTTAAATTATCATAAAATCACTTCTACGCATGCTAATCTTTTGTTTAATCAGAAATTTTGTCTAAAATAAAGTTGCTGAAAGTAAATGGAAAAGTGATTTTTTTTTTCACTGCTTTAACTAATTTTGTTAAGGTAGTTTTAATCTCTAAGAAAATTATTGCTTCGAAGAAGTTAAGAATTTACTCAGACTTTTAAAACCAGAAAGACATTTCTATTCCGAATTTTTTTTTTTTTTTTTCTTTTTAACATGGTTCACCCCAAAACAAGACAGGCCACCACTGTAGACGTAAGGGGCTACTGAGAAAAAAGAAAAGGGGAGAAGGTTGGGGGGTGGTCAACCTAAATCATGATCCGCACAGCGAGATGTCTGTTTACATTAGTTTTAAATTTCTGCATGTCAGTACTGTCGGAGAAACAGGGGGCAGGGAGAGAGTTCCAGAGGCCAGCAGCACGAGGAAAGAAGCTATTTGAGTAGAAGGCTCTCCGGCATCTGGGGACCTCCACAGTGAATGAATGAGATTTAGTTGATTGTCGAGTTATTCTAGTGAATTTACGTCGAAGGGACACCAGAGTAGCCAATTCATTAGAGCATAATCCATTGAAGTATTTGTAAAACAAGCACAAGGATGCTACATTGTGGCGATGGGACAGGGACTAGAGCTTGGTTGACAGTGAGGGACCTATTAAGTTGGCGACTCTTTTTTGGACCTTGTCAAGGAGGGAGAGACTAGTAGATGATGCACCAACCCAGATGTGACAACAATACTCCATGCATGGGCGGATGGTGGCTTTGTAGAGATACAGGATAATGTCAGGTGTGAGGAGTTTACTAGCACGGTAGAGGGAGCCAACCTTCTTTGCGGCAGCCTTTCCTTTCAAATTTTGAAAGTTCAATCGTATTATTATTATTATTATTATTATTATTATTATTATTAACAAAAGATAAAAATAGCTGACTTGTTTACGAAAAAAGCGAAATGCATTCTGGTGGATTTAACTTCGTTTTTTTTTTAATTTCGCTTTAATTTACACTATATTGCATGTTTCGATTTCAATATTTGATTAATAGTATTTTTTTACTTCATGTGCTACGTTGTCGCGAGAAGAAAAAAAAACGTGTGTAATTTTATTTTGATTCTTTTTATTTTATAGTTTGAAATTGATGCTCTTAACGTGACTTAATGTGAATCCCTTGATGGGAACGATATTTGCAGCATAAATTTAAATACAAAGGTTTTTTTGTTTTATTGTTGTTTTTTTTGTCACAAAATCCACATTTTAAATAAATTGTGGACAAAATGCCAGTGACAACAAAAATTCCAAAATTATGGAATAAAATTTATATTCAAAAAAAGAATCCCACAAAAAAATAAACAGTGGGGCAAAAACAGAACAAATCGTTATTAAAACAAAAAAAATCACCACGAGATGAAATAACGAATCATAAAGTACGGGTGGCCAAAAGTGTAATAAAAGTGTTTGAATTTATTTGTACGTTATTCGATATGTGGTTTTCTGCGTTTAGTTAGACACTTTATTTTAAATTTAAAAATAAAAGGAGCTCTGGTAGAAGAACGGTACCAGATTGTAAGGAGAATTTGGGACACTAAAAAAAACTACACAATCAAAAAATGGTCTCAAGTCCACGGTTTAAACTTCTTTCTTTTAATTTTTATGAAGTTTTTTTTTTAATTTTCATTTATTTAAAATCAACGAAAGTGGAAAACAATTTTTTAGTTATTGTTTAACTCCTTAGAATTAAAGGTGATTATATTATTATTACAATGAAAGAAAAGGTCGGCGGTGGATTTGAAATCATTAAATTAACATAATTTAATAACAATATAACAATTATAACTAGTTGACTCGTTTGTGAGACATGTTAAATCATCGTTTAACGTGTAGAAAAATGACGCCCATGTCTACGCTGTCGTTTCAGAACAAGAAATATCAGTTATCTTCCCTTTTTTGCGCTTTGATTTTTCCGTAAAAATGGACGAGTCAACTAGTTACAAAGTACTGTTTAGTTGTTCCTATGTACTTGTTTCCCCACGAGGGCAGAGTTAGACATAAGGACGTTTTGGCACTTCTGCATTTTGTATGAACACGCAGATTTTCTGTCCTTCTACTGAAAATAAAGGGAAGTAATTCAACCGGAAGTTACCTATTTACAACTTAAAAAAAAAATGCAAGACTGATTTGTTTTTGGGTAACAATAAACAATTAACAATTTCTTTTTTTTATTATATGAATTAAAAATTTTATAAATAAAAATGTAAAGTTTTGATTGGGGTGGGGGGGAATGAATTTTTTGGTCAACATTGATTTTGTTTTTTTTTTAAATATATTGTAGTTTTCTTTGGGGGGGGGGCTGTATTTTTTTTGTCCTTTTTCTTTTATTAAACAGGATAAAGTTCTGCAATTTGACTTATAATGGCTTCCATGGGGTTAGCAGAAAACTTCTGCCGCCACATAAATTCCATTAGGTAAGACTCCACCATTTGCGTGTGGGTGCCACATTCTATTTTGTTACGCATTTTGGCCTTTTGCCACATGTTTTCCACATGATTTGTTGTGGCACCTGTGGATGGATCCACAAAATTATATCGGTGATTTACACGCAAATGGTGAAATCCTTCTGAAGCGAGTTGGTCGTATGCACGCCAACAGTCTGAGATTACTGTTGTTCCGGGACGCACATACTGCTTTATTATGGGTATTAGTGTTTCGGCATTTCTGTAAGGGACTGTTACTAAGAAGCCAGACTTAGTGGCCGCTTCATAGCCACCAAATACCCACAGTTGTCGTCGGATACGGCCCGTATTGTTCTTTCTTCGTGAAAATAGACTTTCGTCTATCTCCACGAAGCAGTCTTTGACATGACCGGCATGTCCGACTGCAAGAAATCAGGCGATGTGCCTGTAAAAAATCAATTGTTTTCTGCGTCTGGTTCATTAAATTACCAATGTCGCGAAGATTCAAATCATTTAACTCCATTCTACTAAATTCTACTTCCACTCCCGGTAAATTCGACTTCCGGTGAATTCTGAATAAATGGGACTTGGAGAAAACTAAACGGAACTCTTCAATTTCGATTTCTTAATCGGCTGCGTGTTCATAAAAAATGCAGAAGTGCCGACGTTTTTTTTTATCCAGCTCCCCAAAAGAGGAAATTTTGATTGGAACAAAATTAGCCTCAGTCTAGAAGGATTTCTCCTTCACTGGCGCAGGACAAAAATGATGAAGTGTTGGATCAGAACAGATACTACACTTTGCTTCTAGTCAAAAGGCCAAGGAAAACACTTGTTCAGTTGTTAAATTAATCTTTTTTATGTTTGTTGCTAAAACAATTTCATTCCAAATAATTTATGTGGCTAAAATGAGAATTTACCAATGCAAAATATAGTTTTACACACTAAACATACTTTAAATTCGGTGCTTTTTAGGGATGGGTATCCAGAGATTTGCAGTAGTTAGTTACACGTGACGTTAGGAGTTCCGACCGCTAACGCAGAAAGCCGAATAAAGTTCCGATGCTTTTGTACAGTACAAAAAGAACAAAACCGACTTTTGCCGAACTAAATCCAAAACTTAAATTAGGGTTAGAATAAAAAAAAAATTTAAAAAATTCGGTTCCTATTTGGTAGAATTACCGAAACATTACAGAATACACTTAAATACAAGATAATATCAACGGTTAAATTACTTCGAAAAAAAAAAAAAAAAAAAAAAAAAAAAAAAACGCTAATAATATATTCAGTTTGTTCGGTGAAGTTCGTTAACGGTTTCGTCAATCTCGGAAGTCTTCGGTGAAACGCGGAATTGTGAGGTTTTATTTACTCCTCCTCAGGAGTTAGGCACAAGGCCAGTTTTATCTTACTCCCACAAGTAAGATGTGACCCAAGATCGGGTCGAGAAAGTGGGGTTTGAAAAGCCAGCGCTCGAGAGGTGAGCACTCTGGCCATTTAAAAATTGCCTGGGCAGCCCCGTCGGCATTCCCCGGTAGGGGTGCCTCAGACAGTAAGCAAGAAACTTACTCCTCCCCAAAGAGGGGAGGCAAAGCCTGGGAGGGTGGACCTCCTAGAACTGCACAGGACAGGCGTGCAGTATCCATCGGAACAGATACTACACTTTGATCTTAGCCAAAAGGCCAAGAAGCCCAATTTACTGAATTGTGAGGTAAATACTGAAATTTTATTGGATACTTATTCCTAAAAAGTACCGTAATTTCCTATAGTTTTTGCGTGGGGAATCTGTAGTGAAGCAAGAGTTGCGCAATCCCAACCGCGCCTCTCCTAAACAGACATTGCTTGAATTCAATAGCCGCGACTTGTAAAATAGACACTTTATAGTCGATGTAACTGAAATCCCGAATGTTTTTATTAAAAAGTGGTGAAAACTAAGTTTTATATTTTAAAAAGGGTTTTCAGTTACACCCACTATAAAGTCAGAAATTAAAGTCACAGTTTATTCCATGAAAAATTGCCAGTATACTGAAATCATATGCCCTTAATAAGGTTAAGATATACACTAAATGTACAAAAGCAAGGAAATTCCCAAATTTTTATACTTTTATTGTCATTAAGGGTATGCGAGCACAACAGGGCTATGTATTTTACTGGTAGGAATTTTTCTTCAGCACACCTCACACACTTCATCCACTCATGCATAGAGATTTATACTGTAGTGATGTGATAATGAAATGGTTTGGTTGATATGTAGTCATACCCTTAATGACAATAAAAGTGTAAAAATTTGGGAATTTCCTTGCTTTTGTACATTTAGTGTATATGAATTTTCATCTTAACCCTATTAAGGGCATATGATTTCAGTATACTGGCATTTTTCATGGAATGTCACTACTTTTGTAAAGGCTATGCCTCAATACAATGCCTTCCCATAACTGATATAGTTGGTAGTTTGACTAATCAAGGTATATGGTAAACTGAAATTAAAATGCCATCAACTAGACACTAGAACCTCTATCTTTGCCAAAAATCAGCTGAATCCATCAAATGGTCGATAAGATATAGAATAAAGTGTATGAATACTGGTCATTTTTAAGGTTTTTTGAAATTTTCTGGAAAACTAAGGTATATGGTAAACTGAAATTAAACTAGACCATAAAACCTCTATCTCTGCCAAAAATCAGCTGAATCCATCAAATAGTTGATGAGATACAGGGTGGCACATACGTATGTACGTACACACAGACAACATGAATTCATGATTGAACTTTCTGGATGTCTGGGTTGCCTTGACTAATGATGCTGAAATTCTACTGTGCAAAGTTTTAACTAATTTAGTTTATTGGTTTTTGAGTTATGATTGATCAAAGAAATGAGATTTCCAGCATAGGCCATTCGTGAAGTCTATTAAGGGATAGAGCGCTCTCGCGCCTCCCTTGATTAAAAATAAAAAAACGGATAATTTTCAAGAATATTTAACCAAAAATAAAAAGGACGAAAGAAACAAATAGCCAACAAATAAATGTTACCAAAGGCAATAAAAATTACTTTTCTACCTACCTGGATAAGTTTTGGGAATCTTTTATTACAATCAACAAAACGAAAAAAGGGTGAAAAAACAAATGTGCAACAAATAATTGTTACCAAAGGCAAGTTCAGTTACTCATCTACCTACCTGGATAATTTTATTTGTGTTTTAACTTATTTTAAAGGGTGGTTTTATTGTTCAAACAGCCGGTGTTGACTGATCGAAAAGAAATTAAAAATAGAGACTCGCCCATGGCCAGGACTTGAAAATCGATAAAAAATCGAAAACTAAACATTATACTGATAGAAACTTATAGAACGTTACATTTTCGCATGATTGTTGACATTTATTGTAGGCGTTTCTATCAGTGTATTGTTTAGTTTTCGATTGTTTATCGATTTTCAAGTCTTGGCCATTTCTTTTCGGGCAGTCAACACCGACTGTTTTGAACAAGAAAGCCACCCTTTAAAATAAGTTAAAACACAAATAAAATTATCCAGGTAGGTAGATGAGTAACTGAACTTGCCTTTGGTAACAATTATTTGTTGCACATTTGTTTTTTCACACTTGTTTTCGTTTTGTTGATTGTAGTAAATTTTATTTACTTTGTTTTTATCGTTGCCTTGAAATTTATTTTTCAATAATAACGTGGTAATCGACAAAATTATTTATTTATTTGAATAAAAATATTTAAAAATGGGAAGGAATAGCGCCACATTCAATTAATCGCTGTACCTATCCTGTGTTGCCAGGGAGATTTCACTTTCAATTTTATTTCGCTTTTCGTTTATTTTTTTTTAATAGGATTTGAGACCCCCCCCCCCCCAAAAAAATACGCACAGAATTTATCTCCCTTACCATAAATAAATCTGGTTATATGACCTAAAACGCTATCCTGTTAGACAATGGCCCGGAAATAGGTGATCATTTTACGTTAAATTTATATGCCAAACTGATCCCCCACTCTAGATTCTCAAATATTTTTAGAGGGGGGGGGCACAAGGTGTTCACAGGTAATCGCCTAAAAATTTAGAAACTCATTTGGGGGGGGGGGGTAGCAGAGGATCAGCCTTTAATAACAATGATTGGGTGTAAATAGCTTCCAAAGTTGTCAATCTTAATAGATCGTAGTTTAAATGCTTTCAAATTCCGAAGAGTCATGAAGTAATTCATTTTTTTTTTCAACTATTACCAAAAGATTAAAATGGCTGACTTATCTACGAAGAAACGAACTGCACTCTGTTGGATTTAAATTGGTTGGGGTGGGGGGGATTTAGTCGTTTCGCAGTCAAAATGGCGGACAATGAACCGTCTGCTAATTTCTAATTTTTTTTCCGCGACCTCACAAATGTGTAAGTAAACAGAAACCCAAATAAATTGGTTTGGACTAATTTCCCTTAAAATAATTTAAGGTAAATGTGAAATTAGTCCAAAACAATTTATTTGGGTTTACTTACTCATGGCCTTTTGGCTAAGATCAAAGTGTAGTATCTGTTCCGATGGATACTGCATCCCATAGACTGGTATTGTCTTGGCCTTCGGGCTTGATTTACGCCGGTCTATGGGTCTGTCCTATGCAGTTCTAGGAGGTCCACCCTCCCAGGCTTCGCCTCCCCTCTTTGAGGAGGAGTAAGTTTCTTGCTTACTGCCTGAGGCGCCCCTACCGGGGAATGCCGACGGGGCTGCTCAGGCAATTTTTAATGGCCAGAGTGCTCACCTCTCGGGCGCTGGCTTTTCAAACCCAACTTTCCCGACCCGACCTTGGGTCACATCTTACTTGTGGGAGTAGGATAAAAACTGGCCTTGTGCCTAACTCCTGGAGAGGAGTAAATCAATACTCATTTGTGAATTCGAAAATTAGCAGATGATTCATTGTCCGCCATTTTGGCTGTGAAACGACTAAATCGCCTAAAAATAAAAAAATATGTAATAGAGTTTGGGGCACCTGTGCATTTTAACATCCCCAGCAAATTAATTGTTTTCATTTCAGGAGAGTTCCGTCCGCAGCAATGGAAGAGTTAACAGCCCCTCCCATGTTAAGAATGGCTTTCTAAATTTGCTGGGTATGTTAAAATGCACAAGTGATGAGTTTTGGCTATTCGAAAAAGAAAACATCCACTTCAACGTCAATAAAATCTCTTCCCTTGTCATGACGACAAGGGAAGAGATTTTATTGAGGAGTCTAATACAGACAAGTAGTAAATTCCCTCCTTCACAGGAGAACTACACAAATAGGGGACTAGACAGCGATCCGCTCCCCCAAATTCCGAAAATGAGAAATCTAAAATAGAAAATTTGTGAATAAAAAGAAATCAAGTTGAAGTTATTGCAAAATGAAAACAATGTCTTCTTTTTTTTTTTTTAGTTGTTTGTCGATTTTACGTTCGTAAAATATGAATTTTAAAAAAGAAGCACGATTGGCCATCCATAGATCGATTCGTCAAACCTAGACTAACCAAAAGTGGCAACGTGCTTTTTAAAATTATTTTGTCATTCGAAAAAAAATTACACAGAAAAACATATTCATCCATTTAAATTCAAGTTTAACAATAAAATAAAAAAATGATTGCAATTTTTTATCGTTAATTGGATGCAGTGGAATTAAAATAGATTTGTATATTTAATGGTAACGAAATTGACACGTCGAACAATTAGAATTAACGTGTTTAGGAATAAAAATTAATGGAGATTTAATTAAGTGTTTTGGGTAGTTGGTATATTGAAAATAATTCGTATCCTACTTTTATTTTAAATTAAATCCACCGGAATGCATTTCGGTTTCTTCGTCAACGAGCCAACCATTTTAATCTTTTATTAAGAGTTGAGAAAACAAAAGAATAAGTTACTTAGTAACCCTTCGAAATTTGAAAGGAATTTGGAAGCCTTTAAACTCTCGAATAGAAAGTCGTTTAAACTGGCTGTAAAATATTTAGCAAATCCTCATGTCTTAAAAGTTTTGGAAGCTATTCACGTCCAATAATTTGATAAAGATTAAAACAATATTAATTATAGTTTTATAATAATTTGGTTCAATTAACAATTTAATGATCAAACGAGATCGTAATAATTACATTTTAATCCCAAAATCTTATTTAAAAATAAATTAAATTAAAAAGACTCCCTGACAACGCCGAGTAGGTAATATATATTTTACTAAAACGATTGTTGGAGATTGAAGAAATAATAAAAATTAAAAAATTAATTTTTAAATAACAGAAAAAAAAACATGCGTGTTTAAATGTATATCTGAATAAATAAACAGTTATGGGTCGTTTAATTTAAACAATGAAATTGAAAAGAGAAAAGATATACTGAAAAATTAAGAAAAAAATATTTCTTCCTTTCTTTTTCCCCTAAAACATATAAAATAAAAGCGTATCTTAATATATTCTTACCTGAGACATGGTTTCTTTTTTATCTGTGCAAGAGAAGAATGGAATATAAAGGACTGAAAAAAATAGAATTAGAACGGAAAAAATCGACGTTATCAGGACAAAAGCTGACTGGATAATGAATAAAATAGAATCTACACAAAAACGCGTTGAACGAAACGGGAATTCTTGACGATGATGATGATGATGATGTGTAATAATTAGAGAAGAAGAAAAAACAGTCTAATGTACAGATGCTGGTGATGATGATGATATACTTCAATTTAATGTAGTCAATAGCAGCAGCAGCAGCAGACACTAGTAGTAGTAGTAGTAGTAGTAATAGTAGTCGTCAATATTTACTTAGTCGCAGTATATGGCGTCGTGGCTCGTCCCGTAAAGACGTAAAGTGTTATTTAACTGCTTTCAGTATTAGCACATTATTTTCGGTTAAATTTTACCCGTTGTCCGTACGCTGTCAATGAAAAAATAAAAATGAGATTCTAGTCTTGTCTATTTTTCTTGCGATTACGCATCAACACCCAGTAACTACATGGAAATTTTTTGGGTAAATTTGTAGACTACGTTAAATCACCCACTTCAAAAAAATTTAATTCTACTGTTTTTAGAGCAAATAGCGAAAAAAAATACCATATGAGATTAATTTGTGTTCTTTTTTGGGGGGGGGGAGTTAGCAAAGCCCCCTCCCTTCTCAAAATAAAGAAAACCCCTCCCTTAAACTTACCACTAACCCTAAGTCTGAGTGGCAAAGGTTCCTAAAAAAACTCCCTTAACATTACCACTAATTCTAAGTCCGAGTGGCAAAGCTCCCTCCCTCCAAAAAATCCTCTCTTAACCCTACTACTAACCGTCAGTCCGAGTGGCAAAGCCTCCTCCTCAAATAAAATCCCTTAACTTTATCACAAACCCTAAGTCCGACTGGTAAAGCCGCTCTGTAGAATAGCAAGACAAAGTCTCATTCCGAGATTCAAAAACAACTATATTAGCCATCTTCGTTAACATGTAAAGGAAAGGAATTAGGAAAGTCCGTTCGCTGACAAAAGTCTACGAGCAGTTTACCTTTGAGTACTCTGATACATCTATCCCCTTCCTAGATGTGCTTGTACATGTCAACAATGGTCGCATCACCACATCCTTGTACACCAAACCCACAGATAGCCACAGGTATTTCGATTTCAACAGCAGTCATATCCACAATCTAAAAAAATCAATCATTTACAGCTTCTGCCTATGCACAACAGAATACAAAATAAAACATAGGGCTACTCATCTCACATTTTTAAAACAGCAAATATCACCCCAAATTGATCAGCAGGCAACGAAACTTAACAGACAAAATCTCCTGGCTTAAAAAACAAATTAACAACAGAATCCCAATGGTCTTCAACTTTTACCACAACACACATAAACTCTTTTACTTACTGACCAAAAATTTTCCTACACTTTATCAAAACAGACCACAACATACACTCCCTGTTCAATGCACCACCAATCAATGTCAGAAGACAAACAGTTAATCTATCGTCACTCCTCACATCACCCAAGACCAAACCATGATTCGCTAATCACCTAGGTAATCAACAATGCAATAAACCCTGCTACCAGGTCTGCAAACATATAGTTACAGATTCCACGATCACTCTATAAAACTTACACATCAAATTGAAACCCCTCAATATCAACGTCATCTACTATATTTATTGCACACATTGCAGTGAAGATAGATATGTGTAGGGAAGTTGTAATTTCAGACAGTCATAAGGTGTGAACTTGGTTCACAGAGCCACCTTTGGCTCCATATGCCTTCACTTTATCCTCACGGCCATAGGAGATTACCACGTGATACGGAGAAATTAAGTTATAGTCATGCCGATTACAGAGTAAACATCAAGACAGACTAGAAACCTCAACAAAATTACTCAGAGTCTTTCTCTGTAGCTAAGTGAATGTCTATTTTAAATATCTTCTGACAGTGCTCAACTTTAATTTTTCTTAACAGAACATTAATAATATATATATACATGGACGGCGGCACCGGGGGGGGGGGGGGGCAGAGGGGGCGCAAGCCCCCCCACTTTTTGACTTGGCCTTCCAACTTTACGGTCATCAATAATGAAGTTATATATGCATGTGTTTAAACGGGCCCCCCCCCCCACTTTTTAGGAAAGCTCCCCCCCAACTTTTATAACTGTGCCGCCGGTCCTGATATATATATATATATATATATATATATATATATATATATATATATATATATATATATTTATATATATATAAAATATTTTTTCGATTTTTATCCACATATGTTTAATCCTTTTTTCGGAACTGTCAATATGGAGGATAACTGTCGCATAGTTCGAACCGAGACATGAGTCACCTTTTAACTCAAAGTCCGAACCGTTTTTATCTATGCGGCTAACCTTACAGCTATGCAGAAAGAGGAGAATTTAAGTCTATTTATGTCTTTACAAGCGAACATATATATTATAAGCTGCAACGCAGTGTTCAACATCACTAATGGACAGAACTCGCATTTACACATTAAATTGGCAATTTATTTTTAATTCTCTTCAAAGGCCCAGCCTTAAGGGGACTATATATATTTTATTTTTTTTATTTTTGTAGTACAAAATTTTATTATGACAATGAACAGACGATATTTATTTTTACTAAATATGATGAATTAAAATAATAAAAGAATGAAAATGCTAGCTAACTGGTTTCAAACCTCGCTCAACACAGCTAAATCGAGAAAAAGTGCTTGAGAATTACAGTGAGAAGATAAAATTCAATCAAATAGAAACTACATTAAGTCCAAACAGATTTTCTCTTTGCTTACAAAGAGAAGGTCGCAAAGACTTAATAATATATAGTTTCTATAATCTTAAGGTAAAAAGGAGAGTATGACATGGTGTTGGGATTAAAATAATCCTGTAAATAAAGTTCAATTCTCCCACTTGAGAATGGGGTAACAATGTGCAGATAAATCATGAAAAGAGAGATATAGGACGAAAGCCTGAGAGAAGGAACACAAAACACCAGAATGTAGTTTCATAGCAATTTTACTAAGAAAGAGAATCGTGCAGTCATAGAATATTTACAAACAGAGTTTTCAAAGTTCAGTTAAGCATAGTGAATTTGAGAGGGGGTTTGCGAAAACGTGGTTCGCGAGAACTTATCTGTATAGAGTTCGGGTAACTGCGAGAGGTCATTCTCTGTGACTGCCGTCGTGGGCTGTTGTTACTGAGGATGCCAGCCGATGTATTGCTGACTTGAGCGGAGTCGTCGAAAAGGGGGTGGGAAGCCGTGTGTAAGGGTTTTTAAGGGCTGGCTCACGTGACACCTAAGGGAATAGGGGTTGCAATGCCTGACAGCCGATCCGTGAGGGGGGCTTAAATAAATTCCAACAATACTTAGAATGGAGAATAAGTCAACACTAAAATTGGAGGCACAGGAACGGCTATTTATTAGATGTTCAGCGATGGAAGACACGTATTGTTCAGAACATCCGACAGTAAATAATTTGCTGACACATTTTTGTGGACATGCGTTATTTCACCTGTATGTCTATGTTCTTCCAAAGTAGTGCAAACTGCAACTACATTTAAATAAATAAATAATAGAATATGAACTACGGATCAGCGCTGTATTGGGATGTTGCTTGTGCGCATCTTTTTGTGTTACTGTAGAGACCAATTCTTAATTTGCATGGTCTACGACAGCCTTGACATACGAAAGCTGTTGTGTAATGTGTCACCTCGGCTTGTTGGTCCGCCTGTAGGCTCGCTCTTCTCCTAGCTCTCTTCGCACCATTTTCATCGTGGAGGGTCTTCTCACTGACGATCATTCCCTGGTGTATCTGTTTCCTCCAGGCAGGTCTGTCAGCTGCAGAGGCTTCCCATGTATTAATGTCAATTGAGCAAGCCTTCATATCTTGCTTGCAGACATCCTTGAAGCGAAGATGGGGACGACCCCCTTTTTCTTGAGCCTGAGGCAAGCTCGCCGTAGAGAGGATCTTTAGGGATGCACCCATCATCTATCCTGCACACATGGCCAAGCCAGCGAAGATGTCGCTCACACAGTAGGGAGTAGATTGATGGAATGCCTGCTCTTTGCAGAACATCATTATTGCCCACTCTGTCCTGCCATCTGATACCAAGTATCCTACGTAGGCACCTCATATTGAAGACCTAGAATTATTATTGGGGATATATATATATATATATATATATATATATATATATATATATATATATCATGATATAAAATGAAATAATAAAATAAGGTGCAAATCAAATTTTATTAGAATTCAAAGTTCAGGCAAAGTGTCTTAAAGTCCTTAACTCATGAGTTTTCAAAGATAATTCTTCTCATCAGAAGACCATTACCGCAATGACATCACTGCAGGTGATAAAATTACACTTTGAAAATATATAAAAATATATGCAAAAATGCATAAAAGTATATAACACATCAAATATATCAGCCCAAAACATATTTTTGTTAAAGCTATCCAGTATATTGAGCTTCAGTTTTTATCCGGATGTTTCACTAATTAAAAGATATTAGTTGCCTCTTATATCTTTTGTTGGATTAACTTTATATATATATATATATATATATATAGAAATATATCAAAGTTCACCCCAAACAAAACATGCTGCCACTGTAGATCTAAGGGACTACTAAGAATTAGGGTGAAAGTTTTGGGGGTCATCCTAAGTTAGGAGCTGTGCAACATAATTGCTTGTTCACATTAGTTTTTGAGATATCTTGTTGAAGATATGATAAATAACCCGAGTGGAAAGTCTTTAAAATAATAAATTTCTGCTTCTAATATTTTTTTCCTTTTATGATCCGGGCTGAAGCGCTCCAATGGTTTTCTTTCCCGTGTGCTCTTTCTTTTAGTCCTAATAATTGGATCCTTTCCAATTTGAGGCGAAGATAAATTTTGTCTAGCTCGTAAGGCTGGCCCATGAGATGTATGTACAGGTTCGAGTACATTATTGGGTAGTGGCATGTCAAAAGCATCACATAGAATCTCCATTGGAACTTCTTCCTCGCTTTTTTCATTATTTTCAGAATACCGTAATCTAATTTGGTTGATGTGTGTTTTTACACATAAATTTTTGACTGTTGATAGTGTAGACCACTTTGCGAATCATTTTCTGAATTATGTCATCCATCCAATAACTTTTTCCACCTTGGAAATTTTAAAAATATACTTTATCTCCTAGAGAGTATCTTCTTATGTTGACATTTTCTTCCTTTTTAGCAACTCTTTTCTTTGGAGAGGGTATCAATCTATCGAAAATTGATTGTATTTTCCTTGCGAACATAAGTTCTGCAGGTGACAACTTCGAGTCGTTGTTTTCATTAAGAGTCATCCTATAAATCGCTAAAAATTTTTGGATAGTTTTTTCTTCCGTGCCCATATATTGTTTTTTTCATAAAGCACGCTTAAAAGCGTCAACAAATTTTTCGGCTTGACCGTTCGATCTAGGATGATATACTGGTGTAGTGATGTGTTCAATGCCCAAGGAAGTACAGAAATCCTTAAATTCCTTTCCTGTGAACGCTGTACCATTGTCGCTGACCAGTGTCCGGGGGACCCCGAAACGACTGAAAATTTCATCTAATGCACTGATGTAGGATGCTTGCACTTGAATAACTCAGGTCATTTCGATAAAGAGTCTACCAAGATCAAGTAGTAATATCCATTAATTGGTCCAGCATAGTTTATATGTAGACGTGCTCACGGCAAATCCGTTTTTTGCCAAGGATTCGTTTTGACCAGAGGCGCCCTTGCAGCCAATTGATCTCCTCTGCATAGTTTTACAAAACTTTCTATTTCCTTGTTTATTTCTGGCCAATATACGTAGCATCACATGAGTGATTTCATCCGGGACATGCCATGATGACCGGTATGAAATTCTTTCACCATAACTTTACATAAAGATTGAGATATTACAATTCTATCTGCGTACGTTAAAGTGTTGTCGCAAATTGATAAAGGTGAAATCTGGGTTCCCTTTTTATTTCTTTCGTTCAATCTCGTCTGGTTCTTTATTTTTAATATAAAATCATCTTTTTCGGTTTTCTTTTTTATTTGTTCCAAAGTTACACGTAATTCTCTGATAGTGTTTAACAACAGACCTGAGATTTCTTTAAACTCTTTTAGTGCTGCTATAACCGTCTCTTCTAAAATTTCTTTATTTTTGGGGATTAATCTTGACAGTCCATCTGCATGCCCATGTTTTTTTAGATGCGATGTATTCCATTCTAAAATGATAGTAAACGGTTAGCAGTGTGGGTATCGGAACTAACAGTTTATGGTCTGTTTGAAGTATAAATGATCTACCATGTAAAAAGCGATGGTATTTTTTAACCCCCGAACACAATCTGGCTATAATTCTTCTCAGCCGGTAAAAGAGTCCTCGACCCACTTCTCATTGTGGTCCGATTCATAAAGTTTGCATATATTCCAGTGTAGTACCTGAGCGACTTTGTCGTGTCTCTATTTTTTATACTGGTGTTGTGCTAGCATTGGGCATTCAGATACAATATGCACTAAGGTTTCTTCCCTTTCATTACACAATCGGCACAACAGTGATTCTGTAATTTTGTCAATGTAATGGTTGATGGACCTAGTGCAAGTGGCTTGTTCCTGGACTGCCATTAAGGTGCTCTCAGTAGATCTTTTGAGATCACTCCTGACCAACCAATTCCATCTGTCATTATCTCTAAATGCAGTACTCTTAAACAATACACTGTGTAGTTTCTTTCCAAATAATTTTAACACTCTCTCTTGTAATCTTTGATTCTTTTTCACCCCAGTTCTTAGTATTTCCCCTCTTTTCACTTCATGAAGAAGAATCTCATTACTTTCAGAAATATATTTATATAAACAACCTTCTTCTATATTCACAACATCTTCAACACCAAGTAGACCTCGACCACCTTCCTTTCTAGGTAGATACAATCAATCTCCATCTCCTTTATTTGCAAAAGCTCTATAAATTGTAAGCATTTTCCATGTTTTGGTATCCAAACATTTTAGTTCATCTACATTCCAGTTAAGTATACCGGCAGTATATCGAATGATAGCTACTGGAATTTATAGCATAGATTGTATTTCGACTGTGGAGGTGTGATTTAAGAATATTACTTACTCTTCTGTTGTACTCAGCTGTGGCCTGGTTTTTCATTCCCTTGTTTTTAATCTTATCCGCCTCCAGAATTCCCAAGTATTTGTAGCCCCTCTCACTGTCTACATTCTTTATCAGATCTGCTGTTGGGAGTTCAAGGTCATCTGAATGGACAAGTTTACCCCTTTTTATAACAAGAACGGCACATTTAATGATGCCAAATTCCATTCGTATGGAAATTGAACATTGAATGTAGGTTGTTAAAAAAAAAGGGCTGGTGTGTCGTTGCAGAACAATCCCCCAAAAGAAAAAAAAGAGAAAAAGGGGCTTTGCTAACACGCGCATTTGCAGATTGTGTGTGTTAGACACGTGTGATAATTTTGTGTTAACTATTTTGATGTTTTTTTTTGTTTGTTTTTTTTAAATGCTGGGGCACGACGAATGCAGACGGAAGAAAAAAAGAAAAAAAAACAGAGAGAGAGAATATAAGAAAAGAGAAGGAAAAATAAATTAAAAAAGAGAGTGAGAGAGTGAGGATGAAAGAGAAGGGGAGAGGGAAAGGGAAGAGTGCGGAAGGCAGCCATTGTTCTCCATTCGTGTGGCTGAGACGGAGGACTGCTAAGAACCAGCATGGACACTCAGCGCTGCCCGGATTGGAGATTGACGGCATATCAACCCGTTATGATGTCGGGCGCTGTTCTCTTTGCTTTTCCTTGCATTTGTATTGTGATTAATTGTTTTTTATTGCATTATTAAAAGAAATTGTTTTGTTATATAATTGATGTAATGTTTTACTGTATAATTTGTATGGTGGAGTTGGGTTTTCCATTCGTTCTGTCGGTTTCAATTTTGATTTTTTTTTTGTTTTTGAATGAATATATTTTGAGAGTTTAGTCAGTTAAGCGAGAATGTTATAACAGTTATGTAAAAGATTTTTTAAAAAAAGCAGATAATTTAATGGATATACATTTGAGTCAGCCGGGCGATTTGAGTTAATTAGGTTCAGGCAGTTGGCGACAGTGAGAGTTGGTTTGGGTCAGATCGTGGAAACCCTTAGGCAGGGTTGTGTTTTTTCTCGGGAAAAGATCCCCGTGTACAGAGTATGTACAGGCTTGGAAAATCAGTGAGGGATTCCCAGCGTTTGCTCGTATGCTCTCTTGTATAGAGTACCCATGGGTAGTGGCGCGGCTTGTGGTAAAGCCTGCATACGTTAAAATTGCAAATGGGGTGGAATGGTGGAAGTTTGACCATTCAGGGGGACCACAGGGGTGCTCAGTTATGGAGATTGTTTTTTTTGTGACCCAGGTGTGCCAAACTGCGCCGATAGATTGTGTGAAAGTGGTATAAATTTTAAGCTTTGCAATTGTGGTCCCATTTTTTTTTGTGGATTTTAAATGTTTGCCGACAGGTGTGCTGAGAAGATACCTCACCCCTTTACCGCATTGATAGGACCATGGGAAGGGAACACATGGAATTGGTGTCTGCTCAACACCAGTAGGGATGGAGTCAAGCTGGGGTGTGGTGTAACTCGCGCGTGTCGGTGGCAGATGGAACCATGGAGGGGATCGAATTTAAAAAGAGGTACCGGGTGTTAATTGAATTTGATTAAAAGATTATAGGTTGGGCCTAGTTTTGGTCATTCGACGTGTTCCGGGAGCAGAGATGATTCGATGTGACATTCGCTCCACCACCGTATCGACTAGTTAGAACCATGGGATGGGGTCCTCCACGTTTGATGAATAGGGTTGGCAATTAGGAACACGGGTGATTGTTCTCGGACATTCACGCCGGGAGCACTGAGATGTCCGAAATGTATGGTCCAGATTAATAAGTGATGTAAGGATGGTACCTTACTTAGATCTTGGAGGCTGACCATTTAAGTTTACAGGTTAATGAAAGGGGTTTCTGTTTAGTTCCCCTATATCCGATAATGCATCAGAGTTAGTTTTCAAATGGCAATCGGTCGTATACCGATGATGCAAAGAATATGTGTGAGAGTGAGATGGATGCCCAGGTATAACATACGGCCAATTCGGGGCAAAGGTCGCCCGATTATCGATTTTGATGGGATGTCCGGAGAGCCGATTCAGATCGTAAGATGACTTGTCTTACATCCCAAGATTAGAATTGTGTGATGCCGATGGATTTCCGGCTGGATTCGGAGGATCAGGGCCAAGTTATGTTTGGTTCCAGATTCTGACCAGTCCCAGGGATGGGCGTTTGGAGAAAAAAATCTAAGGATTGTTTTTTTCTGATAAGACAGGAAGGTATGTTATATATATGGTATATTATGAGGGGCCCTGTATGCCTAAAAGCATGTAGGTCCACTAGTTTTGATTGTGAGAGGGGTGAACTTTGCTCGAGTTAAGTGCACGTCGAAGGGACATCCATTTTGGGACAAATAGATTTGTCCTCAGAATGAGTAATTCCAAGAAGTCATAACCACTGGTGAAACCTGGCCAACTTCAAAAGTTGAAGTTCAATAAAGGTCAGACCAGCTCTGGTTATGATCTGTATGACAGGACAAAGGACTATGACGTCACTCTTTCTTTCATGAGAAATTAATAGTTAGAGGTTTGAAAGCAAGCTGGACGGTCGACATCTCTGTGGGTCCTCAATTGAAAGAGAAGGGCTCTGGAAGTGAGAGCGTCAGGTCGACAATGTAGACGCGCGTCGTAATGGCTGGATCGCCTCGAGATCCAGCAGAAAACCCCCCGTGCATAGTCGTACCCCCCAGCGAGAAGGATGAATGAGAATCGAGCGAATGAATGGAAAAAACCCTTCCGCAATGAAGTCCAGAATAAAAGACTTGAATCTCTCTGAGGAAAAATTGTCTCCGCATTTGTCTTCTGCCTGTATATTAAGTCGTATCCACAGATCAAAGATCACCAACATCGATCACGTCACATTCCACAAACAGTATGAAAGTAAAAGAGAGTGTGAATGAAGGAACCGACGAGTGGAAATCTCTCCGATTGAAGTGTGAAATAAAAGGATTGAATCTCTCTTAAAAGTCTTGCCTTCGAGCGTTTTTGTCTCCCATGCATGAGGACAGAGTTTGCCCACAAGACAGATCACCAGCATCGATTACGGCCAGAGATACGCAATGGAAACCGTCGACACCAACGGCGATCACAACCAGACGACGAAAGAAATGTATGGTAACTTTTATGTGTTGCACATTTTTGGGATCCTAATCTGTTAAGCTGAAAGAACTAAAACCGAGAGAAAACAAGAACAATGCTTAATGTAAAGTGTTAAAAAGAAGAAACGTGTTTAGAATAAGTTGTTTGAAATACAATGTTTAATGAACTGTGTTTAATGAGTAAAGAATTTAAAAAGAACTCTGTTTAAAAAGAAAAATGTTTTAATATTGATTTAAACTTTTTTGTGCATCACATTTTTGGGGTCCTAATCTGTAAAACTGGAAGAACTAAAACAGTAGGAAAAAGTGCACCATGTTTAATTTGATATGCTTAACGAACAATGTTTAAAGTGTTTAAATGAGATACAGTGTTTAATGAACTGTGTTAAATGAGAACAAAATTTAAAAAGAACTGTTTAAAAAGAAAAATGTTTTAATAACGAGAAGTGTTTAAAAAGTAATGTGTAACAGGACTGACAGTTTCAAGGCTTTTAAGCGCCATAAGGAAATGTGTTTAAAAGTGCCTAATAAAAATGCCTCTTAAAAGTGCCTTAAACACGTGTTTAAAAAGTTTGTAAGCGCTCATAAACTTTCATATGATTTCATATGATTTGATAAAATTTCAGAAACTTTCGTATTGCTTTCGTGTTTGAGAAGCGCTTAATAGACTTTCGTGGCGATGATTTTCATCATTGATAACGTAACAAATGCCTGGTTTTTGGTGAGCTATGTAACATATACGTTTTGGTGCCCCTACCCCTTTCCAAGGACTATGTAACAAATACGTTTTTGGGACCGTAACCAATTGTTTAAGTGGTTTAAGAGAACTACCGTGGCCCAGGCAGGAGAGGGACTATGTAACAATTGTTCACCGACTACAACCGGTGGTGTTCCCTGGAGTCTGAGTGACAACAAGCTTCCCCAGATTTCCAGTATTCTCCACTTCTTTTCGATAACCACCGCAAGTGACCTTGCTTACCATTGATTTCTCGCTGCTAAGAACCATCGGTCTTCTCTGCGATTTGGGTGGCAATAAGCCTCTCCAAAGTCCCAGCACTTTCCGCACTCTTCCAGTGGAGGTCTGGTTTGTCCTGTCCCTCCTCGGTCTTCTCACCATCCTTGACCCTCTACAAATATTTTGTGTGGTGTCAGCCTAGGCCGGCACCATTTTTGTTAGTGGGTGTGTGTGTGTGGGGGGGGGGCAGTTTATGATGTTTCTTGCAGTTTCTGTTCATGCGGTGGTGTTTTTCCTGTGGTTTTGTTTTCTTCATGTGACTGGTTACCATTTGTAGGTTATGCGGGTTGGTTACCGCATTCAAGGGTTTTCCTTAACATTGCAGCTGTTTTGATCATTGCCGTCCTTTGTAATGTCTCAGTGATCCATTTGATTCCAATTTCTCCCGGTCTTTTCTACAAGTTTTTTTGGAGACTGTTCCTAGTGCTCCTCTGATTATTGGTATTATACTGACTTTCTTCATGCTCCATATTCCTTTCAGTTCTCTGGCAAATTCTATGTATTTGCTTCGTTTTTCCGTCTCTTTGATCTTCACATTAATATTATTATTGTTATTGTTATTTTAAAAAAAATATTTTTTTGTTTTTGTTTGTTTTGTTTGTTTTGTTTTTCACTAAAACATGGTTTTACGTAAACAAATACATTGAAGACATTGCCACGGCTGCAGCAAAGAAGGTGGGCTCCCTTTACCGTGCTAGTAAACTCCTCACACCTGACGTTATCCTGTATCTCTATAAAGCCACCATCCGCCCGTGCATGGAGTATTGTTGCCACATCTGGGCTGGTGCATCAGCTACTAGTCTCTCCCTCTTAGACATGGTCCGAAAAAGAGTCGCCAACTTAATAGGTCCCTCACTATCCACCAAGCTCCAGCCCCTATTCCATCGCCGCAATGTTGCATCCTTGTGCTTGTTTTACAAATACTTCAATGGATTGTGCTCCGATGAACTAGCTGCTCTGGTGCCCCCTCGACATAAATACACTAGAACAACCCAACAATCATCTAGGTCTCATCCATTCACTGTGAACATTCCCAGATGTTGGAGAGCCTTCTATTCCAATAGCTTCTTTCCTTGTGCTACCAGCCTCTGGAACTCCCTCCCTGCTCCCTGTTTCCCCGACAGTACCGACATGCAGAGGTTTAAAGCTAATGTAAACAGACATCTCGCTACACTGCTCCCAACTTGGGGTGACACCCAAAACCTACACCCTAATTTTCAGTACCCCCTTACATCTACAGTGGCGTCCTGCCTTGTTTAGGATGAAATATGTAAAAAAAAAATTAAGTTGGAGTGGAGTAATGTCGAAACCCATTTCATTGTAAATAATAAGCGACCATACATTAGGAAAATACCAATCTTTGTTGTGTTTATGGGTTAGGGTTAGCGTTATTAAAATACCTGATTAAAAAAAAAAATTCAAAGGTTTTATTTCTTATTCGTGGTGGTCTTTACTTTTGTGATATAAAAAAATAATTTTGTTTCTGTAGAATCTTTGGTACGTTAAGAATAAGATTTATTAAACGAATTACAAATGATTAATATAGATATAAATTGAATACTGTGGATTAAGATATGGTCAATGAAAATGAGGAAAATAATAATAGGAGATATCTGGGAAAATCTGTGCCACCCACAACAGAAGACCAAGGGGCATAAATTTGCCTACGTTCAAAAAGAGTTATGTCCCTTTTGCTGTCTGCTCGGTTTTCCTTGCAGTTTCTAAAATTATTCGACCAATGAAATATGGATTTGTTTATCTACCTTCCACAGTGACAAGGTTAGAGACAATTCAAACTTATTCTGATTTTATCAAAAAGAAAGGCATGAAACCACAACATAAAAAAGAGGAGGCTAAACCTAATAAACTTCTCACCATGGTTGAAATGAAATGTTTAGCCATTTTTAGGTTTTATTTTTAAACTAAGATTTGAGCTGAAATATTAACACCTAGTTGTATTTAGCCAGCGTAGCCCGAGTGGTGACTTATTGCCAGGTGAATCATCATCATCACCATCACCACCACTACAATCATCATCATCATCATCATCATCATCATCATCATCATCATCATCATCATCATCATCATCGGTTTAATGTCCGTTTTACATGCTGACATGTGTTAGATGGCTCTTAAGAATTTGACTTCCAAACTAACCTATTTTGGCTAGGTCTTTATATATCCCTCTTTTCCACAGGTCCATTTTTATCACTTCCTCCCATGTTTTCCTTGGTCTTCCCCTGTATACTGAACCTGCTACCCCAACTGTTCTACATCTACTAACCTAAGAACTCTCATCCATTCTTTAACCCTAACACATCTCCCTCTACTGTCCAGATTTTATCTTCCTCTGAGAAAGCTTAGAGAATAATAATTCAGTATATAGTCATATTGACAATGTTTTTTTAAATAGGAGTTTTAAAAGTTAGTTTTAGTTTTCCTTATTTTGTCTTTGACTTCAATAAATATTCGATTAGTAGAAATAATATAAAAATAATCATTCAATGTGTATTTAGAAAAGTTGAGAAACAGTCTGTAATCTTAAAAGACGGTTTGCGAATTATTTTCTTATTTTTTGCCGAATTTAGTTTAGGCGGCAACGTGGTCTCGAGTTTGACTATTGTTTTCCAGCCTTCTTTCATTATTTATTAAACACGTTCTTTAAATCAATTTCACTTACTTCAAATATTCTCAGTGATCTTATATCTTTTTGTAGACTGACGCACCGGTGCTGTCATCATCATCATCATCATCATCATCATCATCATCATCATCATCATCATCATCATCATCATAGTGGGCTGCATTTTGCCATCATCATCATCATCATCATCATCATCATCATCATCATCATCATCATCGTCTCATGGGCTTCATTTCACCATCATCATCGCCGTCATCATCACCGTCATCATTATCGTAGTGGGCTGCATTTTGCCGTCATCATCATCATCATCGTCTCATCGGCTTCATTTCACCATCATCATCGCCGTCATCATCACCGTCATTATTATCGTAGTGAGCTGCATTTTGCCGTCATCATCATCATCGTCTCATCGGCTTCATTTCACCATCATCATCGCCGTCATCATCACCGTCATCATTATCGTAGTGGGCTGCATTTTGCCGTCATCATCATCATCATCGTCTCATCGGCTTCATTTCACCATCATCATCGCCGTCATCATCACCGTCATTATTATCGTAGTGAGCTGCATTTTGCCGTCATCATCATCATCGTCTCATGGGCTTCATTTCACCATCATCATCGCCGTCATCATCACCGTCATCATTATCGTAGTGGGCTGCATTTTGCCGTCATCATCATCATCATCGTCTCATCGGCTTCATTTCACCATCATCATCGCCGTCATCATCACCGTCATTATTATCGTAGTGAGCTGCATTTTGCCGTCATCATCATCATCGTCTCATCGGCTTCATTTCACCATCATCATCGGCGTCATCATCACCGTCATCATTATCGTAGTGGGCTGCATTTTGCCGTCATCATCATCATCGTCTCATGGGCTTCATTTCACCATCATCATCGCCGTCATCATCACCGTCATCATTATCGTAGTGGGCTGCATTTTGCCGTCATCATCATCATCATCGTCTCATCGGCTTCATTTCACCATCATCATCGCCGTCATCATCACCGTCATTATTATCGTAGTGAGCTGCATTTTGCCGTCATCATCATCATCGTCTCATCGGCTTCATTTCACCATCATCATCGCCGTCATCATCACCGTCATCATTATCGTAGTGGGCTGCATCATCATCATCATCGTAACCGTGGAATCAACTACTTTCCATGCACAGAAAAGAAAAATGACGAGACAGCGGAGAGTTTAAAATGGGTCTTTATTTTAGAGAGATTTTCTCGTCATACGAATAAAAGTCACACATAACCATTAAATGGAGAGGGGCCAAAATTGTTCTTCTTAACTTAACTACTTAGTTACAGGGGAGGATAAAAGGTGGTATACAAGAAGTGGCGCTATCAACTGCTTTTAGGAATTAAATTCACATCTTCTATTTTTTTCATTACATCCTTAATTTGCGTCCGCTCATCACCACTTCCAAAAACTGACTGGTTAAAAAACGCCTTTCTTTCTCTTTCACAAGGTATCGTGACGTCACTGCTTCAAGGGGAACACTGAATTTGTCATAACACATCTGTCTGACCTTTCTTTGCTCTCCCAACTTAAATCTAACCCACAGTTCCTGCCTGTTTACATTTTAGTCTAGAGAGCGGACTTGTTTTTCAGATTTTCATGTCAAAATAACTTGCACTGGTCCACCTAGATACTAAATCCATACTTGCTGATGTAATCGCTCTTCACATACGTCTATTCATTATGTAACATCACTTAAAAAGTCACGTGTTTTTGCTTTTTGCTGTCAGTGTTTTGTTATTTAAACTCACTCACAATTTAGTGCACTGACTATTTTTGTCAGTAATATGTTCACTTAGATTTGAGTGACGTGTTTCTTGCGTCTACCCTTCTTCTAGTGACTGCCCTTTCTGTTAGTAGTATACTCGGTTGGTTCGTGTTCTTTGCTATTTGTGGTCGGGTCGGGAATGCGAACCATATGTCAGACATTGGGCGAGTCTAACAAAAAGACTGCAACTGACCTTTATTTTAAAAAGTAGCTAACCCAGCACAAGAGTGGGTCGTAAATTTTTAGTGGAGGCTACGAGTTTACTGAATTTGAAACCACTAAATGATTACCATCAAGCCGGACAACCAGCTTCCTTGAGATGCGATGCTCACCGCTGGACTCCTTCATCTGAGAGAATCTTTTGCACCCGAAAAAAAAACAGGAGTGTGATAGCAAATAACCAAAACACAAATCTTGCCAATGGACCAACCAGACCCAAACGATGCTAGTTTATTGGTTTCCATCCCCACTCTCTTCAGATCACGATTTTGCTCCTTTTTATCGAGCTTTCTCAACTGCCAAAGACATTAACTACTTTGCATAGTCACGCATCTTCGAACATTGCTTTTGAAATATGACAGTCCAAGGTTTGCTTCTGAATGCAGTCATTGTCTCTTTGCAATGGACATACACCAGCTGTGGCCGCTTATCCCACGATCTCTCCACACCATCACTACACTCCCCTCTGATCTCATGATCACAAAGGCAGCATTCAGTCGTTTTTGTCAAGTGTTTCTTTGCAAAAGTGGGGTTTCTTTGGGGGCATGGGGACCACTTCCTCTTCTGTTTCCTCTTTTTATAAACTGTCTGACTCTGAATCTCTTTTGTCATCATGTATCAGACTCTCTGACCTGTGCTCTGAACAAGATGTCACTGTAGCACGGATAGAGATTCTTCACATGGCGGGGCATTCTGTCCACCAGGACGGACTGTGGGCTGAGTATCTCAATTATCTACCTCGGCCAAATTTTGTGATGAACCGAATCTGTGGTATCTTTACCCATACATAATTTCCGACATGGTAAGGACTGCATTCAAAACATGATGATGGTGGCATGACGTTAACCCCCTTCACCCAAATTTTGTAGCTTCTGGGGTCACATTGTGCCAGTAGACAGTCCCTTTATTGTATGGTGACATCGTTCCACTACCCATTCTCAGCTGGAGAATAGATGCAGTGAAACCCCAGGTTTAAACCCATGTACTAAATCTGAAAGCAAGTGTTAGTGATAATTAAGCACACAACCAGTATGTTCACTTTTTTTCCTTTGTTCTCTTCACCAGCAAAAGTTGTTATTACATTATAGTAGTAGTAGTAGCAACAGTATTCGTTCCAATTCAATTAAGTGGTGGTGTGAGCCCTCAGACAAATAGAGCTGCAGCCCAGGACAAATACCAAAACTTCGAAATCACAAAAGAATACTTGACTAATGTTACCGACGACAATCCAAATACAGGTGCACAACGTTAGCTGCGTGGCGTCCAAAAACGATCTTTCTCAAGCAAAAAATGTCACTCCCTTTATTGAGCTATTTTAGACTTTATTGAGTGCCTACTTTACATAATTACGCGTGGTCGACCATCACCTCAAAGTCAGACAGTTCCACAGCCACTGTTTCTTTGCAGCGAGGGCATGCCAATCGTGGCCGTTTATCTCTCAGTCTCTCCACACTGTCATCACAACTAAATCAAAGGGATGTAACTCGTCCAAACTCGACACAGTAGTAGTATTAATACAGCTTACAACACCACTTTGTTTATCCTCTCACCTCTACAACCTTTCATCACCAACATGCCCGGATATTTGTTTTACCCCAGTTAAAAATCACTCTCACCTTGAGGAAGCCCTTTGTTTTAATAAGCTTCTCGGATTGACTTTCACTCCCGATCTAAAACGGAAGACATATATCCAATCTGTTGCTGGAAAAATGATTGGATTATGGTACCACTCCAGAAAGGCTTTCTAATGCAATCCTCTACATATATAAAAGTTTGATACATCCTAAGACGGAGTACTGCTGCTACATCTCTTTCTTGCCTTGACAAAGTTCAAAACCGACTTCGCAATCTAGTTGGGGATTATCTCTTTTGTTCTTTAAAGCCCCTTTCTCACAGAAGAGATGTTGTTAGTCTTTCTCTACTCTATCGTTATTTCCACGGAAGGTGCTCGACTGAGATTCAATCTCTGTTTTCCTCTTTGTAAAACGTTTGCAGCAAACCTCGTTTTATTACCACCACTGCAACGAACTTTCCTTTTTTCCTGCATGTGCCTAACATAAAACGGAATTTCCATGAACAGAGTTTCTTTCCAAGAACTTCCTATCTGTAGAATACATTACTACGGGACTGCTTCCCATGGATGTCGTCTTCAAATTCAATGTCAGAGCTAGTAAACCTGGCATGTGACTTTTCAGACGGTCTACCTTCGGAATGGATCAGAGAATATCTCGACGACCATCCGAATACAACCAGTAAAGACCTGCTCGATGAGGTAGCGGCACAGTATGGCGAGGTTATAAATACCGCCGATGCCGCCAGGGCCCTAATAAGAATAAGACAAAATCGAGGTGAAGCACTCGCTAACTTCGCTAATAGGATGAACCGACTTGCTATGTTAGCATACAGGGATGCAGATATGAGGGAAAGTTCAGCTGTGCAAGTGCACCTAGCTGAATTTTTCATAGATGCGTTAATTAACCCCTTCATTAAGGAGGATGTGGCCAGATCCAATCCGACAACACTATCGGAAGCTTTATCTGCTGCGAGATAAAGTGAAAAGCTCTACGAGCGAATCCGAAGGGGCTACGGAAAGGAACAAGCTTATCTAAATGATAGCTTATTCAAAGAAGTTCACTGGCAGCAGGGACCAAGGGGGCCTCTAATAGATTTAGGATGCCCAAGACCGAATTCTACAGTGAGGAAGAGTCAGAGAAACCCCATGGTTGCTACAGTTGTAGCAAAGCCACAAACGCTGTAAGGAGTAAGTTTTGTGGGTACGCTTCGGCGAAATCTACGAGACTGCGGCGAGGGCATTTTAGCCATAACAGGCTAGAACAGGACTGCCCATGGTCATCTGAGGGAGAAGTAAATAACTTTAACCCAAGAAAAAGAAAGACCAGGGTACCCTCGAAAACCACACATTACCACCGGAATGACCCTGGCGAAATATGAACCCCAAAGGGCATGGATGTCAGGGAGGTGGTAAAAGCGGTCCAAAACAGGCCCACCGAAGAAATAATAAATCAAGAAAAGAAGCTCGAAGACATAAAGGAGCCAAGGGACACAAACTCCCCCAACAAGGCTCCGGAATGGGTTTTATGGTGAAAATAAGGGGTCGACCGTGGATCAGAGGTCTCACTCCTCAAAACATCGTTTTTTGAGGAATTAAAATCGGAAAAACGAGACAAAAGATGATTTTCGATAATATGACTCACTTACTCATTAAAGTGAGGAAGCTAAAGGCTTCGTCAAGGTTATATATCACTCCGAACTTGGATCGAGAGTTGATATTGGGCGCAGACTGGTTGAAAAGAAACCGAGCCCAAATAACCTTTCACCCTAACCGATTGAAGGTTAAAGGGGTAAATATACCACTTGGTATTAATACCAGTTGTAAAATCGACGAATCTTCACTGGAAAATGTGGAGTTGCTGCCATGCATCGCCACTGTCAGATCTGTTGAGAAAAAACAGACTAAAAACAATCCACCTCGTCGAAAGACACAAAAAGGAAAACCCATGGTAGAGACAATTAACGTGTCTCCACACCTACCCACAGCACATATGCATGTGGCTCGTACGGACATGAGAAATAGTGTAATATTTCCACCGGAATGTAAAACGACCAAACCCCAATTGAAAAGATTCTCAAAATTACTCACCCCCAATAAATTAAAAATAGCAGACGGCCAAATGGAAAAGCTCTTCAAAACGACCGACGAATTCGTTTTAGGGTTTTCTGGGGGCAGAGAAAAAAAAGTCATCCACCATGAAGAGAATAAAAACCTAACTAAAATCAATAATACTGATGTTTTTATCAAAAAAAAAGAAAAAAAAACTGTCGAAAAATCAACGACGCTTAGTCAAGTAAAATGACTATATATAAAAATGTCTATTAAAAAATAAATATTATGGGGCAATATGTTTTCCTGAGAAAAAAAAAGAGAAAGAAAAACCCTGAGATGAGCTTATATTTTAGGAGAGAAGATGAGAGTAAAATGTTATGAGGAGAGACATTTATATTTCAGGAGAGACGATGAGATATAATGAAATGAAATTAATAAGGTCGTTTTTTGACTATGAGTAAAAAGATACATATTTGTACGCAGTGAGCATTGTGCCAGAAATCACCAGTGACCGTTGCTGGTTGCACAGCCAAAGGTCAAAATAAAAGGGGGGCGTGTATGGCACAATGCGTGAGATATTGGGGAGCTGAGGGCTCCCCACTGCATTCGTGGGCCTTGTGCCAAACTTGCGCTGAAATTTCGGGCAAGCAGGAAAGTTCAACAAGAGAGATTCTGTACTCGGTGTGATCGTGACACCAGAACTGACAAGGAAATATAAATGTCAAACCAATTCGGTGACAGGTTTTAGTTGATGGGGTCACAGATCAGATGTATTTGAGTTAAACTCAAAACATATTACCCGAGACGCAAAGAAGCAGGTGTACTTCGACTGGTTCTGTCTCCCCCTTCCTTTCTCTCTCTCTCTCTCTCTTTGAATTCGGACATGGACGCACGCATTTTGTTGCGTTCCCTCCAAGTTATAAAAATGTGCTTCGGAAGAAAATAAATATATATTTTTATATCAAAAAGTAAAAATGGTTTGTTCCATTATTTGCATAAGGTTCTTTTGCAGCACAATGGTCCCCAGCCAGTCAGCCAGTCAGCCAGTCAGCCAGCCAATCTCAGAGGCGGACGACAGTGACTATCGTCAGACGATGATTGCTCACTGGTAAGAACGGCGAGTAAATTACGTGCACATGCAGTCAGACGTCTCCCGTTCGACATTTCGCCACAATTCGTCCCTAGGATAAAAGATCCTGCCACATGGATGCTGCAACAAGGATAAACGTTCCGAAAAGGTCTGCTGTCACGTCAAACGAATGTGCCACATTGGTTCGGTCTCAAGATTAACGTCCCAGAGAAACTTTGCCACATTGATGCAAAGTAGCTTTGCCACAAACTTGATGATCCCGAGTTGAAAATTGCTGAATCTGTGGGAATGTACTACAAATGGTTATGACATCACATGGCTCAAAGAGAGAAGGTGATAGAAAAGAGAGTCCATTTGGAAGCACACATGAGTGTAGGACGATGAGATGATAAGATATAACTAATTAGTGATTTCGATCTCTTTTCTCTGTCTCAGCCCCCAACTGATCAGTTAATTGGAATGAAGATCACTTTGAATAAAATAACCATTATCGTCCATCAGTTTTGTGTCAAGTTAATCTTTTTGAAGGTATGAATAATAATAAGCTTTAATTACATTCGCTCAGTCTGCTAGGATCACCACAGAGGTGCATAGAGGAAGAACGACCGGCAACCTACTGTGGACTTTCATGTTTCTATAATGATTACGGCAACTTGGTTGCTGTGTGTATAAGACAGTTTCCCAATTGAGTTATTAGTTGCAGAATAGACCTCCTTGGAACCTTCCATTATTATTTCCTTTCTAGTAAATGTGTAGCTGTAAACTGGAGGAAAGCATCGCTTCAATCGTGCTTCATCTTAAACTTGGTATTTATAGGATTATGGATGCCTGATGCGCTCAGTGTCTCAGGTGGTTTGGCCATTTACAGTGCGCCATCTCTTGCATCAACTCCATAACATGCCTGGATATGTAGAACCATGTTTCAGCAGTAGCAACAACAACAACAACAGCAGCAGCAAAATCTCTGTAAACTATTCAATGTTTATTGGTTGAAATACTTAATACTGATTGGCCAAGCTACGGGCTCTCGACATCGACAAGAAGGCTTCAATATCTAATATGGCTGACCTGCTACACGTGGACTGATTCCCAATACCAGTTCAACACACACTTACTTACAAACCACATATGAAGTTGGTCTGCCTCTAAACAAACACCTATGTACATACTGACTTATCTGAACATTTTTCTGTTATATACTTTCCTCTCTTCCCTACAAGCAGAACATTTATTCTATATATTATGGATTCTCAAACTTTTTTCTTCATCTGTTGGGCGTTTAATTGGCAATAGTTGTACGAATTTAAGACTGATGTTGGTATGTTAGTTACCACATCAGTTAGGAGTGCATTAATGATGATATAAAACTTTGTGTCATCCGTTGTTATGTGCCTAAGTTGAAATTGAGTTTTGATTATTGCAAACCACCCTGCGACACTTGTTTCCATAAATTGGGGTAGCTTGACACTATCATGTTGCGCTTATCTAAAAATAATTGTCTACACCCTTCAAAGAATAAAAAAGAAATATGCTAGAAAAGCAAAAGATAAAACAGTCAGAAATAATAGAGACCCTAACCCTAACCCTAGAGACAAAGAAAATAATGGGACTCACCACGTCAGATGCTTTTTCCCCCTCTCTTTCGTTTTTTTTATGAAAGTTCGTTTCTTGCGTATCGAAAGCTTGTTTTGTTTGTTTGTTCGTGAGTGTTCTTGCTTTGCCTCAAAAGTTTTTTGTTGCTTCGTAGAATCACACAAATGTTCTTCTTTGTTTTTTTTTGTTTTTTTGTGTAAAGTATAGTTTTGTTTGTTTGTTGTTTTTTTGTTGAATATATGCACCTTTGTATATATATATATATATATATATATATATATATATATATATATATATATATAAATAAACCGTGGATTATTGCTTCGCATACATGGAAAAAAACAACTTTAGTACTTCCCTAAAAAATATTCCAACTAATACTTATTATGAAGATGGAAGAACACTTGAGATGAATGAAGTGGAAAGTGAGTTTCCTTCCGAAGAAATCTATAGCAGCGAGTCTAGGGTATACTATGGATTCAAAGACCAAGGTACGGCTCGCTGTGTTGATCAACTTAACTGGTTCGAAAATGACTTAATGAATATAGTTTGAGAAATTACATTCCATCACAAAAAAAACATTTCAGAAAAGACTAGACAAAATTGTTAAGGAAATTAACAGTTCAGAATACATATTAGCCAAAGTTGATAAAATTCAAAACTTTTACAAACTAACTAAACAGGAATACCATAAACTACTTGACCATAACATCACTAAACACTCCTGAAAATATAACGTAGACTTAGTTCAAAATATTAACATAGACAGTAAAGACATTACTGATAAACTTAAAATTAGTGATAGAGTAGGTAAACTAAGAGAAAAAGAAGCAACGATCATAAGGATGACTTCCACTAGACTTATAAATCCACAAAAATATTAGTAAAAAAATAAAATGGTCAAATAAAAACATTTTCTCAAAGATCATAAGCCTGACTTCCAAACAAAATCAGCCACTAGACTTATAAATCCCCAAGACAAGAAATCGGAAAAATTAGTAAAAAAATATTAGAAAGAGTAAATGGTCAAATAAAAACATTTTACAAACTAAATCAGTGGGTATTGATTTACTCCTCTCCAGGAGTTAGGCACAAGGCCAGTTTTTATCTTACTCCCACAAGTAAGATGTGACCCAAGGTCGGGTCGGGAAAGTGGGGTTTAAAAATTGGCTGGGCAGCTCCGTCGGCATTCCCTGGTAGGGGCGCCTCAGGCAGTAAGCAATAAACTTACTCCTCCCCAAAGAGGGGAGGCGAAGCTTGGGAGGGTGGACCTCCTAGAACTGCACAGGACAGACCCATAGACTGGCACAAATCAAGCCCCAAAGGCCAAGACAATACCAGTCTATGGGGTGCAGTATCCATCGGAACAGATACTACACTTTGATCTTAGCCAAAAGGCCAAGAACACAACCGAAACTATAAATTGGTTCTGCAAAATAGAAAACAAAACAAACTGCTCATTCATCCAATTCGACATCATCAATTCTTACCCCCCCCCCATTTCTAAAGAACTTTATGAAAAGGTTATTGAGTTTGCCACCCATCTTTCTGACATCTCCGAAGAGAAAATCAATATCATTAAGAAATGCAGAAATACAGTACTAATCAGTAAACAAGAACAATGGACTAAAAGTAACCAATCGGGATCTTTTGATGTCTCCATGGGCTCTCTAGATTCAGCAGAAGTAACAAACCTAGTTAGACTCTACACACTATACAACCTTACAAAAGACATTGACACAGAAGACATAGGATTATATAGAGATGACGGATTACTAGTGGTAAAAAACTCAAATCGGCAAAAATGTGAAAGAATGAAAAAAGTTATCCTTAGAGAAATGAAAAGATTAAGTCTTAAGGCGAAAATAACATCAAATATCAAACTAGTTAACTTCTTAGATGTAACACTTAGCCTAAATAATGAAACGACATAGCACTCCTAACAAAAACCAGATGTTTAACCCTTGAACACTTTAGCCCATGTGACAGAAACCAACAGTTTATTCTTTCTGCACATTTCTTCACTCCAGACGACTAATCAGATCTCATCAAAACATCACCACAGGAGCAGCTCACAAAACAATATAAAAAGAGTGTGCTTCTTCATTCATTCAAAGCTTTGCCCCCGGCCTTGATGCCCGACACTGTTTCTTTCTCTCTCTTTGCAGACTGCACCTTACTACATGGATCTTTACTAGACATGACTGCACCCTTTCAACTTTATAACGACTACATCCAGTAGCAGCAGCTTTTTCTTTTCCTATCCTTGATGGATGGAATGGCATTTTTCTCTCCCAGGAGGTGACAGTCAGCAGCAGCTGCTCCAACCCATACTTCTACCATGAGTCAATAATAACTGCCGTCATCATCATCAACATCTGCAACTTGTTCTCCGGCCAGAATAACGATCTTCATTATTATCCTTCAGTAATGATCCATCCTTTCGTGTCAACTCACTGAATCATGAACTCTTTTCCTAAAGCTCACATATTTATTTCTTTGGAATATATATTTTGCTGCACACACGAGTTTGTTATTTCATCTTTGCCATCAGCGTAACTTTTTTCTGCCTCTGTCTCTTTCTTAGTTGTAACTGTGACTGACCCCTGCAACAAATAGTGACCCTGACATAATATGACACAAGCAATGGCTGGCAAAAAATATGACAGATCGTCCAGACCTGATCTATTATGGTTTTGAACATCTCAAAAACTGAACCAAAATTGAGCTACAACACTACTGAGTTATTGATTTGATACGGTTTGTGAAAAAGTAAGTGCAGACTCACTTGCACTCATCCCTTTCAACTGTGCAGACTCACTTGCACTTATCCCTTTCAACTGTGCAGACTCACTTGCACTCATCCCTTTCAACTGTGCAGACTCACTTGCACTCATCACCTTCAACCATGTAGACTTACTTGCACTACTCTAGCTAACTTTGCTGACACACTTTCAACATCACTCTTCAAGGACTACCAACACTCTCCAGCAAAGACACAATGACTAAACATTCCCGGCCATTCATCCAGCACCAAAAAATCCTGGAAATTCGACCAATGAAGTCATCACTTACAACACTTTGCACCAGTACAAGTACAGCTGCATATGCACTACTAAATTACTCAACAACTAGATGTTCGTTGATTAAAGCTGAAATATGAGGACCAAACAACTCAAACGACATGCTCCGACAACAGTACAAACCCACTTGCACTTGCCTCTTCAAATTTGCAGACTCACCTGCAAACCGTGCGCTTTGACAACCATGCAGACCCATTTGCACATTTTATTTTGACCATAGTACACAACCGATTCGGACAATTGAACGTTCGTTCATTAACTCCGCATAAAGAGGACTCATCAACCCGAACAATGCAACCAACAACAGTGCAGACTCACTTGCACTCATCCCTTTCAACTGTGCAGACTCACTTGCACTCATCCCTTTCAACTGTGCAGACTCACTTGCACTCATCACCTTCAACCATGTAGACTTACTTGCACTACTCTAGCTAACTTTGCTGACACACTTTCAACACATCTGTACATCCGTTTTGTACTCATATTATTACAGTAAACTAAAAACAATAATTAAACAAATGTATTATTATTTACTCACTAGGAGTTATCACACTGGTCATCGTCAGTGATCGCCCACTGCCAACAACCTGTGGTATTCCCTGGAGTCTGAGTGACAACAAGTCTCCTCAGACTTCCAGTATGCTCCACCTCTTTTCGTTCATCACCGCTGATGACCTTGCAGTATCTCAACAGCCACCCACCACCGAATTCCCGCTGATAAGGGCAATTGGTACCCTCTGGGGCCCGAGTGGCAACAAGCCTCCCCAAGGTCCCAGAGCTGTCCGCGCTCTTCCAGTGGAGGTCTGGTTTGCGCTTTCCCTCCTCGACCCTCTGTCCATAATTTTCGTGGCGTCAGCCTATGCTTGCGCCTCTCTCGTGCGGTTGTATTTTCCCCGGTTCTGTTGTCTTGTGCTTCCATGTGTTTGTTCCCATTCGTTGCTTATGTGGGTTGGTTTCCGTATTCGAGGACATTTCTCAGGATTGTAGCTGTTTTTATCATTACTGCCCTTTGTATGGTCTCAGTTATCCCTTTGATTCCTATTTCTCCTAGTCTTTTCTCCATGTTTTTGGGGACTGTTCCTAGTGCTCCTATGATTATTGGTGTTATACTGACTTTCTTCATGTTCCATATTCCTTTCGATTAATCAATCCGACAGTGGCTTTGTTCCTATTTACTTGCCTCCCCACGAGGTCAGTTTTTTTAATGTGGAGAAAATCCAGCTCCTCTAAAAGGGGCACTTTGGATTAAAATAAAAATTGCCTCAGTCTAGAAAGACTACTTTATTATCATTATTATTATTATTATTATTATTATTATTATTATTATTATTATTATTATTATTATTATTATTATTAAACAACTATAATTCGAAAGAACAATAATAATAATAAAAATTCGCAAATGATAACAAAAACGTTTTTTTTTCATTTCTGGTCATTCGTACGTCACGTGACACAGTATTTGTTTCACGATTAAACAGGAAGTGACAAAAACATAAACATCTTGGATTTAACCGATTATTTAATTTCATTATAAATCGGGGGACTTTTAAATAAAAAAAACAATTTGTTTAAGTGTTACGGAAGCGGAAGTCGGATTACTGGGCGTTTATGCCCGATTACCTCATACCTTGACATTTTTGACTAGGAGCAAAGTGTAGTATCTGTTCTGATGCTCAACTTCATCTTTTTCTGTCCACGGTCAGTGAAAGAGTAGTCTTTCTAGACTGAGGCAATTTTTATTTTAATCCAAAGTGCCCCTTTTAGAGGAGCTGGATTTTCTCCACATTAAAAAAACTGACCTCGTGTGGAGGCAAGTAAATAGGAACAAAGTCACTGTCGGATTGATTGTCGAAGACGTATTCCCGACTGGTACGAATCGAAATAAGTTGATTCAACTCTACTCGATTGCACAATCCCTGAAAGATAGCATTTAAATTTACTTCATGCTGTAAAGTAAAAGTTGTTTGGTGCTTGTACAGATTAGCGTGCATATTAAAAATGCTGAAAATCGCAGTTCCAATTAAATTAACCGGAAAACTCTTTGAAATACTTATGTATCAAGCAAAAATAGGTTTGTACACCAAAAATTAGCAAAATCTATCGAGTAGAATTGTAATAAAAAATAAAAATCCGTTACATCGTTTAATCGGGTTCGGCCATTGATTCGAGCGAAAAACACGAAATTCAGGGGGAGGTAACTCAGTCTGTCATATTAACACGTAATAAATCAATGGCAGTAATCAAACTACGATGAAACTGATTTTTATTTTTAATTAAATTTGTACTCGATAATTTTTCCTACTTTTTTAAAAAATTATTTGAAAATTCTTTTTTTTTTACTTAATTCTTCTTTTTGTTATCGACTTAAAATTTATAATCGTTCAGTTCAAAAACAAATATATTTACCATTACGAATAAATTTTAAATTAAAGACAAAAAAAAATAGCTGAAGATGAAATAACCGGTGTTTCTAGGCGGAAGATTAAGTCCGCCATATTAAAAAACTATAAAGCAACGATTTTTTTTCCTGAGGGAAAACAAGCATATATGCTTCTAAAACCTATTAATTGTTCGAAAGAAAAAAATATTTCTAAAATGCGAACTGATAATAAAATGTCCTTATTTAGTAATATAACGGTTTAATTTGCGATTCTTTTAATATTTTATGCTATTATTTTGATGAAGGGAATCTGTTTATACGAAGCAACGGCTAATAACTCAGTGCTATATTGAAATGCCGGGTTCTGATTGGTCAATTCCAATCTTGGCACAAAATTTAAAAATTTACAAACCCTCTTTTATGTATTTGATATTTGGTGAGTATCTTATTATCTAATTTATTATTTTATCTTGATTTTTATTTACATGCAATCACTATCTAGCTTTCATAGTCGTTCAAAACAGTTTATTTATTTTGAGAGCAGTTATTACGTTATTTGACTTAACCTTAAATTACATAGAAATAAACGTCTTTATTTGGATGAAAGAGGTTCATGTCCTTAAAAAAAATGAAACCGGTTCATCTGTTTCATGTTTAGGTATGTGCCACTCTTATTATTTAAAGAAAAAAAAAACACTAAACATTTTCTCTTTATAATTAATTATATTTAACTTTTATATATGCACCTTGATAGTACATATTTTAATTTTATCTGCTTAGCAACTAGTTTCTGCTTTTTTTCAAACACCATAACAAAGGTTAAATTTGAATTTTGTTTTTAAAAAAGTTAACATCACTTCATTAGTTTTTACGCTATTCAGAATTATGTTTAAAGTACATTCTTTTAATGTTCGAAAGTGAGTGATTTTTGACGCCTTTTAACTTATTAAAGTTTATCGGCAAAAGTTGAGTATTATTGTAACCACGTAATTTTTTTTCTCCATGCAACTTAATTTTACGCAAGCCATTTTAATAATAATAAAAAAAACGACACTTTCGCACCTATTTGAAATAACGTTATTATTTAGAAAGCCATTCTTAACATGGGCAAGTGATGAGCTTTATTAACTAGTCTGTACTTTCACCTAACACAAAAATACGGTAAAAATTGAATTTAACTGGAAAATCCTATCTAAAAAAAATAGCCCGATCCGTAAACTGCATAAGCACCAAAGCCCCATTAAGGTGAAGACACAGATTAGTTAATTTTTACCCTAGAAAAGAACCGATTAAATGCATTTTTGTTTAATATTTAGATGTTTTAAAACGTTTTTTCTTTTAAAATTATTTTTGTATCAAATTCGCTTTTTTGGTATAGTCTATTATTTCGAAAAAACAAAAAACAAAAAATCCAACGCAAATGAGAATAAACACAAATAATTCCAAATCCGCTTTTATTTGTTCAATTTGACGCATCTATTCGAAGCCGTTATAAATATGTGATCTTTATTAAAATAATTTTAAAATTTATTTTATTTGTTCATCGATGAGTAGTTTTAACAACAGAAAACCTAATAAATGGCGGAAATGTCTTAACTTTTTCGTAATTAACGAAGAACGCGCGTCTAAGATGAACTATTTTCTCCATTATAATTAAATTTATTCATTTTTATTTTTCATAAATTTTAATCTGTTTTTAAGAAAAAATGTTAAAATAAACCTGAATACAGGGTGTTTATACAGATCGGGTCCCCATGGCTGCCAATATTGGCTCGTTAACGAATTCGAACAACAGTTGAAAGGCAACCCCCACAAAATGGAGGCTAAAACAACAACCAAAAATCACCTTTTTGTACTGATATATTTACATTGTTTCATTGTATTTCTATTTGTAAATTGTTCACTTTTTGATTTTTTGTTTTTTGTTGTGATGGTTTTGTTATTTTTTTAAAATCACGTGGACCCTATTTATTCCCTTTCCCACAAGATCAGGGTTAGACACAAGGGCGGTTTTTAATGTGGTGAAAATCCAGCTCCCCAAAAAGAGGCACTCTGAATTGGGACCAAAATAAAAGTTGCTTCAGTCTAGAAGGATTTCTCTTTCACTTACTGAGAACAGAAAAGATGGAAGTGTTGTATCGGAACACATATTCAACAATTCCATGCAAAGTGAGCCATAAGGGTTAAATTGTCGTTTACCAACCAAAATGGCGGACAATAAATCGTCTGCAGTTTTTCTGACCTCATAATTAAAAATTTACATGAAATTATTTTAAATGAAATACAGTTTGGAAAGTAGTCAAAATTTATTCCATTGAAATAGTTGTAAAACAAGCACAAGTATGCAACATTGCGGCGATGGGACAGGGGCTGGAGCTTGGTAGATGATGTGGAACCATGGCCATAGGGATGGCCATGTGTGGAACCTATTAGATACTCTTTTTTGGACCTTATCTACTAATTTGTGAGGTTGGAAAAAAAATCTGTAAATTGCAGACGATTTATTGTCTGCCATTTTGGTTGGGAAACGACTATTTTACCGACATAAGTGTAAAAAAACAAATGGTGCTCATCCAGTAGGGACCTCCAAAGATAGAATTTGCCCCCCCCCCCCACTATATGTAACACGATGTAAGTTTAATATAGGTTTATATTATCATCATAACTTTTTTACCATTCAAGATTTTTTTCACCGTACGAAAATAATGAAAATGAGAAACTAAAAACGTGTGTACTTTATTTACGCCTTAAAACAACGTTCCTATGTAGTGACCAATTTTCACGCGCTAACACCCGTGTGTTTAATAAATCTAACAAAAATCAACTAATAATCAGATTTTCACGAAATTTTCAATACTTATTATTAGACTAATTCATCTATAAAATGCTTTTTAGGAAAAAATATTTTTTCTACGTAATCCCCCCCCCCTCCATTTCATTTTATGAAATCTGAACAAAGTATATTCTGATCGATCGAAATTTTAATGTTATATAAAGCGAAAGAGTCTTAAAAAAAACACAGATTTACCTTTTCTTTTTATTGGTAAACACTTTTTGGGTAAAGTAGCCGTGAATTTATAAATAAAAAAGTGTATACAATAGCCCCCCCCCCCCGCTGTATAAAAAGTCGAATTTCGTACTCAAATCTCAAGATAAAGAATGGGTTTCTTTCCCAGTTCGATAATTTAATCTTTAAATAAACTATTTTACTTTGAAACAACTTCCTATATAGATTGCTCTAGTAATGGATTATTTGTAATTAAGTTCTGTAAAATGTCCCATTAGTCTCGTATGGAATTAGTGTACTACACTTTCTGGTGCTTGTGCATATCAACCCTGACATGTTAGACCGCTCTTAAAAATAAAATAGCTAAAGAAATGTATAAACTTTGTTATGTACTTACGTGGTAGATGAAAAAAAGACTACACCAAAAATTATGCAAATTCATCCAGTATTTATTTAGTTTATACATTCTTTAAATATTTCAATGTCAGGGTTGATATGCACAAGCACCCACTTTCTTCCTACCAAGAAGAAAAGTCATTTCTGGCTTAAAATTCTTAGCAGACCTTCATCTTATTGAAAGTTTTGGAAGTTTTTTACATCCGATAATTTTATAGAGATTATTTGTTGACACGACAACCGTCTATGGTAGCACTTCCTAGAGCATTGATGATCAAGATCTGATTCTTTCTTTCGATCTTGATCAGTCGTGGAAGGGGGAAGTGACTTGTTACTTTTAATGCCTCTCTTTTCACCAACAACGCTCGGATCCTCGCTTTGCCCCGGTTGAAATGAATGGGTCTATCCTTAAGGAAGCCCCCCCCCCCCCCCCCCGCCTTGATAAGCTCCTAGGGAATCCCCATCGTTGTGGTCGCTGGAAAAATTGTTAGATCATTCTACTGCTTCAGAAAGTACCACACTCCAAACGGAATATTCTACTTGTATAAGAATCGGATATTTGCTAAAACTGAGTACTGTTGTCACATCTGGGGAGGTACCACCCAGAGCACTCTTGAGAGAACAAAATAGACTTTGAAATCGAGTGGGGGAAGATCTCGCTTTTTCCCTACGACCCCTTTCTCTACTTGTATAAGAATCGGATATTTGCTAAAACTGAGTACTGTTGTCACATCTGGGGAGGTACCACCCAGAGCACTCTTGAGAGAACAAAATAGACTTTGAAATCGAGTGGGGGAAGATCTCGCTTTTTCCCTACGACCCCTTTCTCTACTTGTATAAGAATCGGATATTTGCTAAAACTGAGTACTGTTGTCACATCTGGGGAGGTACCACCCAGAGCACTCTTGAGAGAACAAAATAGACTTTGAAATCGAGTAGGGGAAGATCTCACTTTTTCCCTACGACCCCTTTCTCTACTTGTATAAGAATCGGATATTTGCTAAAACTGAGTACTGTTGTCACATCTGGGGAGGTACCACCCAGAGCACTCTTGAGAGAACAAAATAGACTTTGAAATCGAGTGGGGGAAGATCTCACTTTTTCCCTACGACCCCTTTCTCTACTTGTATAAGAATCGGATATTTGCTAAAACTGAGTACTGTTGTCACATCTGGGGAAGTACCACCCAGAGCACTCTTGAGAGAACAAAATAGACTTTGAAATCGAGTGGGGGAAGATCTCACTTTTTCCCTACGACCCCTTTCTCTACTTGTATAAGAGTCGGATATTTGCTAAAACTGAGTACTGTTGTCACATCTGGGGAGATACCACCCAGAGCACTCTTGAGAGAACAAAATAGACTTTGAAATCGAGTGGGGGAAGATCTCACTTTTTCCCTACGACCCCTTTCTCTACTTGTATAAGAATCGGATATTTGCTAAAACTGAGTACTGTTGTCACATCTGCGGAGGTACCACCCAGAGCACTCTTGAGAGAACAAAATAGACTTTGAAATCGAGTGGGGGAAGATCTCGCTTTTTCCCTACGACCCCTTTCTCTACTTGTATAAGAATCGGATATTTGCTAAAACTGAGTACTGTTGTCACATCTGGGGAGGTACCACCCAGAGCACTCTTGAGAGAACAAAATAGACTTTGAAATCGAGTGGGGGAAGATCTCACTTTTTCCCTACGACCCCTTTCTCTACTTGTATAAGAGTCGGATATTTGCTAAAACTGAGTACTGTTGTCACATCTGGGGAGGTACCACCCAGAGCACTCTTGAGAGAACAAAATAGACTTTGAAATCGAGTGGGGGAAGATCTCACTTTTTCCCTACGACCCCTTTCTCTACTTGTATAAGAGTCGGATATTTGCTAAAACTGAGTACTGTTGTCACATCTGGGGAGGTACCACCCAGAGCACTCTTGAGAGAACAAAATAGACTTTGAAATCGAGTGGGGGAAGATCTCACTTTTTCCCTACGACCCCTTTCTCTACTTGTATAAGAATCGGATATTTGCTAAAACTGAGTACTGTTGTCACATCTGGGGAGGTACCACCCAGAGCACTCTTGAGAGAACAAAATAGACTTTGAAATCGAGTGGGGGAAGATCTAGCTTTTTCCCTACGACCCCTTTCTCTACTTGTATAAGAATCGGATATTTGCTAAAACTGAGTACTGTTGTCACATCTGGGGAGGTACCACCCAGAGCACTTTTGAGAGAACAAAATAGACTTTGAAATCGAGTGGGGGAAGATCTCACTTTTTCCCTACGACCCCTTTCTCTACTTGTATAAGAATCGGATATTTGCTAAAACTGAGTACTGTTGTCACATCTGGGGAGGTACCACCCAGAGCACTTTTGAGAGAACAAAATAGACTTTGAAATCGAGTGGGGGAAGATCTCGCTTTTTCCTTACGACCCCTTTCTCTACTTGTATAAGAATCGGATATTTGCTAAAACTGAGTACTGTTGTCACATCTGGGGAGGTACCACCCAGAGCACTCTTGAGAGAACAAAATAGACTTTGAAATCGAGTGGGGGAAGATCTCACTTTTTCCCTACGACCCCTTTCTCTACTTGTATAAGAGTCGGATATTTGCTAAAACTGAGTACTGTTGTCACATCTGGGGAGGTACCACCCAGAGCACTCTTGAGAGAACAAAATAGACTTTGAAATCGAGTGGGGGAAGATCTCACTTTTTCCCTACGACCCCTTTCTCTACTTGTATAAGAGTCGGATATTTGCTAAAACTGAGTACTGTTGTCACATCTGGGGAGATACCACCCAGAGCACTCTTGAGAGAACAAAATAGACTTTGAAATCGAGTGGGGGAAGATCTCGCTTTTTCCCTACGACCCCTTTCTCTACTTGTATAAGAATCGGATATTTGCTAAAACTGAGTACTGTTGTCACATCTGGGGAGGTACCACCCAGAGCACTTTTGAGAGAACAAAATAGACTTTGAAATCGAGTGGGGGAAGATCTCGCTTTTTCCCTACGACCCCTTTCTCTACTTGTATAAGAATCGGATATTTGCTAAAACTGAGTACTGTTGTCACATCTGGGGAGGTACCACCCAGAGCACTTTTGAGAGAACAAAATAGACTTTGAAATCGAGTGGGGGAAGATCTCGCTTTTTCCCTACGACCCCTTTCTCTACTTGTATAAGAATCGGATATTTGCTAAAACTGAGTACTGTTGTCACATCTGGGGAGGTACCACCCAGAGCACTCTTGAGAGAACAAAATAGACTTTGAAATCGAGTGGGAGAAGATCTCGCTTTTTCCCTACGACCCCTTTCTCTACTTGTATAAGAATCGGATATTTGCTAAAACTGAGTACTGTTGTCACATCTGGGGAGGTACCACCCAGAGCACTCTTGAGAGAACAAAATAGACTTTGAAATCGAGTGGGAGAAGATCTCGCTTTTTCCCTACGACCCCTTTCTCTACTTGTATAAGAATCGGATATTTGCTAAAACTGAGTACTGTTGTCACATCTGGGGAGGTACCACCCAGAGCACTCTTGAGAGAACAAAATAGACTTTGAAATCGAGTGGGGGAAGATCTCGCTTTTTCCCTACGACCCCTTTCTCTACTTGTATAAGAATCGGATATTTGCTAAAACTGAGTACTGTTGTCACATCTGGGGAGGTACCACCCAGAGCACTTTTGAGAGAACAAAATAGACTTTGAAATCGAGTGGGGGAAGATCTTGCTTTTTCCCTACGACCCCTTTCTCTACTTGTATAAGAGTCGGATATTTGCTAAAACTGAGTACTGTTGTCACATCTGGGGAGGTACCACCCAGAGCACTCTTGAGAGAACAAAATAGACTTTGAAATCGAGTGGGGGAAGATCTCACTTGTTTCCTACGACCCCTTTCTCTACTCTATAGTGATTTTCATGGTAGGGTGTCAATTGAGCTCCAGTCTTTGGTTCCCGTCTGTCAAACATTCACAGCAAAAACTCGTCTAGCTACAACCACTGTAACGAATGTTCTTTACTTTCTCTACCTAAAACTAAACGGAACTTCCATGAACAAAGTTTCTTTCCAAGAACTTCCTGTGGAACACAATACTACGGGCTGCTTCACAGCTGACTACAGCATGGTCATTTTCAAGTCTAATGTTAACAAATTCTTGTCCAGTCGTCTGTCTAAAATAATCAAATTCTGTCCATTTCACCCATTGTTTCCAATTTTCTCAAGGTGGTGTTCGTCAACTGACGATCTCCCTAACCCTTATCCTCGAGTGGTTATTGGGCCTTGATAATCGGTGAGTCATTAGTAAAAAACAAAAGAAAATAACATTACCTTAACAAAATTATAGTTTTATAACTAATAATTTAGTTCTATAATTTAACGACCGAACAATACTGTAATAATTAAATTTAACTTTTAAAATTTTATTTTAAAAAACAAACAAAAAATTGTATGTCAGCGATTTAACAATCTATTAATACATTAAAATGGCTGACTTGTAATATTTTGATGAAATCAAAATTTAAAAGTAATTTTAAGCCTTTTAAACTGATGTATAAATAGTGATTTTTAGCTTGAAGTTTAAAAACAAGAGTCAAGTATTATGGTTCATTTGTGTTCATAAACCAAAGAAAATAAAAAGAATCCTTGGCCACGCCAGGTATGTACAACAGGTTTAACAGATTTCAGTCTTGTTTTTAAGCCAAATTCTCTAACTAATTTAAAATGTCTGCCAAAAATGAATTCCAGATTCATCACAAAGAAATGGCCTACTTTTTATTTGTACAATTTATTGACATTGTCATTATCTTAAAATGACATTTTTGTCCGTTAGGCTTTCTTTTCGTTTCTTTTTTTTTTTGTAGAGAAATATAAACATAATAAAGTTAACGTATTAGTGTCCCGTCTATTGAAAAGTCTTAATAGAAAATATTTTACACTAAACAGATGCACAAAATTACACTAACAAAAACGTCTAAAATTCTGTTTACGCAAAACCCCTAAAATTTTAAGCACAAATCGAAGTGCAGAATTTACCCTCCCCCTTTGATAAAAAATATTTAAAGAAAAAAGCCCATAATGCATTAGTCAGAATGTAAACAAGACACTTATATTTTGAAAATTGCTTCCAATATGAGTGACAGATATTACATTTTTTTGTCAAAAAAACATTAAATATAATGTTTTTATGAAATAATTTGTTTTGATAAAAACATTGAATGTAATGTTTTTATGAAATAATTTGTTTTGATAAAAACATTGAATGTAATGTTTTTATGAAATAATTTGTTTTGATAAAAAATTGAATATAATGTTTTTATGAAATAAGTTGTTTTGATAAAAACATTGAATATAATGTTTTTATGAAATAAGTTGTTTTGGAAAAATGCAAAGCAGCAATTTTTAGGATTCCCTTAAAGTTAATATTAAACATTCCTTTTTTTTTCTTCTGATAAAATGTTTATTGAATATTATGATAGCCAACACATGTCAACCGCTTAACAATCAATTAATAGATTTAAATGGCTGAATTGTAATATTTTGATAAAATCGAAATTTAAAAGTAATTAGAAGCCTTTAAAACTAATGTGTGGTGAACAAAGCGCGATCCGAACGAACGCTAAAAAGCAAATGGCGTGAAATGCCACGCTTTCTTTTTTTGTGTCGTTGGGGATGCACTTTCCTTTTCACGCGCCAAGACAGACAAAGGATTTCTCGCAGAAGCGTGTTAGCCCAGTATAGTCCAGCCAATCAGAAACTGGCATGTCGATAGGCAACGCAAACTTTGTGACCCCTATAAAAGAACAAAGGGAGTTCACATCTTCCTCTCTTTCACCCAGACGGATCACGAAAGAACACATGTGACGTTCTACTCTAGCAAGCCTGTTGGCCGAGTATCAAAAAAGAACACTTAAGAAGTATGTACAAGCTATCCTCGCACGTACATACCCTACACACACACACAGATCGCATTGTCACTGACGCACGTACACCGTCCTGACTTGCACACAGTAGCAGAACAAAGAACCCTTATTCACACACATTACCATTCAAATGCATTAGCAAATATAGGCGTACACATATCTCTCGTGTTTGCCTAATTACAATGAACATTTCTAAACCACAATCACAAGTGTATAAACTTTACAAAGAACATTTCACTCATTAAAACAAACTCTTATATTCCATATGTCCTAACAACACAGGCCACGTTTTATTATTTTCAGTCGCAAAAATCCTTTTCATGTTTAGTCCACATTACGCCATATTGGTACCCCCCGAACGTTCGGTAGCATGCCGCGATATTGGTATCTCCGACATCCGGTAGAGCCATAGATGTATAGAAAGTAATTTTTAGCTTGAATTAAACTTCAAATACAAGAGTCAAGTATTATGGTTCATTTGTGTTCATAAATCAAGTTGTTGAAAGGATCAATAGATTCAACTACCTAAGAAGACGTATATCTGCCACATGGAGAGTCTTCAAACAGCTGTCAACAATTTTACAAAACGCAGGTATCCTATCATATGCAAGAGTGGCAGCATACAACATACATGTTCGACCTATACTCTTGTATAACTGCAAAACATGGTCAACGAGGAAATGTCAGGGCAACATGATCCTGGCTTCAGCACGTCGGATGGAGAAAATTGCTGGTCTTACTCTACAGGTCTCCATGAGAAAGTATATCTCGCAACGACGTCTCAACTGGTCACGTTGCCCGCTGTCAGTCTGAAATGTCCCACCTTGACGTTGATGGTCTGAAGCCACGTAGTAAGCCGCTTATAACATGGAGAGGATCAGTTGATGACGACCTGATTCTGGCGGGCGGCACAAGCGAAATGGCAACAGATAGAAAAAGTTGGAAGTCATTCATAAAAGTCTAACCTCAAACATGAGATAAGAAGATGAAAAATGAAAATAATAATAAAAAACTGATGCCTGCATTAGATTTAAAAAAATTTTTAATATAAAACAGAAATGTTTGTTGGCCAACTAGACATATCATGGTGGCAATGGTTGTATTTCATTTGGTTATCCTAAAGTAAGATCGCATTGGTATCCCTTAAACCCTTACATGCCCGTTAAGCATAGGCCCCAAAAGTTCAGATTTCTATAACAGCTTCAGTGATCAAGTGGATATGCAGCGGCAAACTGGAAGAAAGGATCCCATGAACTGTTTCATCCGAAACTTGGTATTAATGCGATTACGGATGCATAGCGTCTTGGGTGGTTCGGCCATATACAGTGTGCCACTTCTTACATCAACTCCATGACGTGTCTGCATATGCCAGGCACTAATGAGCATGGTAGATCAAGATAGACTTTGGATCGAACTACATAGAGAGCAGGTGTGGCATTGCCTGGTTTTGTTCATCCCAGGGTCCGAGACACTTTCAGCACCCTAAATAAGACAAACATTCTTGTGCTTAAAAAAGTTAATCCTATTTGGTTCTTTTATAAAAAATACTGGTTTTCACTCAACTTTCAAACTTCTAGTAGTAATGACTTTCTAGTTGCCAATTTAAAAAAAAATAAAGATTCTACTTTTTTAGGCGATTACGTATGAACACCCTTAAAGTCTTGGCGAAAAAAAGAAAAAACAAAACAACAAAAAATAATTTAGTATTTAGAGTGGGGGATCAGTTTCGCATATAAATTTAATGTAAAATGATCTCCGATTTCCCGGCCATTCTTGCCTTTTAGTGAAATTTATAAAATAAATAATTACTCTACCATTAACTCTAGGTACGACTAACAAGCCCACCTCCTAAAAATGCCTTCTTGAACGTATCGTACCATTAACCGTAAATATGAGTGGCAAGCCACCCCCTAAAAAACTCCCTTAACCCTAACACTAAGTCCGAATGGCAACCTCCATCTAAAACAAAACCCCTTCCTTAACCTAATCACTAACCCTAAGTCCGAGTAACCCTAATCCTACAAAAAAAAGCCCATTAAAACATAATCGTCCAAAAAAAAAATGAAAAAAAAAAGACGCCCATAAAAAAAACGTACAGGATTTATTTCCCATAGAAAAAAATTGATTAATGCCCTAAAACACTAGAATGGCCCGGAAATGGTGAATTATTCTACATTAAATATATGTGAAACTAATCCCCCACTCAAAATTCTAAATTAATTGTTTTTTTTCTTTCTGCTAAGTTTTCAGGGTGTTCACACTTAATTGCCCCTAGCCCTACCACTAACCTGAAGTTCAAGTGGTAAGCCCCCCCCTCCTCCCACAAAAAACCCCCATAATCGTCGAAAAAAAAAAAACAAGAAAAACGCACAGGATTTATCTCCCATAGAAAAAATAATTAACTGTCCTAAAACGTTAGAATGGCCTTGAAATGGGGGATTATTTTATATTTAATTTATGTGAAACTGATCCCCACTCTAAATTCTAAAATAATTGTTTTTGTTTCTTTCTTTCTGCCAAGTTTTTCAGGGTGTTAACATGTAATTGCCTAAATAAAAAAGTAGAATCTCATATTTTGGGGAGGTAAGGGGGTGAGTTAGCGGAAGGTGTTAATCTACAATAATGCCAAAAAAATCTTGCAATATATTCATTTTTAAACAGTCCTAGTATTAGATTTTAGTTTCTTGTACATAAAATGTATTACAATTTAACTTTGAGTTTTCTAACTTTCTTTTAATGGATACATGGTATTTTTAAGGTATTGCAGCATATTTATGTGCACTTAGTGCAGATTATTTGGCAACCATTAATTTCTGGAGATTTTCAGTGACACATTCTGATTCCTTGTACAAAAATACACTTATATGGTAAATTTCATTGCTTAATCTTGTGTTTTAACAAAGATATAACATTTTTACTGAAAAATTAGTGTAAAAAATGTGACGAAACGCATATGGTCTTAAAGATGGAAAAATATCCAATCGTGCGAGGCACAAAAATAATCACAACTTCCTTATTTTTAGTCAGATTTAAAAATTTTTTAAAGATTCTTTCTTAGATCATCAAGCTCTTTCTATATATGCTATTATTGAGATATTTTAAGCAATTTAAAATTTTTCATCTGTATTGCTAATTTCAGTGATGGGTTCGCTGCATAAATAAGAACCAGAAAAATGTGACAGGCTTAGTTCACCATGAGCATTATTTTGCGATTGAAACGGAATGCCACTTCTTCACCCTTTCATGGAAAGAATGCTTGTGACAGTGTTAGTGGAACAATTCAGCACTTTATAGCACGGGCAGATTTACAAAAATCAGTGTCTGACTAGATTCTTACACCAAATCAATAATTTACATTTTCTTTTCAAGAGATAGAAGTCTTGTGCTTTTTTATCAATACACAGTGGTTTTCTAGAGCCTCACTTTTCAAAGCCTACAACATTCAAAGAAATATATAGGCATCACCAGTTTATCCCAACTGGATGTGACATTTCCATGAGTTTAATTTCTGGAAATCATTCTGTCTCCAGCTGTTCGTTACAGAGTAAGGCGAGCACACACTCAAGAAAAAATTTCACTTGGATTCGACCACGCTTGTACATATGACATTTACTCTTATTTCCATGTAGCAAACTTTGTATCTGTTGAACATTGTGATATTAATGTTAACTTTCTTCACCCCAAAAAGCCAGCAAGTTAATTCTTCTGGTCCATTAGGGATGGTACCTGTTGGATTCCAATAGAGGGCGTTGTAAAGAAAGTTGACTCCCCTATGTTGGGAATTGAAGCATTGGGTGTTTTTATCATATTTCTTCTAATATAAAGGATATACACTGTATGATTTAAATATTGGAAATAGTTTCTGTATTCTGAATTTCTTCATTAAAATCTAATTTGTTCTTTAAATTCTTTAAATGCCGTAAGTACAAAAAATGTCAATTTCGGCACATAATGATTAATTTAACACTTAGTAGCAAATTCTTTTTACAATTTTTCAACTCCTGAAAGCCCTGACTCAATCATCATCATATTCGGTTTCATGTTTTTATATGCTGGCATGTGTTGGACAGCTTTAAGAAATTGACTTCCAAACTAACCTATCTTTGCCCAGATATTTATTTATCCCTCTTTCCTTGAAGTCCATTTTTATCACTTCCTCCCATGTTTTCTTTGGCCTTCCCCTGTTAATTGGACCTACTACTTTAACTGTTCTACATATACTAATCCAAGAACTCTTAGCCATTCTTTCAACCCGACCGAACCATCAAAGTCTCCTGTTCTGCACACATCTCCCTATACTGTTCAGATTTAATCTTACTCTGAAGTCATCAGAACCAAGCCTGCCTTTAAGTCTCACATTACACATCCATCATATCATTTCTCTGCAGGCAACGCATGTCCTCACTGACCAGGTTTCACTTCCATACATCATCACACTGCGTACACATGCCTGATCGACTCTTCCCTTCAATAAAAAAGTTACAAGTTTTGTTTGCCACTGATGTTTTTAGAATGATTAAGAGATTGTTCGTATAACGTTTATAGATTTTAAATATGTTTAGATTATATATAGTTATTATTGTCCCACACTGCTGTTTTGGGGTCTCAGAGTACCCCTTAAGTAAAATATTTGATTTGGCCCGTTTCTATACAGATTTTAATCCCTTTATTTTTGTCACCTTGCAAAATACTTTGCTCATAAACTTTACAGTGATAATTTTTTTTACCTAAACCTGACAGTGGATCATGCTGAATCAGAATATGTAAGTTTTGTAAGTGCATCTTGTGTAGTTTCCAAGATTACCTTGGACACGCCCACAAACGAAAAATACGACTTTCCTTTATATAATAGATTTTATGTCCGCTTTCCTTGTATTTCCTTTCGTTTTTTAAAATTGTTATATTTTATAAAGTTATCAAAACCTTCTTAGCATGTTGTCCGGTGTTACTTGTGCAGCTATTTTTCTGATACCACCTTTTCATTTTCTTTCGAACCTGTTGCTAATATCACATTCTTCGGAACTTTTGAGATGAGGGTTGATAATTCGTAGAATTTGGTATATTCGAACTACTGTTCTCATCTTAGGTGTTTTTATCACAACGTTTCGGCCGATGTAACCTTCGACCTTCTTCAAGTGTACCCTGTCGAACCCGGGAATCTAGACGGACTTTCGAACGGAACCCTTTATAAAATCAACGGGAGTAGCATGCTCTCGTTCCATCTGCCATGACTGGGAAGAAGTCTTCAGTAATTTGCAATTCTTCGTATGACTGAGATGACTGAATTATACTTAGTACTATATCCACTGTGCCACTGCTGGTTTTAAGTGAAAAAGGTCTTTTGCTATTTTTATGTTTACATTTTGTTTCTTTCAGGTTTCGGTAAGAAAGAGAGAAAACACATCTTCGTATCTTGGCAGCGGCTGAATCAGAAAATAAACAGGAAATAGAGGAACTAAACCAGACAAACGTTGCCAACAATGGATAACAACATCCCACATATGTTGGGGTTGGATGTCTTGAAACAAATTGATCTTTTCACAACTGAAACTTTGGAATCAATTGAACCGGATTTTACTTGGCTAGATGAGATCCTTGAAACGGCCAAAATCTCTTTCCAAACGTAAGACACAGACTTATTTATTTTGTTGAATTGAAAAATATTTTTCCATTCGGTATGCCGGATAGTTTTTTGAAAACTCTTTTACAAGAATCTATTATTTGAATGCGATAATTACACTGGATTCTGTGTTGGTTTATATTAGGGTTAGTCAAAAGGTTGTAATGATTTAACTTATTTGTTAAGGTACAACAGAATTAGCTTAGCATTTAACGGCTTTTTGCTGAGGTTGCAAACGTGATGAACCACATTGAATTGAGATGCCTGATACGATGCAAAAACCCGATTTTTCTCGGGCTTGGTGTACGGCTAGTGCCATGGAGAGCTGAATTAACTTATTAAATTATGGTATTGGGATCATTCATGATGAAAATAGTCAGTTTCGTTTGTAAGGATCTTAATCACTTTAATATGGTTCACTAAGACTGAGAATTCAACTCAAAGAAGTTTTTGATTTTTTTTATCAAATATTCAACATGTATGTCAGAATTCAATGAACATACCTTCTAAAGTGATTTGGCTTGAGTTCGTAGTATATTTGCATGGTTTTAAAGTTATTTCATTCAAGTCTATCATACAGGGTGTCTGTAAAGTCAGAAAGCAGGATAATTGGATCTTCACCAGTTGTCATATCAGTCTTGGTTTGCCATGGCATTATTCTGACAACCTAAGAGCTGACCTAAACCATCAGAGCCTTCTGTGTCAGAATGTGTTGTGGTTTGGCTTGCTTTTAGGAAGTACACTTTCCCAGGCATTACCTCCTCCTTTGGGGAGAGAGATTGCTGATCACTGAAGGTAATGCAGACAAGTCCGTTTTCAACTATTTTTTTTGCGCCCGACCAGAGTACCCCCTTGAGGGAGATTGTTTTCTCCACCTTCTGGCATTGCGCCACATCTTGCTGAAGTGGGAAGCAAATAAATCCAAACTGATTTGGCCAGACTTTATGGACACTCTGTGGAATTCAGCTGAAGTATGTGTGTTCGCTCACATGTCAGCGTCAAAACTATGTATTTGAAACCAAACGTTTTAATCCATTATGCCATGAGAAAATAAATTAACTACCATGTAAAAGAGAGGTCTCAAATGTGGCCTATGAACAGCCTTACTGCGGCCCATAATGAGGTTAGTAAATTTTCCCTCGTCTTCTCTGTACCTTTTCGTCAGCAATATTACCCACCAAGTGTAAACAGGCAGTCAATCCATTTTAAAGTCAACAAAGTGTGTTCTCCTCTTCAGGGAAAGGACGAAAACGCTACCTTCTCACTGCTGCGTATTCTTCAACACTTGGTAAAAGGACACGCATATGTTTTCCGACAATGTTTTTATTTGATCCAAAAAATAAATTCCACAACTTGTTAAGGAAAGCGAAAATAAGTAGACATTTTTATATACATTTGCAAAAAAATAAAGATCTTGAAAGGAACGATCGATAAGTGAAATGCAACTTGTTTACGGCTAATTGTTTTTATGAAGTGAAAAGGAAACTGATATTCGTGTGAGCTTCTAGCTAAGCTGATTCAACATGTTTCTGCTCGTGGAAGACGGTATTTATGATGCTGTCTCTTTCCAACCTGCTGTAACTCTCTCCCATCATGGAATGGTCTTTTTGTGTCATTGCGTTTAAGATGCCGATATAAATATTCAAGCCAATTAGTGTCATCTGAGTCAGCCTTCTTTCTGAAACCCTGAAAAAAAGTGTGAAATGTCTTTTATTTCATAGAACAAGTTTGTTTTTATCTTATATTTTATATTTACAATTTTGGTGCAAGTTCAAAATTTGACGGATGTGAAAAAAAAAAAATTAAGAAATATCTTTATGATGTACGTACACGTGAGAGAAAGCATATATTGTATACCAAAAATCACGTAAATTAAGTAGTTTTTTTTTTTTTTTTTTTACAAAAGAAAATGAAATTTTATTGGTAAATGACAATCGTGGATATATTGACGCCACATTGGACATTGTTGTTGTCAGACATTGAACTAAAAAAATGCTTTAAAATAAGTTAAAACACACAAAAACTTATCCAGGTAGGTAGAAAAGTAACTTATCTTGCCTTTGGTAACATTTATTGTATATTTGTTCACCCCTTTTTTATTTTGTTGGCTCGTGTTAAAACTTCCCCTTTTCCCCAAGCCTGCTTCTAAACTCTTGACTCAAAAGTTGGAGTTATCTCCCTTGTCGGGTAATGACAATGTCCAATATGGCGTCGCTATATCGACGATCGTCATTTAATGATAAAATTTGATTTTCTATAAAAAAAAAATACTTGATCAATTAACGTTATTTTTGGTATATGATATATGCTTTCCGTCACGGGTATTCATATCATAAAGATATTTCTTAATTTTTTATTTTCATGTCAGTTGAATTCTGAACTTGCACCACAATTTTACCGAAAATGTTTATTTTTGTTCTTTGTTAATTATTTTTTTTATCAGTTACATTGAAAAAGAAATTCTATGAATTAATTATTTAAAAGTAAAAACATGACATTTTCCCTTTTCAAAATGTCAAAAATATCACATGTATTTTTTTTTTTCCATGCTTTATTTAAAAATATATAAACCACAAAAAAAAAAAACAGTGTCCATTAAATCGGGACATTTAGCGATGACAGAGCTTTTTATATCACTGCTTAGGGACATTGATATTTCAAACTTGACAGCGCTCGACAGACAGACAGAGCCTCTTATGGAGATGCTTGAATGCATCTAAAAATGTCATTTTGAGCGTGACGGATCAAAGACGATACGATTTCAAACTTAAACAAGACACACTGACAGACAGAGCCTCTTATAGAGATGTGAGGACACATCTAATAATCACTCCAAACAAGGCATATTGCCACTGAAGTGTAAATGACTACTATGATACAGACCAGATTAGGGAGTTGTTTGTTAACATTACATTTAAATTTCTGCATATTGGTACGGTGAAGGAAACTGAGAGGAGGCCAAAGGCAAACTGTCCGAGGAAAGAAGCTATCAGAGTAGAAAATCTTCTACAGTGAAGGGGTGGGATTTTGCTGCTAGTTGGGTGGGTCTGTGGTATTTACATTATGGATGTACAGGTGTAGTAACTTCATTGGAGCACGTTCTGTTGAAGTATTTGTAAAACAAGCAGAGGGATGCAACACTGAGGTGATGCAACACATGCTGGAGCTTTGCAGACAGTGTGAGACCTATTAGGTTAGAGATTCTGTTTTGCATCCTGTCCAAGAAAAAGAGGCTGGTGGTTGGTGCACCAGGCCAGATGTAGCAACAATACTCCATGCACGGGCAAACAATGGCTTTATAGAGATATAGGATACTGGCAGGTGTGATAAGTTTTTTTTTAGTTCTGTAGAGAGAGGTGGAAATGTACCAATCATTAGCCCTTCCCTCTTGGACAAGGTGCAAAAAAGAATTTCTAACCTAATAGGTACCACACTGTCTGCCAAGCTCAAGCCCCTGTTGCATCACCATTTTTCAATAATTCAAATTTCGACATATCAACAATGCTTATAAACAAGAACCTTCCCCAATTTCTAAAACTAACATGGTTTCAATAGTACAACGTAATTAACAGATTAACATGCGATTAATTCTAAAATAAATACAAACTGCCTTAGAAGATTCTAGAAATATTTCAATGAGATCCTCAAATCATATTTTACTTTTTATCTTTGTTTAAAAATGCAAAAATTTAAAATAGAATACTGGTAGATATTTTTTTTAGTTCAGTAGAGAGAGGTGGAGGTGTAGCAATCACTAGGACAAGGTGCAAAAAAGAATTTCTTACCTAATAGGTACCACACTGTCTGCCAAGCTCCAGCCCTTCTCGCTCGCTGCAGTGTGGCATTTCTGTGCTTGTTTTACAAGTACTTCCACGAAATGTGCTCCGATGAACTTAATGCACTTGTATCCCCTCAACGTAAATACTCTCCGACCCAAATGACTACCAACAAATTCCCATCCATTCACTGTTGAGGTTCTTAAATGCCAAAAGTTTTTCTTTTCAAATAACTTCTTTCCTTGAACTGCTTGTCTTTGGAATTCACTTCCTGTTTCCCCAACAGTACCCACATACAGAAATTTAAATGTAAGATGAACAAACATCTTGTTGCACACCTCCCCACCCAGGTTGCCCCTTATAAATCTAAAACTGTCCCTTACGTTTCAGTTGCAATAGTCAATGTTTGGAGTAAACAACAGAAAAAACTATCACTAAAATATTCACATGAGCATAACCTCAGTTTAATGCATCGCTTAATTCTTTAAAACAAAGCAAGTTTTTTATTTTAGAATTTTTGAGATGTGGATTGATCATTTGGGTTATTCGGACTACTGTTCTCATGGCAGACAGAACAAGAACAAGTTACCGCGTGGATAAAATGGAGGGTTTTCTTCAGAGTTTTATACAGATTTTCGAGTTTAACAAGATGCACTTGACGTGAGAATAACATCCAAGATGAGAACAGTAGTCCGAGTAATACAAAGCAAAAGTTTTTTTAGTCAAATCAAATTGATAATGGAAATAGCTCGAATTTGCCAAAACTATTATAATTTCTAATTTGGTATATTTTTCTTGATGTTGAATTATTTATACATAATTCAAATTTAAAAAATATTTACTGTAAATCTTTTTCGTAAAATAAATTGTAACTATGAATAATAATTCATAGTCTTTAATAGAATGTATAGCATCGTTGATTATATTTTTTTCATGTTTTTAAATTCCAGCTCTGATATTCAGACTCTACCAAAAACTCCATCTCGCAAGAAGCGCAAAGGCAGAAAAAGAAGTGATATTCCATCTTTTATCCGGAGATCCAGGTAAGAAACTAAATTTAATAATTGGAAATTTTGACCACTTTTAGTGTCTGTGTATGTGTTTCTCTCTCTGTATGACCTACATTTTTTTTTTTTTTTTTTTTTTTGTACTGTTAAGCGATTATTTATTAAAATCGAAAATTCAGTAGCGTAAAATAAAATTTGAAAAATCCTATTTAGAAAAAAAAAAAAATTAAAACAAATCCACCAGAATGCATTTTGGTATCTTTGTAAACAAATAAGCCATTTTAATCTTTTAATAGTTAAAAAAAAAATGACATTTGAAATTTGGAAGCATTTAAACTGAAACTAATGCAAAAAGAAAGTTATTTCTGACTTTAAAATATTTAGCAAACCTTACAGCATCATTTTCACAAGAGACACTGCTAGTCTTTCTCTACTCTATCATTATTTCTATGGAAGGTGCTCGACTGAGCTCCAATCTCTAGTTTCCTTTTGTAAAACATTCACAGCAAGAACTCGTCTTATTACCACCACTGCAAAGAACTTATATTTCTCCTTCTGTTTGTCTAAAACCAAACAGTTTTCATAAAGTTTTTCGCCAAGAACTTCTTCCGATCTGTGGAACACATTACTATGGGACTGTTTCCCTGCAGATAACAATATGGTAGTCTTCTTGTCCAATGTCGATACTTGTCGAGCCGTTCTCTTAAGTAATCAAATTTTGTCCGTTTCATCCATTATTTTCAATCTTCTCATCATCCAACTGACAATCTCATTAATGCTTATCCTTGAGTGGCTTCTGGCCTTAATAAGTGGTGACTTATTAGTATGAAATACATAAAAAGGTACACTTACAAACTGTACATCATTGGATTCAATGTAACCCTGACCTGGTTATGGTAAGAAAAAAAAAATATGTTCATTTCCTTGGGGTCATCAGGCAAAATATATTTTTTTATTTTTCCAAGATAGCCCTGCTTCCTATATCTAAACAAATGCCAAATATGTTCATCGAAAAAAGGAAAAAAATTATTTAATTTCTACATCATTACGGAGTATCATTCCTCTCATTTTCACTCTAGCAATGCCCCTAATCGCTACAGTTTCTTGAAACTAGTAAATTTTTTATTTTTTTTAGTCTAAAGAAACCCTTTTGTTTCTTTTATCTTATAAGGACAAATATTTGTAGAAACAACTTTCTTTTAAGAAAATAACTTGTGTGTGTGATTATTAAAATGGTTGAACAACATCAAAGTGACAGTCATTTAAGTTTTGAAAGAATTAAAAACAAAATAATTCTCTTTCAGATTTATTCTTCCATAATTCTATCTGCAATTAATATTTCTATTTTTTCAATGAATTTTATTTTCCAGTCTTTGTCCAAAGCCTGTTGACCAATCTCTGAATGAAAGTGGCTATTCATATCGTACTCGTGGAAATTTGAAGTTCTCTGAAAAGGTTGAAGAAGATTCTATCTGCCAGGCGAATGATCAATCTCTGAATAAGAGTAGCCACTCGTATCGTACTCGTGGAAATTTGCGATACTCTGAAAATGTAGATTCTAACATCTGCAAGACGAAAAAAAGTCAAAGTAAGACGCGTAAAAAAGAGTCTGAGTTGAACCCAACTGTAGAGGTTCCTGAGACTGTTGTGGATGGAATAGAAGAAAAGAAACTTCAAGTGAAGGAACCCAAAAACGTCAGCCCCAAAAAGATAGATGTTAAGGAAGACAACACAGCGACAGAACAAAGCTCATCTGCAATTAAGGTTTGAAGAATAACTTTTATTTATTTATTTTTTTTTTTTTGTAGAGCTTCGGAATAGAAGGAATGGTATTTCCTCCTCTTCCTCCTTCTATAAAACAAACTGTTGATTGTTCATTCTTCATAAACAAAACAACAAAAATAAAATATAAGTGTTTATTTTACAGTGAAGGTATAATAGAGATGGGAGCATTTTATACATGAAAATAAGTTTAAAAAAAAAAAATTGTCATCTCTAAACGGTAAAATTTTCAATCTGTATTAAAAAAAAGTTTCTTATAGTAATATTAAGCTTGGAAGTTTATATTTATATAATCAGAGATGCTGATAGCTACATGTGTGGTAAAGTCGTTTAGCGGGGGCGATCTTTGGAACGATATGTGACGACAGGACGATGTGTGACAATATGTGCAATGTCTTGTTATCGCCAGTGAGCAATCATCATTTGACGATAGTCACTGTCGTCTGCTTCTGAGACTGGCTGTTTGGTCGGGACCATCGTGCTGCAAATCAAACATTATGTAATAATGGAACAAACCATTTTACTTTTTATATAAAAATATATATTTATTATATTTCGAAAAGAAACATTTCAGAGCGCAACAAACATGTCTTCCTCATTCAAATTTCAAAAGCCGACTCTGAATTTTCAATCTCTTTACTAGAGAGGGAGAGAGAGAGAGAGGGAGTACATACGTTATCATTGTATGCCTTGTCAAATGTTTTGTTTTTAGGTTGATAACTGATTTTCTCGAACGACGACTGGTCTGATCTCTGAACCCATCCCATGCACCTGCCATTTAATTGGTTTGACACCGACCTTCAGTCCTCCGAAATATGACTATGGCACAAGTGCACTCAGTGATCTCAAAACGCAGAGAATTACTGTTTTTGTAATAAGTCTTGCTTAAGGATTACGAATATAACGAGGAAAACTTAGCTCTCCAAAAGGTCACGCATTATGCCATACATGTCCTGCATTAGAGATGCATAAAAAAGGATACAAGTTATTTTTTTTTCATCAAAAACAATACCTTGCAATGCACACAGAAAACCTGTTTAGGGTGTGGGTTCTCTTTTACCTCCCGTTTTTTCTTTCTTTTTACTTCCCCTATCATTTCTAGCTAACTATAAGGACGAGCATTACAAGTTGATTTATTTTCTTTTTAGCTAATTGTTATTTTATCAACTTGGGTACAAAGAACTGTGTAAAAGAAGCTCAAAACCGTTTGAATTATGCAAATAGCATCAGTGGTTCAAAAGTTGTAAGAATTTCAAGTGCCGAAGTTTGTGTTTTTCTTTAAAAGTGGACCAAAATATGAACCTCGTCATTTAAAGAAATTCGATTATTTCTCCACCATATTCTTATGTAAAATGCTGTGTGCTTTCCGATTATTTAGTCAGATTTTAGGTATCATTTTGCCTTTCGTCATGAATTATGATGTGTAGATTTCAGTTTTTAAAACTGGCACATTGTATCATGCAGATTGTTATTCTTTTTATTTATCTACCTCCCACAAGGTAAGATGTGACACAAGGTCGGGAAAGTGGGATTAAATAAGCCAGCGCTCAAGAGGTTGAGCACTCTGGCCATTTAAAAATTGCCTGGGCAACCCCGTCGGCATTCCCCGGTAGGGGCGCCTCAGACAGTAAGCAATAAACTTACTCCTCCCCAAAGAGGGGAGGCACAGCCTGGGAGGGTGCACCTCTTAGAACTGCACAGGACTGGCAACCCCCAATAGACTGGCGTAAATTCAGACCCAAAGGCCCGGACGATACCGGTTTATTAGATTGTTATTCTATTTACAAACTTATTAAATTATTCACTTGATTGAAGACACCGGGAAGATCCTTTTATGACATCATCCGTTAAAATGCATCATTCAATATGGAACAGGAATCTCATTTAAAGAAATATTTTTCAAAATAAATATCGAACAAAATTCTTTTAAACATGGAAAGTTAGCACGATTCTTTCGTTAAATCCTTTAATTAAAAAGAAATGAAATTCTACTTTTTTAAGTGATTACATCATTTGAAACTTCCACAGTAAGGCAACGTTTTTTTTTTTTTTTAGTTTTCAGAATATTGTTAATATTTATAAAAAAAAGAGAAAACAGAGCGATACTAAAACGTCGCTAGTGCTTGCTGCTATTTATTGTTACTACTATGGCTTGTTTACATGTATTTCAGTTCGGCGCATTTGTCTTAACATTTTATTCAAAATTCAAGAGAACATAACGTTTTAAAGAATGTTGTGCGCTATTAAAATTTATGAAATATTTACACATACTGAAACTATTATCTATATGAAACTTAATAATATATATCGACTTACCATATCGAAATATTCTTTGTCAACTTTGCTCAGTGAAAACTTTTTTCTAGTGCTCATAGAAATACGTATGAAATTTTAGTAGAACTAGTCGTCTGTGCTTAAATAACCTCTGAAATTTCAGCAGTATTCAAGCAAATCTAACGTGTGCATTTTAATCGAAATGTAACGTATGAAATTTAAAAATTCAAAAGTTTCCAATTCTGTTATCATCAATTTTGACCAGTTTCTTTTTTTTCATTTTTAACTTTGAGTATAAAATATTCAATGTATAAAGGCACACTGAATTAACATCGTTGGAATGCTTCTTTTCTTTTAATCCAAATCCATAGAATTAAAAGAATTGGCCCACAAATAAGAGAAATATCGCATGTGTGAAATTTTCTCGATGTCCAACAAAAATACGCTGTTTGTCATGCTATAGGACAGTCGACCCGACCTAACCACTGTTTTCTTTATAACTGGACAATTCAATTTTGTGATAAGGATAAGGAAAATACATTTCTTGGCTGTACATACAGCTGGTTGTGAGTGAAGATTCTCAATTCAGAATCTCATTCTCACTCCTCACTGGAACAGGCTGTCATCGGAACATTAAAAGCAGCTTCTTAGGGTCAACCGTTCTTTGAAATGTCATTCATGAAATTCTGGACCCACTAAATTAAAGCATAGTTGTGTGTGTGTATATATATATATGAGAGAGATTTGTTTGCTTCTAAAGATGTATTTTGAAAAAGTTTGGTGTTTCAAGCATAAAATGATATTGTTGTTTTAATAAATCCCTGTAACATTAACCAAATAAACATTTAAAAAAAAAAAAATACCAGCCTCTAGACACAGTTCAACTACCACTTAGCCAACTTTTAAATGTATTAATTAAAACACAAATTCACTCAATCCTAGAAGAACATAGATCCTAAGTACAACACTACACCGTCACTGGCCGTTTATTCACATAACTCATTAGTCGGAACCATAGCAAAAGTAGCGAAGTAACGTTATAATCCCACAGAAAATCCTCACACGATGATTATACTTAACTAATTACATAACCACATTTTTTTATATAAATAAAAAATGACAGCATCTAAATATATTCAACAACACCTAGCCTCACCACAATCACCAAGAAAAAAAGAAATTTGAGGTATACTTTTTTAAGATATTATCTGTAGTTTTATGATTTTTTTTTTTTCTGAGGAGGGAGAGGGGCGTGTTACTAGGGGTTAACGGGGGATTTTGGGATAGAAAATCAAAACTTAAAAGAAATGCTGCACAGTTCTTACTTTTTTTTTTTTTTTTTTTTAGGAGGGGAGGGGCTTGTTACTTAGGGTTAACGGGGATTTAGGGATAGAAAATCAAAACTCGTAAGAACTGTGCAGCATTTTTTTTTTTTTTTTTTTTTTTTTTTCAAGCTTGTTTTGATTAACTTTTTAGTCATCTTCTGAAGATTGTAAAACTTATGTACCTTCTGATCAATTGCATTTTTAACTTTTCTTTCCCTTAGTTTTATTTTACAGACCTGATGGATTTTCATAACAAATCTGTTTATTTAATCAATCAATTTTTTAAATCTTTTTTTTTCTTTCGTTTTTACTGTTATTTTTTTGTCTTTCTTTCTATCATTTTTTTCTTTAATGCCCTTTTTTTCTCGTCCCTTTTTTATCTTTTTTTGTCCCATTGTTTCTTGTCCCTTTTTGTCCTTTATTTCCTGTCCCATTTTGTCCTTTATTTCTTGTCCCATTTTGTCCTTTCTTTTTTTGTCCCATTTTGTCCTTTCTTTTTTTGTCCCATTTTGTCCTTTTTTTTGTCCCATTATTCCTTTCTTTTTTTTGTCCTTTTTCTCCTTTCTTGGTTTTTGTCCCTTTTTCTCCTTTCTTTTTTTGTCTCTTTTTCTCTTTTCTTTTTTTGTCTCTTTTTCTCCTTGCTTTTTTTGTCCCTTTTTCTCCTTGCCTTTTTTGTCCCTTTTTCCCCTTGCTTTTTTTGTCCCTTTTTCTCCTTGCTTTTTTTGTCCCTTTTTCTCCTTTTTTTTGTCCCTTTTTCTCCTTTTTTTTTGTCCCTTTTTCTCCTTTCTTTTTTTTTGTCCCTTTTTCTCCTTTCTTTTTTTGTCCCTTTTTCTCCTTTTTTTTGTCCCTTTTTCTCCTTTCTTTTTTTTGTCCTTTTTTCTTTCTTTTTTTTGTCCTTTTTTTCTCCTTTCTTTTTTTTTGTCCCTTTTTCTCCTTTTTTTTGTCCCTTTTTCTCCTTTTTTTTTTGTCCCCTTTTCTCCTTTTTTTTTGTCCCTTTTTTTTTCCTTTTTTTTGTCCCTTTTTCTCCTTTTTTTTTGTCCCTTTTTCTCCTTTCTTTTTTTGTCCTTTTTTCTTTCTTTTTTTTCTCCTTTTTTTCTCCTTTCTTTTTTTTTTGTCCCTTTTTCTCCTTTTTTTTGTCCCTTTTTCTCCTTTTTTTTTTTGTCCCTTTTTCTCCTTTTTTTTTTGTCCCTTTTTCTCCTTTTTTTTTTGTCCCTTTTTCTGTCCCTTTTTCGTCCCTTTTTTTGTCCCTTTTTTTGTCCCTTTTTTGTCCCTTTTTCTCCTTTCTTTTTTTGTCCCTTTTTCTCCTTTCTTTTTTTGTCCCTTTTTCTCCTTTCTTTTTTTGTCCCTTTTTCTCCTTTCTTTTTTTGTCCCTTTTTCTCCTTTGGTGTTTTTTTCTTATCTTATTTTTTTAGATGTGACCAATCCTCTATAAAAGAGGTTCTGTCCACCAGTTAGTTTATGCTAAACACACATTCAAATGGATGCATCTTAAGAAAAAAATTTCTTTTATCTTTAGATTTTTTTTTTTTTCCCTCGTTTTCTTAGATTTCCTGTCCTGTTCCGAATGAAGCCAGTCCTCCTCATTCAGAGAATGTCTCTTCGGTTGAAGTCACTGACAGTCCTGAAGTTTCCGCCCCTAATCCCAACGCTGGTGGAAAGAGAGTTAACAACAACAGCTATGTGATTGAGACTCCATCTGAAGAGGAATCAGCTCTCAACATCCCTGTCATCACGGCAAGTCCGATCAATGTTCCCGCATCGTTAAAGACGCAACCAACGGACACAGACTCTGGTATCACCAGTGACGATAAGGAGCGGATGGATCCACATCTAGAGATGATTGAACATAGTAATGCCAAAAAGGGTCCTGAGGCCGATGCGGAATCTAATGAAAGAAAGCCTTCAAGTAGCTCCAAGGAGGTGAGTCAACCTCCACGGACTCGTACAAGAACTCGTAAGCAGCAGCAACAGCTTGCGTCGCCAGCTAAGCTTCCGTCTCCTGCCCCTTACAAAGAGAGCACCTCTTCAACGACCAGTACAGAAGTAGACGAGGGACCAATACGAATGACTCGATCAAGAGTATGTTCAAAACAACCAGCTAACCCTGTTTCTGAAACTAACACTAAAGCAGTGACTGAGGATAAACCAGAGGTTCCGAGGACCCGAACACGGTGAGTATTTAAAAAAATGTATTTTTATTCTATTTTTTTAAACACAACAGTGGGTCTCAATGTAGTGTTGGATACTTGGTGTGGCCTTGATCGATCTGAGACTTCATACCTTGATTTCTTTTCGTTTAGTCTGTGATGGCCATCATGTTGATCATCCAGTGGTTGGGGCAGACCTGCTGCAGAAGCTGAAGTTAAACTCTTTAGCAGCAAACTCTTTCTAGCTGAGTAAAATTTGGCCATTCCTGAAATATATAGGACCAAATTCAATAGTTTTACGTACATCATACATAGTGAGAGGGTGAAAGAGAATCTTATACTAAAGCAACATGGGCGCATAATATAATTGTTAAAAGCATTGACTAATAATCAGTTTTTTTGGAGGTCGAAGGCTCAATCTTTACTTCAGGTGATAGTAAATAAGAATAACATAAAATTAACATTTCTACCCGGGTCATGGCCGACGGAATAAAAACAATCTACCTGTGTTTCCAATTTCGACTAGAAGTAGCATTCTCAGTTGATTTTTTTAAATTTTTTTTAAATTTTTATTTTTAGATTATTAAAAAATTTTTTTTACGGAAGTCACTCCAGACAAGACATGACGCTACTTGATGTTAAAAGCTAAAAAAAAAATACTACTTCAAGGTCAAAAACTAACGATAAGTGCTAAATAGATTCTGACCCAGAAAACAGCAATTATTCCCTCTTTGTCAGAAACATCGCTCATGGAATGTGAGGACTAAAGAACAAAATAAGGGAACCACAGTAGTTATAAATAGCTCAGTAAATAGGGTTCAAAACTATTTTCATTATGCAAATATCCTTAGTAGTTCAAAAGTTATAAGAATTTAAAGCTAAAAAATTAGGGGTTCAAAATTGACATCATTATATAGAAAAATACTTGGAATTACGAACCAATTCAAAACGAGAAATTCATTAATTTCTTTGCTGTTTCTGTAGTTTTTGAGCAATTTTGATACAATTTTATATAAGAATGCCAAATTCTATCTTCTTTCTGATTCTGCACTCGGATTGTATGTATCTCTATGCTGTAACCCATTATTTATATCATAAGAGGTAGAGATATCAGCGTTTTTTTTAATAAGTTGAGTTACGGTTGATTCAAACACTCTAATATTAATGTCTCTGAACCAAGGCGATCCTTGCTCTGAAAGCATTTAGAGAAAGGATGACTTTTTTTTTTTCAGCATAATCATCTAATTTACATATGCACGTCTGTATGCACCAAACATTTATGTAAATTAGATGGTAAAATAATAACTCTAAATAATAATAAAAATAATAATCCTCTGCTCTCTAAAAAAAAAAAACCAATGTGTGTTTAAATTTATATATAACTAGCAAAAACTACTCGCCCTCCGGGCAGCAATTACTAATGCTGTAGTCTTCTTTACAGAAACCAAAGAAGTAATTTTCATTTGACATTTTGGTAATTTAGAGGACGTTTTAAAAAATGATGATTGTCATAGTATTATTTGATATATTCCAATATGGGGAAATATACTGTGCATGAACATCGTCAATTTTGTTTTTTAGGAGAAAACAAAAAGGTTAATTGATATGGTCTTTAAGATATTCAACGTCGATAAATTTTATTTTGTTTCAGCATAAAAATTAAAATGAATTCCTCATTAAAACTGGTTATATAATGAAATGAATAAACATAAGAGTTGGACGTCGATTGGTCAAAGAAAACGATTTTATATTACTGCCTAATTCGAAATGGGTACTTTGTATTTTTCACCTTTATTATAAAAGAAAGAAAAAATACGTAAAGAATATTAAAGAAAAGACTTTTTTTTTTGTAATTTAGAAAGATTAGAGGTTTATTTCTTTTCGATAGAAATCATCATCATCACTACCACCATATTAACTCCTTGGCCTTTTGGCCAGGAGCAAAATGTAATATCTGTACTGAATCTGCACTTAGTTTTTATGTTCTCTGTCAGTGAAGGTTAAATCCTTCTTCACCGAGGCAACTTAAATTTTTGTTCCAATTTAGAGTGCATATTTTGGGGGAGCTAAATTCTCCCCACGTTGAATATTGACATTGTGCCTAACTCTGCTCTCGTGGGAGGAAGTAAATAGGAACAGCAACAAATTTATTAAAAAACTGATAAACGCATGCATTTAATTATTAACAGATTAGAAAATATTAATTCATTAGAAACTTAAAAATAAATATGCAGTAGAGGATAATATGATGAACGAATACGACTTCCCTCCACTCAAAATGGAGGAACTCATTCTTACGTAGACGGTCTTATGAGAACAGAACCGACCCCCCCCCCCCCCCCCCTTCAAAAAAAAGAAGATATTTTGACTAAATCGAGGCTTGGGGTGTTTTTTTTCCCATTCTGGGAGGATCACCCCCCCCCCCCCCTCCGCACCCTTAAAACACAGGAGGTAATTCCTGGGATGGCAATCTTATTACAACAGAACCGATACTACACTACACCACCCATTAAAAAATATTCCAATTTAATCAATTTTTTTTTTTTTCTTTTTTTTCTTTTAGTTTAAAAAATGCAGTCATAAAAAAATAGTTGTATGGTTCCTTGGCCTTTTGGCTAAGATGAAAGTAGTATTTGTTCTCGACATCTCAGCAATATTTGACACTTTACTAAAGCCAGAAGTAAATTGTCTCCCTTGAAAATGAAATTCTAAATAAGTTTTTAAACGCTATCATTTTTTTTAATAAAATGTCTTTATCTTATTTTATTTATAATTATGATAATAGTACTATCGATAAAACGATTTCGTATGTAGAAGAAAGTTTGACAATACAAAGTAGAAAGGTATATTACAGAATATTAATTTATTACAAACTTAAATTTAAATAAATATGCAAATGAGCAAAATCGAGTTTTGTTTAAGTGAGATGGAGATGCGTATATATACGGTATTTCAACATATTCTTATATATATATATATATAATGTATGTACTTCTTTCCCGTCGCGCAAGTAAATGTACTTCTCTCACCATTCCTTCATGGGAGTAAAAGATTTTCCAGATGGAATGATTTCAAGTGTTATGGGGAGGGGAGAATGCAAATTCGACAACTAAGTGAAATGAATTTGGAAAGAAACCATCACTCTAATTCCATAATGAGACGTGTTCTTTCTTTTTTTCCTTCTTTCTATACCAATTGATATATTTTATTTTTTAACTTTTTCTTATTTCTGTTTTAAATTTTACCGATTTAGACGTTATTTTATAAGAATATTTGTGCAAACACTGGCGAAGAATAATTTTTTCTTTCCATTTTTGATAGATGTACACTCGTGAAAATAAGGATAAGACTTATTTCTACTTATGCAAGAAGAATGTAAAGATATGACGTCACAATTTATGCATAGATAAATAAGCTAGAGATAAAACTTCATTTTTATTTTGTTTTCGTGGTTTTAATTTATCAAATTTTCCAAGCAGTTTAAAAAGAAAACTCATTCCAACAGACGAAACACGTGCATCACAAATAAACGATATGCACATTTAAATTACTTTTAATTTACATCGAATTAATGTGGAATAACAATAAATAAAAAGCACAAACGAAATTCACAAAGAAAAGTTTTTTTTTTCTAAATACTTTTTGAAATAAAAGAAAATATTAAAAATAGAAGTACCAACAGTTTTATTAAAATAATTTTGCCCATAATGTTTTGAATGTATGTTACGAGTTTTACACATTTAAAAAAGTTTTTTTTTGTTGTTTATTTTTTAACTAGCTTAGCTTTTCATAACATCTATTTCAATATATATATCAAGCAATGTTGAATATTCATTTAAAGATGTACTCATTTTCAAATTAAGAGTTGTTAAGTAGTGACTCTTGTTTTTATGTACCTTATAATTTTTGAAGGAACTTCTGTTAAGTTTACTCAGTCATATTTCCTCTTCAACTGGTTGAAGAAAAAAACAAGTTTCTGGTTGTAGTTTAAGGTCTGTGCTGATTGGGTGTACAATTTCAAGAATATTCATAAAGATTGTCTATGTTTACTTTAAAAAAAACAGTTTCTGGTTGTAGTTTAAGGTCTGTGCTGATTGGGTGTACAATTTCAAGAATATTCATAAAGATTGTCTATGTTTACTTTAAAAAAAACAAAGTAACATGTAAAATTGAGTCTAAAATTGTTTTTCACATTTTTGGTTGTTAGAAGTAAATACTTTTTTAATTCTCTGTAAAAAATAATTGAATGGATAAAAACACATATAAATTACATTCGGAAAAATTCTTATTTTCTTTCCAACCATATATATATTTAAAAAAATTGGCCCAGAAATTAGCAAGAAATCGAGAGTTGAACGAATTAACGTACGAATTCATCAATGTCGCACAATAATGGCTGACGGGCTGGGAATGCTACGAAAAGGTTTCTAAGTTACATTGGCCAAAACGTGACTATAACAAGCAAGATAGGATTAGTAGTCTAAATAATATAAATTATCAATTGTTATCTTAAAAATTCTGAAACCTGACGTTTCATTTATAATTTTCTCTTTAACTTTACATTATCTTTCTAGAACGCGGCTTCAGAAACGCCAGAGTGACGCCATGGAGGATAAAGTAGACAGTGAGGAGAAGAGGCAGTGCACAGAGACAGAAAAAAAGGCGGAGACAGAGGTAAAGACGACAGAGAAACGTCGCAGTTCAAGACTTAAAGGCAAGGAACCTGAATATCCTGAAGATGCTGATACTGAAAACTCTGATGAGAATGACGTAAGAAATATTCGTTCAGTAATTTTTAAAACGTTTAAAGATTATTTTGTAACTCTTCTATTTTGCCACTCGTGTCCCAGCCAATCCTGCTCTTATTATTAGAGCTTTATATTACTCTCTTAAAATAATTAGCCTTATCAGATCTTTATTTGAAGAGAACTATAAGTAATAGTAGATGATACAGATGAAAGAAATATTGACTGTTTTTTCTTCCGTAAAAATAATTGTCATTATTAGCAAAATATTCTTTAAATAAATCAACAAGTTTCTTAGAAACTTGTAACAATTTAAATCCTTTTAAAACCATAAATCTTCTTTCTTCTTACATTTAAAAATAATTGCCAATTAAATATTCTTTAGGATAAAACAAATGTCTTAACCGTAATTTATTTATTGTAACAATTTGAATCTTTAAAACAATAGTATATTTTTTAAACATAAAATTAATTTTTATTGATATGAAAATTAATTTGTACTTGTATGAAAATAACAGAAAGTCAAAAAAAAAAAAAAGAAAAAGCGAAATGTTAAGAGATTTAAGGCAAGAGTGAACAAGGATCCTCATTAATATGCTTAATGTGTGCATATGTATTAGGGAGGGGAAGAGTAAAGCGGTCGACCAGTCGAAAGGGAACCTTTGGGTCTCTCTTCATTAGTTACTACACCGAGATGTAGGGGAGGGTGCCATTCCTTTCTGTTGATTGCTCCACTTACCCTTGATTGTCATTTTATAATGCCGAGTGTTTAGCAAGAGGGCATCAAGTTCCATTTGTTAAAATCTTTGGTGCAAATTATCAATCGTCATGTGAAAAATTCAGAAACAAGGTTAGAAAGTGTTTCTTGTAAATTTTCTGAGGAGGAAATGAATTTAAACTTAATAGACTGTTTATTTATAAACAGTTAATTTGTAAAATGTTCTGATGCAAGAAAGATATCATCCAAATAAATCTAATATTATATCAAGTTAACTAAAGTAAGCATTTACTTTTTTCTTTGTCCATTTTGATTCCTAAATGTGAGAGCAACACTCCTCCCGGGCCGAAACACAACTTACATATTGAGATTAAATTTTTTATTTTTTATTTAGATTTCAACAGTAGAAAGTTCTCTGCCAGCGTCTTGTTATGGAACACCTCAAAATATGTCATGTAAGTATTTTGTTTTCATTGCTTTTTATGTACAGAAATTGTTTCAACGGGCAAGTTGTTTGGAGAGCATCATCGTTTAAAAAAAAAAATGAAAAAGAAATACATATTTATTTTTCTTGACGCTAGTCACTGTATCGCTCAATATAGAGAAATTATTTCAACGGGCAAGTTGTTTGGAAAGCGTTATCTTTTTTTATAACCAAACATATATATATATATATATGATTGGAAAGAGGTGTTGGTATATCGTCCATGTAAGAGAACTATGTATTTACTTTAAATGTGGTCAAGGGCTCCACCCAAGGCTAAGGGTGAGATCCGTCGCTGTGACACATGACCCACCAGTATGCAGACATGCTCTTCTGTCCAGTAAGACAGGCCCCTGCTAGGGGTTAACTAGCAAACCCAGAGATGCGTTTGACCAGTATCTGGTGGCCGTAACCACTGTTTGATTGGCCAGCTACGGCCTACATAGTACCTCTCATGGGATGCCAAGTCTTAGGCATGGCACTTTATCGTGTAGCACTGCTCCGTACTGCGGCAAATGGCATATGAGGTTGAAGATAACTACCCACCGGCCACATCAACAAACACAGATCTTGGACTACTGGAAGTGTCAGAGTTGGTTATAAAAAATGAATCCAGCCATAAAAACCTTGCTACAGAATCACATGGCAGTCAATGAAAAGTAGGGCCAGACATGGGCTGGCTAGATCGGTAAGGCCCGACATGGGCTGGCTAGATCAGTAGGGCCAGACATGGGCTGGCTAGATCAGTAGGGCCAGACATGGGCTGGCTAGATCGGTATCAAGCGAAATCCCACTACAGAGATTCAGATTTGCCATTCTTAATGTTGGCACAATGAGGGAAGGGTTGAAGGGTTGAAGAGGTGGTGGAAACACTAATAACACGCAAGAAAGTCGACTCGTGTTGCTTACAGAAGACTAGGTGGAGAGGAGGATCACCTCGCATGATTTAAGGCAGAGATACACAGTACAAACTCTTTTGGACTTGTAATAGACGGCACGGCAAGTGTGGGAATGGGTTGACAAGGTGCTTGATGTTCAACGTTTGTCTGACAGGATTAGAGATGGGCGGTTTTACCGAAAAACCGCGGTTTTTCGGTTTCGTCTCCATACCGAATACCGAATCGGTTTTTTTTTTTAAACCGTAACCGTTCGGTATTGTGTTTTTACTACAGTAAGCCACCATATACAAGGAAACACGGTTGAAAAAATTTTCCGATTTGAATAAAATTGAATATTACCAAAAAATGTTATATTAGTAAGAGGACAGATTGAACAAATATATGATAAAACTTGACTTGTAGGAAGAAATCTTTGTTTACAGTTTGTTTATCATTAACATTTTGAATTTTCAAATGAAAAAAAGAGAAATACGACAGACAACATGACATCGTATTTTTAGCATAAACTATTTTCAAATGAGAAAGAAATAATCAAACGCGTTCCGTATGATGTCGAAAATCTATTTGATTCAACTCAAAATTGTAAAATAATTATTTATGTTTGTTTCAGAGTTATCTAAAAAAATAAGTTATTAAAATGAAATTAAAAAAAAATACTTGTTGTAAAAGTAAATAAACGAAAAGTAGCGAGCGAGTATAAACATTTAAAAAGAAAAAAAGTAGTTGCCAATGCAACTTCATTTTCATCATCATTTTTGCTTAATTTTATTTGTAAAATTATTTTGTTTGTTTAAATAAATTTTCGTTTTTTAATTTCTTGCATTTCTGAGTTATATTTTAGCTTCTGATGGGTTAAAGAATTAGATAGAATGTATATTCAAACTCAGTTTTATTCTTCAGAAATCTTTCATGAATCTTTGGTCACTGTTTTAACGAGTTAACTGTTGTAAAGGTATCAGAACTTTGATTACAACAGTCAACACCTTAAAACTTATATGATTCATATCATGGAGAATGAGTCAGTCACAAAATTATCGAAACAGTGGCATAATTCAACTAAACGTTGAATAATAACTAATCATCACACAAGAGAATGAATAGCTTCCATAGTAAAAAATTTTTTTTCAAAAAAACCGAAAAACCGAACCGTAAACCGAGGTTTTAAGGGAAAAAAACCGAAACCGATACCGAAACCAAAATTTCAAAACCGCCCAACTCTAGACAGGATCATCCTTGCCAAACTGATAGTAGGAAGTACTGTTCTCACCTTCCTAAGTATCTACACCCGCAGGTAGGACGCACTGATGATAAAAAGGATGCCTTCTGTGAACGTTTTAGGGAGGTTACCTGGAAAACAGTCTCTCATCCCTTGTGGTGACTGGAATGGACACATTGGTAAAGCAGTGTCAGGTTTCGAGGAGATGCATGGTGGATACGGCATTGGTGAACGAAACCCCGAAGGTGATAGGATTTTGGAGTTTGTGATGGCCAACAACGTGGTAGTAGGAAAGAAGAAAGACACCCACGTTATTACTTAGGAATTTGGCAGAGTGAAAAGTCAAGTTGATTATACTACTGAGACGGAGGGATCTCAGGTCAAGGTCAAGGTCATCGCAGGAGAGGAGTGGGTAACCCAGCATAGGCTATTGGTATGTGACCTCATGATCATAACACGTCCACAAGAGCACCATAAATGTAAGTGTAGAGTGAGGACTTGGAAGTTGAAGGAAGCAGAAATACAAAGGAAATACCAAGAAGCCTTTGCTGCAAGTACAGAGAACTACCAAGCAGATGGTGTGGAGGGTAGCTGGCAGCAGCTGAGGGATGGGCCCCTGAACAGTGCCAATACTGTATGTGGCCTGACGACGAAGCACTAATGGAGGAAAGGGACTTGGTGGTGGGGTGGAGAAGGGGAAGTCGAGATGAATACATACAAGCTAAGAGATACAGCCAAATTCAGACAGTTAGGTCCCAAGAACAATCATATATTCCGGGTTGCTAAACAAATGAAAAAGGAGAGCGACGATATTGTGGGAGAAAAATGCATAAAAGATGGATAATAAGACCAAACAAAATGACTGAAGGCAACACTACGGAAGGTTACTGAACATTAAATTTAAATAGAATCCAGAAGAGTTATCAATGGAAACACCAGTTCAAGGTCCTGATGTTATTGAAAAGGTTCTAAGAAAGATGAAAAATGGAAAAGCGGCTGGACCATCTGGTATTGTAGCTGAAATGTTGAAAGCATCCTGAAAGATAGGCATCCAGATCATGTCGGACTTAACGAACGCCATCATAAAGGAAGAGTGTCCCAGAGAGCTGGGAAGAGAGCTACATCATCAACTGCTACAAAGACAAGCATGATTCGCTGTCAAGGGGAAACTATAGAAGCCTGAAGCTCTTGAAACAAGCGATGAAAGTGATAGAGAGAATAACAGACAACATATTAGACAGCAAGTTGACATCGATGCTATGCAGTTCATATTTGTACCAGGTCGTGGCACAGCATATGCAATTTTCATTCTGCATCAAATGCAGTAGAAATATATTGGGGCAGACAGTTGACTATACATGGCATTTGTTGACCTAGGAAAGCCTTTTGACAGGGTTCTCCGAGAAGTGCTATGGTGGACAATGCGCAAGCTTAAAGTGGAGGAGTGGCGTATAAGACTTGTACAATGCATGTACAGGAATGCCAGGAACAAGGTGCAGGTAGATAACATTTACAGTGATGAGTTCAGTATAAATGTCGGATCAGTCCTCATTCCCTTGTTGTTCATTGTTGCCCTTGAGGCTCTCTCCAATGATTTCTGAACAGGGTGCTCATGAAAACTGCTGTATGCCGATGACTTGGTCATAATAGCAGAGGCAATGAGCAAGTTAGAAGAAAGATTGAAAGTATGGAAGAAGGGCATGGATGCAAAAGGTATGAGGATCAACACTGGAAAGACAAAGGTGATGGTTAGTGGCCCAGAACTCCAGTCTTTGAAGGATTCTGGTCAATACCCATGCGCTGTATTTAGAAGGGGGGTTAGGAGCAATGCGATACAGTGCAACCACTGCACTCTATGGGTGCACAAAAAGTGCAGCGGAGTGCATGGTAGGCTCACACCAGATCCAGACTTCAAATGTAAGAGATGTCTAGGACTTGCATGCCCAATTGAGGGCCGCCCTTACACAGAAGTTGAAATAGGTGAGGACACCCTGGAGGTGGTAAACTCCTTTTGCTACCTAGGAGATATGCTGAGTGCTGGAGGTGGCTTCGAACTATCCTAACATCCCGTGCCATCCCAATTATTACCAGGGGTAAGGTCTATGATAGCTGCGTAAGAAGTGTGATTTTGTATGGCAGTGAGTTTTGGGCCCTCACCCAGGTCTCACTTGCTCGACTCCAGAGAAATGACAGGGCAATGATTAGGTGGACATCCAATGTAAAGCCAGACCAGATCCAGAACATTAGGTCAGACACTCTACTTGAGAAATTGGCCATTCCATTCAGGAGATAGTTTTATTGCTAGTTGCCTAAGACCCCCTCATATAACGGGACTACACAGACATTTTTGTTCCCAATCGAGTGCCTTTTTGTGAGGAGCTAGGTTTTCTCACATTAAAAACCAACCCTGTGTCTATTTTTTGCCATCTTAGTGAGGCAAGTTTAAAATTTTTTTTTGTTTTTTTAACGTAGTTCACCCCAAAACAAGACAGGCCACCACTGTAGACGTAAGGGGCTACTGAGAAGAAAGAAAAGGGGAGAATATGGGGGGGGGGGGGGGTCAACCTAAACTGGGATCTGCGCAGCGAGATGTCTGTTTACATTAATTTCTGCATGTCAGTACTGACAGGGGAAACAGGGGCAGGGAGGGAGTTCCAGAGGCCAGCAGCACGAGGAAAGAAGCTATTTGAGTAGAAATCTCTCCAGCATCTGGGGACCTCCACAGTGAATGGATGGGATTTAGTTGATTGTCGAGTTGGTCTAGTGAATTTACGTTGAAGGGGCACCAGAGTAGCCAATTCATCGGAGCACAATCCATTGAAGTATTTGTAAAACAAACATAAGGATGCTACATTGCGGCGATGGGACAGGGACTAGAGCTTGGTTGACAGTGAGGGACCTATTAGATTGGCGACTCTTTTTTGGACCTTGTCAAGGAGGGAGAGAGTAGTAGATGATGCACCAGCCCAGATGTGGCAACAATACTCCATGCATGGGTGGATGGTGGCTTTGTAGAGATACAGGATAATGTCAGGTGTGAGGAGTTTACTAGCACGGTAGAGGGAGCCAACCTTCTTTGCGGCAGCCTTGGCAATGTTCCAATTCATGTTACTTGTGAAGGTTAGGCCGAGGAGTTTGAATGATGAACTCTCAGGTAGGGTGTGATTTGCTATGACAATCGGTGGTTGAAGAGGTTATTGAAGGAAAGGAGCTTCGTCTTTGTGGCATTAAAAGTTACCAACCATTTATGACCCCAATCCACTACAGCCTGGAGGTCATTTTCTAAGGATTCAGCCATTGCCTCGGATATAATCTCGCCTGTTTTGCCAACATGACGAGAGTAAAGCATGGTGTCGTCAACAAATAAACCAATCTCAGACTCTGTCATCAGGGAGATCGTTTATATAAATCAAGAACAACCAAGTTCCAAGGATAGATCCCTGGGGTACATCAACATTTATGTCATGTTGCTTAGATGAACGGCCATCGAGGACAACCGGGATTTTTCTTTTGGTTACTAAGGATCTAATTATATTAAGTAATTGCCCAGTAATACTGTATGAGCGTATTTTCAGAAGCCCTTCATGCCATACCTTGTCAAAGGCCTTGGATGTGTCAAGCGCTACTGCTCTAGCTTCACCTGCCTTGTCGAGTGTATGATACATGCGTTCGGAGATGACTGTTAGGATGTCTGCAGTAGATCGTGCTTGTCTAAATGCATACTGGCGGTCAGAAAGAAGTTTAGCATTAACTAAGTGCCGTACTTAGATTGATTAAAAGGCTGATAATATTTGGGGGGGGTAATTAATTTGCCTTTCCAAATCCATTTATTTTATTTTTTATTTTTGTGGCTTATTTTCAACTTAAAGGCACTTATTGTCGCAAAACAAAATTACTTTTTTAATCCAAATAATAGATTCTTTTTCTTTGTTCTAGTCTCATTCAAACAAGCCAATTGTGCACAAAAGCATTACATTATACTTTATCAAAGTTTCAATAATGGATTATTTGAATCTTTAAAAAAAATTATATATAATGAACTCTGTAGAAAGTTCAGGCATCCTAGGTTCGAAGAGAATTGCCGTACCCAAACTGGGTTGGCACGTCTTCCGAGTCCAAAAGTGGTGACTATACCAGAGGATCTCTCTAAATATACTTTGAAGAATTACTTCTCCAGAATTTTCTCCTATTTATAGGGCAACACATAAAAAATGAATGAAAATAATTTTATTTGAACACTATATATTAGTGTGTCCAGTGGGGATAACCAGGTTTCATTTGTCTGGTCATCCTGGATTTAGGAGAAAATCTCGCTTGTTTATGTTCCAGAAAGATTCATTGATTTCGTTAGGAACGAATCGTCCAAAACCTATGATCGAGCACTTTGATGTTTTTTTTCTAACTTCTGATACATGCTATATATATATGTTTACGAGAAATAACTAGAAGGCTCAATTATGTGGTTAATTAGTCAGTAGACTAAAGAGACGATGACAACAAAATTTCTTGCCACCAGGGCTAAATTACATATCTAACTTGAAACCAAAATTTTCATACAGCTAGTCATTTTGTTTTGTATAGTATCATCTAAAAATAAGTAGCTTATATGTATACAACGAAATAATTGTGACCCCCCCCCCCCCCCCCCCCCCATTTGAACATTCTCGGGTTTTGTGCTAATAGCACTCTTCAGATTGGGATAAAAGTATTACAGCAGTGATCCACCCGGATAAATTTCCAGCCATTTCTAATATGATGACTTAAGGTAGCAAAGCAAAAAAGCACTCATCCACTTTTGACCGTAACCCTAACCCTCCCTTTTGAGCGATATATATTAAACAGAAGATGTCACTTAATAAATATAAGGAAGACTGCTTATTTTAAAAAGAAATCTATTTTTACTTATTAATCTTAACTTTTATTATTATTTAACTTTTTCTCAAGAATCTTGTCACACTTAACCAAATCATTTCTCTACCAACATTGCCAAATTACAAGTTAAAATCTGAATTCTGTTACTTATTGTAGGAAATATAATTTTTTTTTTTCATTCGGTAATACCTGGTGTAGTAATCTGCCCTGGGTGGGCATCTGGCTTCTACTAAAAGAGGAAGTTTATGGAGAATATCAAATTCAAATGCGATCCCAGCCGTATGTATATACCGGTCAGAGGAGATGATATACAGCGTCTAGTATTCCCAAATGGTCATCCATTGGTACTGACCAAGCTCAATGTCACTTAACGTTGGTGATCTAACGAGAACCGGTTGTGTGTAAACGTGATTATGCTGTGTATATGGAAATTAGAAGGTCTAAAAAGAACAGCAAAACTATGAAAGGAATTAAAGGTCTTACTTATAAACATAGGTTATAATCCTAAGGTTTAACTACTTTACTAGAGAGAAGAATGAGGCAGGATTTAATTTAGATCAACGAAACCAGTTAATGGGATTTTTAAATAATGAACACTTTTTGATATCTCCCTTTGCACTGGAAATTTATTGATTTCAAAAACTAAATCTACCACGCAAGTTTTTGTTTAGATTTTTTTTTTTTTAGAGAATAATATACTTTTTATCGAGAATAATATATTTTTGGAACAAATTAACTGATGAAGTTAAAAATAACATTTGTGTAGGAAAATTTAAGAATAAACTGGAGAAATTCAGGAATTGATTCTAAAGAAATGGCCATTTTAAATTAAAATTTTTTTTTTTCAAACAAACTATAAATCGTTATTTTTTTCTTTTCAGCCTCTCGAAGTTTCTTATTAAAGTAAGTTAAAAACAATTTTTTTTTTCTTAAAATGATTGTCATAATTTATCAAAGCAATTATTTACTCTTTCAAATTAAAGCCATAGAGATATTAACTATTTTCACTTTTTTAAGATGTTCAAGATTTGAAATATATATATGACAAAATTGGTTCACCTAAAGCCCTAACCATAGAGCTGATTTTAATATCTGCAATATTTATGAGTATCTAACAGACTTGATCGACTTCACCTTTTAATTCATGTATATTTAAGGTGTGTGTTTTCTTGGTCTATATAGGATACTACTCAAGTCTAAGCATCTGACATATATATATATATATCAATAAACTGAGTTGATAAAAGAAATAACTTACAGATTTCATCTTGTGTAATTTAATTTTTACTACAAATGCTGAATAACCACAAAAATGTTTTAAACTTAAAAAAAACTCACTTTAATTAAAGATCATTTCAATCTTTTGTGATTTATTGTTTTCAACTGGCATCACACTTCTTTCTTTTTATAGCATGAGTTCAAGGCAAATAAGCACACCTACACAGAAATCTTACACTCTCTATAAGGTAAGTTGGAAGACATTTTCCTTTCATTATTGATTATTTCTGTTAATTATATATCAAGATTATCCCATTGATTGTTCTTAAATTTTAATTACCATACAAGTGTTGTGGGAGGGGAGGGGGGGACGCCATTTTGTAGTAGGTTCACAAAGTTTTGGCTAAAAAGACAAACTTCTTTTCTACAATTCAAATCAATTTTATTAAAATAGTTTCATTAACACAAAACATGGTCTGGAAAGAGTTATGAAAACAGGAATACAAGATGGGTTGAGTCCGCTGACGTATATGTACTATAAAAATGGAATTGGCTCCATAAGTTCTATCTCTAGCAAAGCTATTGCTAGAGACGAGGAGAGAGGGTTTTTTTTTAATCTCGCCTCTCGTCCAAATCCTGGCAAGAGGTGAGCAAAGTAATATAGTGTCTTGTCCACACGACGCTCAAAGTCTGACTTTTCATAAATCGGCATGAAACGATTGAGCAGAAGTACTATACTGCACAAGTGTTTTGGTCAAACACCGCATCAATCACTCCGCGAGTGAGAACATGCAAGTGCAAAAGAAAATAGATTGTAATTATGTAACTGGTACACGAGTATAAAACAAAATCAATACAAAATATTGTAGAATTCTTTTACTTTTTAATCCGTGTTAATCTTTGAAACATGTGAATTGCAATCATAGGTTGCACAAGAATTACACATGTAGACTGAAAGAACAATAACCAATTTGGATTATTCAGACTACTATTCTTATCTTAGTCGTTATTTTCATGTTTCATCTGATGCAACCTCTGACCATCAGGTGCATCTTTTCTAACTGAACCAATTTAATCCGTGGGGGTAAATTGTTCTCATTCTGTCAATTATTACAGTAGAAATGTAAAATAAGTAAAATTTTATTCTTAGTTATTACCACCTGTAGTGAGGATTGAACCTTGAACCTCCAGAAGAATCTCTTAGAACTTGTTATTAACCAATGTCTGTATCCGTTTCGCCACAGATCTACATTGTTTTATTTATAAAAAAAATTTTTTTTTTCAGTACCTTTCACAGAAAGGTTCCTTCACAGGCTCAGCCCAAAAAGTTGGAAGCCAATCACGGTTGAACCCCGTATTTAGCAATTTCAAATCGTTACTGAAGAGAAACGCAACTCCGTCCAAAATCACTGAAGTAAGTTAACCACACTCCTTTTTTTTTTTCTTTTCTTGTAAAAAAAAAAAATTTAGTCTAAAGTAGCATTTTTGTTGATCTGTCTTATTTAAACAAGTACGTGAGACCTCTGCTTTTTCTCCCAGATCCACTCTGACCCGTAATAGTCATAGTAGTAATACCTCGGTGTCTCATCTCGGGATTAAATAGAATTTGTTCTGAGCATGACACTAAACTAACACCTTTGGTTAAGTTGTTTGTCCCCATTCCCACCTTGAAATCCATCTTTTCCACCACTTTTAATGTTTTTTCTCTGCCTACCTTATTAACTACTCAGACGAGCAGAACTTCTGCCAGGACCTGTTGCATGTTGTGCAACACAGGTGGCTAGTTTACAGTCTGCATAGTCCTGTGCATCATAAAGACCAACTTCCGTTCAATTGTGATGGTCTCTGGGTGTGCTTCCAGCAAAGACCCACGTCATGCCACCCTCACATCTTTAAAATTCAGATGGCTGTATTATTGGTGTCCACTATTGTCAAGCGCTGGGTGGAGAGGGTGTCTTTTGGAAGGCTATATATGTGGAAACAGGACTTGACTCCATGTCACGTCTCCAAGAAAACCCAGAAGTGGCTGTCTGGGAACCCCAACTTTCCGATTGCAACCCCATTGACTATTATGCGTGAGTCGCAGTAGAGAAACCCACAAATTGTACTGCGTACAACACCAAGGAATAGCTGGAATTACCAGGATCAAACTGGTGTTCATTCGTCGCTTGACGGACAAGGAATGCTGCATGTTCCAGATTCAGGAGGCCATGGTGGAGGCTAAGGGCGGCTTTTTCAATTGAGCTATATTCGGCAAAGGACTTTAAGAGATGCACATTGAGTTTTGAGAATACATAAATTATTGGCCAAGATATGACATTTTTTTCTTTCCAAAAAGTGTCAAATTTATCTCCGACACCTTGTGTGTGTGTACATATATATTCATAGTTATGAAATATTTTTCTCATTTTACTTAAACATTAGTTCTATTTCCCCTTGTTTTTTATTAATAGCAACAACTTGATCAAAGAAAACGAGAGTTTGAGGAAAAACGAAAAAAGGAACAAGAAAGACTTATGAAGAGAGAAGAAATGCAAAGATTGAAGATGGAAGAAAGAAAAAAGTAAGTTTTATTTGTTCAAAACTAAATTTAGCGGTTTTGAATTTTCTCATTTTAGTTTTTATTTCTTATGTATTGCGTATATGATGTTTGTCTTACAATGTTTCTATGGTCTTAGACACAACATTAAACTGCCTCGGACACCCCTGGGCAAAGTGTTTGCACCCTACAATTCCATCACCCTGAAACAATATGAACCAATTATTTTAAATAAAACTTCTTAAAAGCAGTTTGTCTATGTGAAAAACTTAAGATTTGACAAATAAAATATATATAGTTGGTATTATAAAGGGATTCAAGATTTCAGGAAAAATACTCGAAGAAGTAATCAAAGAGTCTTAAAAACTGTTTTGTAAAAGCAATAATATCAGCAGATGCCCAATTACAAAAAACAAGAGCCAAATAATATATATTCGTTTATTTTTTAATTTTTAATTTTTTTTTTAACATAGTTCACCCTAAACAAGGCAGGCCGCTACTGTAGACGTAAGGGGCTACTGAAAAAAAGGGTGAAGGTTTGGGGGGGGGGGGGGTAAATTAGGAGCTGCGCAGCGAGATGTCTGTTTACATTAGTTTTAAATTTCTGCATGTCGATAACGTCGGGGAAACGGGGCATGGAGGGAGTTCCAGAGTCCAGCAGCACGAGGAAAGAAGCTTTTGGGTAGAAAGCTCTTCGACATCTGGGTACCTCCACAGTGAATGAATGGGATTTGGCAGATTGTCGGGTTGGTCTAGTGAATTTACGTCGTGGGGGATATCAGAGCAGCAAGCTCATCAGAGCACAATCCATTGAAGTACTTGTAAAACAGGCACAAGGAAGCAACATTGTGGCGATGGGACAGGGGCTGGAGCTTGGTGGATAGTGAATGATCTATCAAGTTGGCACTCTTTTTTGGACCTTGTCTAAGAGGGACAGACTAGTGGATGATGCCCCAGCCCAGATGTGGCAACAATACTCCCTGCATGGGCAGATGGTGGCTTTGTAGAGATATAGGATAATCTCAGGTGTGAGAAGTTTACTGGCACGTTACAGGGAGCCCACCTTCTTTGCAGCAGCCCTGGCAATGTCTTCAATGTATCTGTTCCAATTCATTCGATTAGTAGAACATAGCAGAAATTGTCGGTTTCACTCGACGAGCAGGTGGCATGTATGATTGTCAGTCTGTCTTTGCACTGTGGAATGGAGTCAAAACATGATTGTGGCCAGATGTCACTCTTCAGAATGAAGTCTAGAAAGTTATTTCAACGTTGTGACAAAGATGGAGAGGTTGAGTGAACCCTGAAAGTGAATCCTAGTGAAACAAAAAGAATATTTGGAGATAAAGGTCTAGTTAGGTGTGGTTTGTTAGGGGTATTGCCTGCATTATGTACCGGCCACATGGATAGACAGTATTTTTCCGATAGGCACATCCTTGAAAATGTTGCTTCTGACGTTTAAACAATTGATATTGGTATCATCTATCGCTTTGAGTATTCTGAACTTTTTGGCATCCCACATGGCGCATCGTTTCGAGCAAGAGGCAGTCAACAATCCAAAATTTTCTATTTGATAATGAATGGGGTGTAGGTCTCCTTCAGTTCTCGGGCCCTCGAAGCGAGATCTGTTATGTTATGCTTGTCACTGTATCTGTAGGATGCCGCTGTGTTTGTAAAGCCGCTGTTCAAACTTACCTAACTTCATACTGATGTATGTTTCTTCTCTCTGTGCTGTTGTCTTAACACGCTCGACTTCACCATGAAGTTGACGCCTAGGGGATTGGTAACTCCTGGTTTACGGAAACATGCAAGGTTTCTTTCTGTTATTCCCTTGGATGTGATCAGCATTTTCATGGATAGGGCACAGGAGCAGATAGTCTTGATTGTATTCCTGTTGAACAGCTTGTGGAGGTTGCTGGATGGGAGAGGGGGGGGGGCTTAGGAACCTTCGGCGGGTGTTGGATTACACAGAAAACTACATTATTAAAAAGTGTTTGAAGGTATTAAGAACTTAAATCAAAGGAATATATTATGTGAATCTTTTTGTTGTTAAATTGACATAAGATTATTAATTAATAATATAAGAAGTAGAATAAATAGTGGAAGTGGTTGTGACTCGACGGATATGTCTAATAAATAAATTTGTGGTGCCCCTAAATTTTTGAATGCACCTCTGATGTACCCAAGATTGTTAGCGTGTGTGTCTGAAAGTTGTTTGTGATCTGCTGTTTTTTGAATGCCCTTTTCAGTTTTTGTTTCCTTGTTGTCTCTTGTCCCTTAGGAAACGAGAGGAAAGAATGCTGAAAGTGACAAAGAGCCGACAACTGCGAGAGATTCAAGATAAAAGATTGAAAGACAGGAAAACTAAAGAATGGGAAGAAAAGCTTTCCGTCACCGATCGTATCCGAGAAGAAAAGCTGCGTGAAGAACGAGAAAAGCTTAGACTAAGGTAAGGATGACATTACCCCCTCTTTTTCTCTTAAAACATTTTGTGCTTATTTATATTGACTCAAGTGAAATATGGCAGTTCGAAATAAAATAACAGGAAAACTTATGAATATACTTATCAATGAAAAAGATTAGTGTACACCAAAAATTATGGAAAATTATCAAGTAGAATTTTAATAAAAAATAAAATTAATTTACTATTTGGAGTCCACAAACTCTGAATGACAAACCAGCGTGTTATCTTCATATTAGAAGAAGGGAAATAATCTACGACAATCTTGGCTTGACGTGAATGTCATTCGGAGTTAAATGACTCCGAATAGTAAATTAATGTTATTTTTTATTAAAATTCTATTCGATAATTTTTGGTGTACACTTATCTTTTTCACTGATAAGTATATCCATAAGTTTTCCTGTTATTTTATTTTGAACTGCAATATTTCACTTGCGTCACAATATAGATAAGCACCAAAATTTTTATCTCATAATTACACGTTGTCTGCTACAAAATATTCATTATTATACTAAAGCTGAGTTAATCAACGTTCGTTTTCTAAGGTATTTTTAATATATATTTTAATCACAAAAAATATGTGCTAAACTATTACTTGGTATGGGGATTGAGTTATATTTGAAAATTAAAAAGTTTGACTCGTTAGTGCCCAAATTTTTTTTCTTTATTTTATTTCCAAAAATCTTTTGTAAATGCAATATTATATTTGAGCAAAATTACTTTCAAGGATTTACTTGGGACTGTAATATCTTTTCTGTGGCCATTATACTATACTTATAGGCATTACCTTCTCCTTTTATGAGGGGATCCTCCCAGCTATTACCTCCACTATTTGGCAGAGACTATTGTGTCTGTTCTTTTGTCATTATGAATCCTCCCTGGCTTTATCTCCTCCCTTGTAGGGTAGTGTAGGATATTTGTATTCGTCATGTACATTCCTCACAAACACTTTTTCATATATGAAGCTTAATGTATTTTATGAATCTTACGTGGTATATGTAGTCATTTACTTTTTCTCCCGACCAAACTTAAAATATTGGATTTTTGAAAGCTCGACCGTGTATAACTTTGTATATAAAAACAAAGATGCACATTTGTTTAACCATTAAATGGCATCTCCCTTTTTTGTGACCAACTAAAGCTAATTGGTGTAAGCCCACCCCTCCTCTTCAAAAGTTTTTATAAACATGGATTTTCTTTTACAAATATTCAATTTGTCTTTATTTTTCTCTTTTCAACACGTGAAACAAAAAAAATAAGCAAGTTTTTACATAAAAAAAATAGCTTGTCTGTTAAAATATAGGATGCATAAGGTATTTGAGGACAGATTTATACATATGTGAGGTATGAATCGCCTACATGCTAGCATCATGTTCATATAGGACATTACACCATGAAGACTTTTAGAGATTTAGTGTTATGAGAGTACTTAACTTTTTTTCGGCTACTTTCAATACATAGTAGTACAAAAGATTGGGATCTGGGGAACTAGGGGCCAAATGCTAGTCATGTGATCATGAAAATTTTCTACATTCCGCATGTTTTGTGCGGTGGTTTCTTCACCTTTTCTGACACAACACAATCTTACCTATCACATAAGATTTGTATTTGATGTCTTTGTGGACAACATTTCAGATTCTTCCTTCTGACAAACCAGTGTTCTTTTGCAATTTATCTCACGGGTGTTCTAGGATTACCACCAAAGGTGTGCTGTACTTGCCAAATAAATTTATGCATTCTAATTCTATCAGAGTATCTAGAATGTTTCTTACATTTTAATAATGACTATATCTATCCATTTTAAACTTTTTAACTTTTTGAACTTTGTAAACGAACGATCAAGCGATTTTTAAAAACTGGTTCTATTTCTCTATTCAATTTTTATTGTCACAATTACTGTGTGCCTCTTCGTTTGTTGGGTAATTATAGGGACTGCCATTGATAATTCTAGAAAATATAAAGTGAAATAATATTCCTGCTATTGTAAAAATAATTATAGGGACTGCCATTGATAATTCTAGAATATAGAAAATATAAAGTGAAATAATATTCCTGCTATTGTAAAAATAATTATAGGGACTGCCATTGATAATTCTAGAATATAGAAAATATAAAGTGAAATAATATTCCTGCTATTGTAAAAATAATTATAGGGACTGCCATTGATAATTCTAGAATATAGAAAATATAAAGTGAAATAATATTCCTGCTATTGTAAAAATAATTATAGGGACTGCCATTGATAATTCTAGAATATAGAAAATATAAAGTGAAATAATATTCCTGCTATTGTAAAAATAATTATAGGGACTGCCATTGATAATTCTAGAATATAGAAAATATAAAGTGAAATAATATTCCTGCTATTGTAAAAAATAATTATAGGGACTGCCATTGATAATTCTAGAATATAGAAAATATAAAGTGAAATAATATTCCTGCTATTGTAAAAATAATTATAGGGACTGCCATTGATAATTCTAGAATATAGAAAATATAAAGTGAAATAATATTCCTGCTATCGTGAAAATTAAATACCTTACATACCCTGTACGTTCCCGAGGTTGTGAAACTTGATGATTTTTTAGCGTTGCTTTTTTTTTCCCCCGCAGACCACTTTGATCATTTGTTAGGCTACTCTACAATGATTCATTTTATTTTTTACGGAGAAAAACTCGTAACTTTTGTAGAACAAATTCTTAATTCAAAATTTCTTTTTAGGTATAAGAAACAGCAAGAAGCAGAAGAAAGAAGGAATCATGAAGAAGAAGAACGCGCTAAGAAATTACGAGAGCAGGTAATGGCGGATGTGATCATCATAAAAAGAGAATTACTTCAGGTTTTAAGTTCAAATATCCTCCAAAACACTGAGCTGAATAAATTTAAAAACCATTCTTGCCAACGGCCTGTGCACATTCTGAGTTGTTCAGTAAGTGCAGACCTATAGCAGAATGGTTCTGGTTTTCTGGTTTTTTTTTCATTTTTTTATACACGATTGGGATCATCACTTACCGAGGCGAAAAGCCATTCGAGGATAAGGGTTAATGAGATGGGAATGATTTCCAGCTGAAATATGAGGAGCACTATGGGAGTACTAACATTGATCAATGGTATGAACTGCATTTTATTATTTATGGAGCGGTCCATGACAAGAATTTGTTGACGATGTTGTAATCAGCAGGGAAGCAGTTTCGTGGTAATGTGTTCCACAAGTGTGAAGCCTTTGCAAAGAAACTCTGCCCATAAAAATTCTGCCTGACTCCAGGCATATAGAGAAAGAAAAGTCTTTTTGTTGTGATAAAAAAATGAGTTCTTGCTGCGAATGTCTTACAAGGAGGAATCAAAAACTGACAAGGCAGGAAAGAGTGCTCTGTGCGACATTTCCTCAAATGTGGTTGCAATATTCCATCTTTGGACGTATCTGACTCTGATATACAGATAGAAGATTGTACTGAAGTAATAGAAAAATTTCCAGTGGCCTTAGCAACACACTCGATAGGTCTTTCATTTTAGATGTGGCGTAGAAAGTCAGTTATTTAGTTTTTACTGAGATTAATTGTCCCTATTTGCTTGCCTCCCCACGAGGGCAAAAATAGACGTGAGATCGTTTCTTTTTATGTGGGAGATATCCAGCAGATGTTATGCAAATTTACTTTTGCCCCTAAACTTTTATGAAAATATTTTAAAAAAATGTTTTTTATATTCACCCTAAACAAGGCACATTGGCACTGAGACGTAAGGGGCTACTGTGAATTAGGGGCTAGATTTATAGGGGCATCCTAAGTGCAGCAAGATGTTTGTTCACATTATATTTAATTTTCTGCATGTTGGTACAGTCGGGGGAGCAGAGAGAGAATTCCAAAGACAAACAGTTCAAGGAAAGCTATAAGTAGAAAGATTTCTGGCAGCTGGGGACCTCTACAGTGAAAAGGTGGGACTTTGCTGCTTGTCATGTTGGTCGAAGGTATTTACGTTGGGGGTTATGTACAAGTGCAGTACGTTCATTGGAGCACATTCTGTGGAAGTAGTTATAAAACCAGCACATAGATGCAACATTTGTGCCGATGGGACAGGGGTTGGAGCTTGGTAGACAGTGTGGGACCTATTAGATTAGAGGCTTATCTTTGGACCTTGTCTAAGAGAGAGAGGCTAGTGGTTGATGCACCAGCCCATACATGGACGAATGGTTGCTTTGTAGAGATATAAGATCCTGGCAGGTGTTGGAAGTTTTCTAGTTCAGTAGAAGGAGCCGACCTTCTTTGCAGCAGACTTGGCAGTATCTTCTTAAACTTAGAAGAAAACTGCTTAGCTTAATAATTTGAGACATGTTTACAGAACTCTTCAGTTATGCTTAGTCATCGTTCAATTTGAAAGTTTTGGAGGCGGCTATTAATGTTTCGTGTCGGCAGTTTTTGTTGTACAAACAGAAGGAATTTGTTTATTCTCTGAATCTTTTATGAACATTTTTAAGATTTCATCAAATCCGTTCAAAATATTATCAAGCGGACAATTTGAAAGACCTTTTCAAAATTGATATGCGACTAACACTTTGTTATCTTGTAAGCTTGTCACTATGAACACTTCACCTGTACATGAATATTTTAGATAGTGAGTGAAAAAAGGATGAATAACGTAAATAAAAGGCGAATTATAAGAGAAGTGATGAGAGGAATGGAATGATGTAAATAAAAGGGAGGGGGGGATCTATTATGACATCACAATGTATTCTAACTTTGTGAAATCCTTTGAATTTGTAATCTTTGGTTGATAATCATGTTTTTACAATGTGAAAGTTAAAAAAATATATTTTATAATATATACACCAAAGCCTGTTTGGCTAAGAGCAAAGTGTAGTATCTGTTGGTGCTACACTTTAACTGTTCTGTTCTTGGTCAGTGAAGGAGAATTCCTTCTAGACTGAGGCAATTTTAATTTTTGTTCCAATCCAGAGTGCCCCTTTATACGGTGCTGGATTTTTTCCCTCACATTAAAAACCAACATAATGTCTATCTCTGCCATCTTGGGGAGGCAAGTAAATAGGCACTCAATGGGTCACAAGTCGTCTAATAACATCTGAAAACTTTCTAAAAGAAACAGATTTCAACACAAAAATCTAAAATACAAAAATAAAACAAAATCACTTGCACATTATAATATCAAAACGAATTGTACACTTGGAAATCGCAGTCATAAAAGAAAACCTCATAAATATAGCCAATATGTGATAAATCAGAAGTTGTCAACCATCTCAGCAAAAACAATCTACTCAGTGACAAACAATATGGATTTCTTCCTGCAAGATCAACTGCAGATGTGCTGATTGTAATATCACAAATGATCAGTGAGTTAATTTTTCTTTTTTTACATAGTTCACCCCTAACAAGGCAGGCCACCACTGTAGACATAAGGGTCTACTGAGAATTAGAGTGGAAGTTTTGGGTGTCATCCTAAGTTGGGAGCTGTGCAGCGAGATGTCTGTTTACATTAGTTTTAAACTTTTGCATGTCGGTACAGTCGAGGGAGCAGAGAAGGAGTTCCAAGGGTCGGCAGCCGAGTTGGTCTAGTGTATTTGCGTCTAGGGCCACTAGAGCAGCTAGTTCATCGGAGCACAACCCATTGAATTATTTGTAAATCAAGCACAAGGGTGCAACATTGCGGCGATGGGCCTTGAGCTTGGTTGATAGTGAGGGACCTATTAAGTTGGCAACTCTTTTTTGGACCTTGTCTAAGAGGGAGAGACTAGTGGATGATGCACCAGCCCAGATGTGACAACAATATTCCATACATGGGCGGATTGTGGCTTTGTAGAGATACAGGATGATGTCAGGTGTGAGGAGTTTACTTATTTTGTGATTTAAAAAAACTAAAAAAAACAACTTTTATTTTGTTTTTACCAAGCTATTTTTTTTCAATAGCTTTTTTGTAAGTTAAACTTAAATATTACTGTATTGTTTGGTCCTTAAATTATTAATTGAACCGAATTGTTTTAAAACATTAACTAATTGTTATTAAAGTACTGTTGTTTTGATCTCTATTAAACTTTTGGATGTAAATAAGTTTCAAAATGTTATAGATGAGGATTTGCTAAGAATTTTAAAACCAGTTTAAATGACTTTCTTTTCAACAGTTTAAATGCTTCCAAATTCCTTTCAAATTTTAACATGTTTCTATCTAAATGATTCTTTTTATTACAACTATTAACAACAGATTAAAATAAATGACTTGTTTACAAATAAACCGAAATACATTCTTGTGGATTTAATTTCGTAATTAAAAAAAAAAAAAGAATCTCTGACATTGTCTTATTTTGTGCTGCTACATCTTTTAATTTCAATAAATAATCGATTTAAAAAAAAAATTAATTAAATGTCTAATTAATTAAATGTCTAATTATCAAAGTTACATTTGCACAAGAAATGTACATGCACACGAGAAGTGGCCACACAAGAGACTTTAAAAATAATTTTAATGTTATAAAATGCAATAAAATAGAATGCCTTTTCTCTTCACGGATGTTTGGCATGGCACAGACCTGCACAATGTTGGGTGATTCTCCAGTTTAACCCTTATATTTAATTTTTTATTTTATGGAAATATATATAATACTAGTTCTTGAAAAGAAAATGTACTTACCTGTTATTTTAGAAAATACAGTGCACCAAAAATGACGCAAAATCATCCAGAATTTGTTGTTTTTATATTTTTATTTTAAATAAAATCAAATTTTATCCATGACGGCTGTCGGCTGCCATTTTATTGATAAATTTTAAAATCGCCACTGGTTAACTCACCTCTTGTTTAAATCTCACGTAACTATTGTAGTAACCCCTGCTAGAAAGCATTTACCGATAAAACTTGAATTTATTTTTGGAAAAACGAAAATACTGGATGAATTTGCGTAAATTTTGGTATACTATATTTTTTTAACCTAACAGGTAAGTACATAATAAAGTTTTTGTGCAATGTCCGTTTTTTAGATGTAAGGATTGAACTGGAGAATCACCCAATGTCGTTATAAAACCCTATAATACAAAATTAATACTACCCTTGGATATGCCATAAAAAGTTTTACTCCAGAAAAGTTGTTTACTCTTTGTCTAGAGCCTTGTTTTCTATTGCATCCTTGATAGAAAGACACTACAAATATTATTAAGTATTTTAAAATGCAGCACCCATCTACTTTGATTAAATATTTTTCTGCAATTTTTTAAAACAGATTGAAGACAACCAACGTTACAAGGCGATGCTTGATCGTAAGAAGGAGTATGAAGAGGAGGAGAGGCAGAAGAAAGCGGCTGAAGAGAAACGTAAACACGACCGGGTGCTGGAAGCTGAAAGGGAAAAGCAGAAAGAGTTGGAACGGCGTCGGAGGATTGAAGAAGAGCGAGAACAACAGCGGCTCAGATTGAAAGAAGAAAGGTGAATCTTTCTTTCTCTGGCGATAACGTTTTTCTAATCTTGATTTTAAATTATCTACAGGCAGCCCAAAACGTGCTTCTCATAAGTGTTTATTATTTGCTTTGAAGTAATAGAAGCTCTCTTTCTAAGCCTAAAGTCTCGTAGGAACAGTGTTTATTTTCAGTTTGTCACATTACACGGAGTAGACGGTCTGAATCATGTGGCAGGACGCTAGTCTGTCTCCAGTTATACTTTGTCAGGCTGTGATACTTGAGAGGATTGTTTACTTACAGCACCTAATATTTTTGAAATAGTCACCAATCTAAGTACTAAGCAGGCTTAACGTCACTTCACTGACTTGTGTGTCGTCGTGGTTTGAACATTTTTGTATATATAGAAAATGTTAATATCCGCAACTCGTTTGTGCCTGTCAGTTATCTGAAAGAATGGACATAGCATTGCCTCAGCATATGTCAATTCCTATGCGTTCTAAACTTTCAAAATTTCGGGGTTGCTTCACAAAAAAATTCTGCAATGTGGAGGGCTTCCTGTCAGCATTAGTTGGCTTGAATCTATAAGAACCAGAGGTTCTCTGTTTGGCGTCGGACGTCACTAAATTAACCACCCTAGGTTTGGTGATGTCCAATGTACGCATCACATCGGAATAATGGTCCAGGATCGCTCCCAGAGAGGGGTAGTTATCACCAACTACATGAATAAGTATCACGCCTCAACGACGTAGGGAGCTTTTCAAAAATGATGCAACTCAACAACTGGCCGCCGGGGGCATCCTCTTCTAGGAAATCCAATCCAAATGAATTCTTAAGCTCGTATACCTGAGCTTTAACTTTAGTTAAAAATATCTTCACGGAGTCAACTTCAGACTCCCGATGAGGTTTAGCAGCATTAAGGTCCTTAAAAATGGAGTTCACTATGAATTTCCTATCTAAGAACTCCCTGTCCAGGATTTCCACAGCTGCCTCAAAATTGGCATCTGAAATAGAGAGATGCCCTACTATCCTGTGAGTATAGCCTCTGAGGTGATTCTTTAAAATTATCAGCCTCGTGGACTTACTCGGAACGCTCGACACGCAATCCTCAAACTCCTTAAAGAAGTTGAGGTATACCAGTTGGTCGCCATCCAAACTTGCCGGGTCAAAAACCGGACATGTAAGCTTGGGGGTCACATTATAATGTGACATTTTAAACTTCTCCACCACCTCAGTACGAGGAGGGGAGCTCTCATCCTTCCACATGCTCTCAAACTCACTAAAACATCGATCCACATGAACACGATACAATGTCTCACTCCGACAATTATCCGACATTTCCTCGCGAGCCTCACTTTCGATGTAGGCACTGGTAATTTGCTCATTGAATGTATCAATAGAAGCAAAAAGCTCCTTCACTCTAGCCCTTTGGGATGAAACGAAATACGGTTCACCCCCTCGCCAGCCCCAAGGACATCAAGAATAGTGTCCACTTTCATCTTTTCGCAATCTCGCCTCTCCAAAAGGAGACTAACAGTGGGGCTAGACGACATGGTGGCGAAAATACAAGATGGCGTCCAAGGCAGGGGTAAAAGAATGGAAGGAAGCGAAAATGTCTTCCCAATGGCGGGAAAAGGGAAACCGAGGAACAATATCAAGGTTCCACAAAGTACAAGTTTTTTTTTTTTATATATAAAAAAAGGGGGGGGGGCCGATCTACAGTTAACCAAATTAATTCAAAATGCAAATCATCAAACAACAAATTTATTTGCCATCTAATGCAAATTTCTATGGGGAAAATAATTACGCAAAATATTCAATTTCTAAGCATTCCCCAAAATTTCAAAATGGCGTCCTCAAAGGTGCAGGGGCAAGATGGCGTCTTCTAACGAGCGGGAAAATAAATGGGAAGGTCAACTCACAAAAAATGCCACAAAAGTCACATAAAATAAAATACATGAAAACAAAAAGCAGCCAGCAAAAAAACGTATTAAAACACTGAACCTCGCTCAAAACTTAAATAAATGGGGAAAACTGTATTAAGCGTAATCTCGATGTACTCTTTCGCACATACGAGAATCGTTAACAATACAGGCAGAATACAGTAAAATTAAAATCGGAGCGGCGAAATTTCCACCACTATTTTAAATCTTAATTAAACTAGGTGCGAACTTAAGGCGCACGCGTAAAATAAAAACCTATCTATAATAAAGGGAAAGGAGATTAGCTGAAATATCGTTTGTTGCAAGTCTACTCAAACGATTTAAAAATTTAAAAGCACATTACGCTTTTTTTTTATTTGAAGAAAGCAGAATATCGTGCACTCAGTCCAGCACGATTTCTGGAAGGTAAAATCAGTTACTTAAAATATCGTTTGAAGCGCGTCTACCCAAACGAACAGAGAACCAATAAAAAGCAGAGTGCGTTTAATTGAAGAACAATGAATAGAAGAGAATATCGTTGGCAATGTGTACATTGCAAACGATATGAGATAAATAAAAGCAGAATATCGAAATTTCGAGGTCGTTAGCGAAATTCGAATTACTTGGTAACCATGGGGATTAAAAACAGTTAAAAAGAAAACATGACAAGGGGAAAAGACAAAATAAGAGGTTCGATTGAGTTAAAATATAGCTTTATTTACATTAAAAATGGGGCTGGCTGCTTTTATTTCCCAAAGCAAGATTAATAAGATTAACCCACAGTAACCAAGATAAAAATAAAAAACTTAAAACATGAAAATTCTCACAGGGGTTAGTCCGTTGGCACAACGAAACTGGAAACAAATTAATTACCCATATTTTTTTGTTCATACAAAAACATAGAATAACGACTAAAAAGTCTTCTTAAACATCTAACAAAGGGGCTTAAAACAATAAAAAATAATACAAAATATACCGGACCGTAGTTGTAGTTTGAATCTTCTCAGGCACAGTTTTTTTCTTTCTTTCATTGAAATGTCCGTTTTAAAAGTCCCTCTTTGTCCTTTTTTCAACTTTTTTCATTCCAAGGGAATCGATCTGCGAAGTTACTTCCTAAATGAATATCTCCAAAAATGTCCTTCGTTAATCCTTCACATTTTTCATTCCAAGGCTCAATCCTCGAAATAAATGAATTTCTCCAAAAAAGTCAAACACTTTTTCTTCATAAAGTGTTCCATTATCCAGAAACGTCTTTCGTTAATCCCTACTAGGAAAAAAATGTTTCTGTATAAATAGGGTCGTTCAAATACCCAGGATTTCAAATATATCGTTCTTCCTCTAAGAACGAGTAGAAATCATCCACATATTTTATGTCCATTTTGAATGGACGGAGTCCCTTGAAAAATCAACTTCACTCTCTGAAATCAAGCTCGAACTAACCAAAAAAAACGCCAAATTTCAGATCGAGGCTGCTGCTATGACGTCACCTCTAGACTTATTCATAGCGATGATGCAACTGAAATAAAAGATGCCGCGAAATATCATGCTATCCAGACAAACGACCATGACCTTTATTTGTACAGTGGCAATATGTCGACCTCCCCCCTTTTCATGCCCAAAATAGAAATAAATTTCCGAAAAAAACAGCCACCATCTTTTCATGTTCTTCCAGTCTGTGTCGAATGGATCACAGAAGCAATAGGAAATCCATTCCTATGTTTTCAGATATCTCTAAAGTTGTAGCTTAGTCTGGTACAAGACTACAGAAATAAGAGCATAAAAATGGGTTAACTTATAACCAGTGTATTTGATAGATTTGTTTTTTATTCTGTTGGAGTGAGAAAAGATGTGATTGCCAAATTTCTTAAATAAAGCGTCTTAGCTTCTCTCACCAAAGTATCAGTAGTAGAATATTTTAAACTTAAAAATGCAAATGGCTTTCATTATTTGTTATATTGTCTCTGAACATTTTTTTTTACTGACATTTTAATCCAATCTCCGGAGATGGTAAAGTTAACAAAAAAAAAAAAAAGAAAAGCAATGTGTCCATGTTACTTATCGGTTTGCTGAGATATTCCAAAATTCGTAATGATCAGTTCATATAAGATTAGCCTGTGTATGTATATATATATATATCTTTATATATATATATCTTTATATAGATATATCTTTATATAGATATATCTTTATATAGATATATCTTTATATAGATATATCTTTATATAGATATATCTTTATATAGATATATCTTTATATAGATATATCTTTATATAGATATATCTTTATATAGATATATCTTTATATAGATATATCTTTATATAGATATATCTTTATATAGATATATCTTTATATAGATATATCTTTATATAGATATATCTTTATATAGATATATCTTTATATAGATATATCTTTATATAGATATATCTTTATATAGATATATCTTTATATAGATATATCTTTATATATAGATATATCTTTATATATAGATATATCTTTATATATAGATATATCTTTATATATAGATATATCTATATATAGATATATCTATATATAGATATATCTATATATATATATCTTTATATAGATATATCTTTATATATAGATATATCTTTATATATAGATATATCTTTATATATAGATATATCTTTATATAGATATATATATATTAATATCGAGATATGTATCGATATATCTTTATATAGATATATATATATTAATATCGAGATATGTATCGATATATCTTTGTATCGAGAGATATATATATATATCTATATCTATATAGATATATATATATATATATATATCTCTATATAGATATATATATAAAGATATATCTATATAGATATATATATAAAGATATATCTATATAGATATATATATATATATATATATATATATATATCTATATAGATATATATATAAAGATATATCTATAGAGATATATCTTTATATAGATATATACACATCTATCTTTAGGTATATATATTGAGAGATAATAAAAAAAATAATTCATACAAACATATGGCCATACATTCAGAACATGTTACAAATACCTAACTTAATATATATATATATTTTTTTTCAAGTCTCTCCCGGTTTTTTTATTTTAAAAACCTGTTATTAAAAACATATATTACTAGCCAAAGTACCTGTGTTTTTCTGTTCACACTACTTTTACACCAATATAACCATAACATTTAAATATACTAAATCAACAACTTTCATGCAGTTTATTTTTTAATCTGTTTGTTTAAACTTGATGGAAAAATTTAGAAATCGATCCAGAAGTCTGTAGTCAGCATTAACTGTGAACACAGTGCCGTATGATGTAGAACCTTGAAATGTTAGGAAAACTCACACAAAATAAAGAAGTCAAAGTCACAAACGCCAATCACTGAACAGCTTGAATTCTTTGAAATTGGTCCTCCGGATTGACTAGAACTGGGCAGAGTACTCTGCATGCTCTTCTTGGAAGAAATTTTCACCAGTCACATTGTGTATCATATTTAGCAGTATCTGTAAACGAAATTTACATTCTATAGATGCTTAGTTGAGAAAGTTGTGATACAAAAATTAGATGCTTTTATGTATTTCTTTTGTTTTTAAATAAAACTTGTTTTTATTTTTTAGGGAGAAAGAAGCTGCTCGCCTCCGAATTGAACGTGAAATCCAAAGGCAAAAGCAGAAAGAAGCTGAAGAAGCCCAGAAAGAGAAATTAAGAAAAATGGTAACTTGTTTTGATTTCCATTAACTATCCTCTCCATCTCCTTATAATCACACATTCTCTCCCTTTTATTACTCACTAATTCTCTCCCTTTTATTAATCGCTAATTCTCTCCCTTTGTTAATCGCTAATTCTCCCCCTTTTATTAATCACTCCCTTTTATTAATCACTAATTCTCTCCCTTTTAATAATCACTAATTCTCTCCCTTTTAATAATCACTAATTCTCTCCCTTTGAACTTGAATTTTTTTACTTATTCAATGATTTCTATGCTTTGTTTTATATTGTCAAACTGACAATGACAGTAGGATACAATTCTTTCTCATTTAATCGGCTTGTAATGAGGATCTTTGAGGGGAAAACTCCAATAATGATACAAGATCTCATTAGACTCATTACTATTCAAGTTCTTTTTTATGTTTGCTCTTTTCCTTTCATGGATATTTAACTCCTGACATATTTTATGGTTCACTTTTTTTTTTTAAATCTGCCTATCTTATGTTTTATAGACCGATTTTTTTTTCTTTCTTCCAGAAGAAACAAATCTGAGCAATATTAAAAAAAACACTCTTTCTCACGTAAATATAATTTTATGTAAAATGATGTCACATCAAGAGATTTGAGTTATTTATACAGATTGGAATTTGGATTTATTGTTGGTCCATTGCTACAACTGATGTCGGCTAAGGCAGTCCTTATTTTTCTCCGTGAATTTTCTGTTTCCAGTTCCGTAAATGAATTAACCATTTTATTTGTTACCATTGAAACAAAGGGAGAGCAGGTGCTAGTGTGAGTGGAATAGTTAAGAGTGGGTGGATTAAGTTCATGGAACTGTCATTACTAACCAGCAGAGTGTTACCACTGTCGACCAAGGGAAGTGTCTATCAGGCATGTGTATGAAAGTGAAACATAGCCTTTGAAGGCTGAGGCCATGCGTTGTATGGAGAGCAATGATATGAGAATGATACAATATATGTAATGTGAGGCTTAAAGACAGACTTAGATCTGATGAGCTTAGAGGAAGATAAAATTGATACAGTATAGTGAGATGTGTGCAGAACAGGAAAGTTTGTTGGTATGGTCATGTTGAAAGAATAGATGAGAGGTCTTGGGTTTGTAGATGTAGAAAAGTTGAGGTAGCAGGGTCAGTTGGTAGAGGAAGACCAAGTAAAACATGGGATGAACTGATAAGCATGGATTTCAAAGAGATAATTAGTTTAGTATTTAATTTCTAAAAGCCATTCAAGACATGCCAGTATGTAGAATGGATGCTAAACTCAATCTGATGATGATGGTTCAACATTGATACCTTTGCAAATATGAGTTTACCAAAAGGCAGGTTTATGCATAAAGTATACATGCTTATATTATTATTATTATAAAGTATACATGCTTATATTATTATTATTATAAAGTACGCATGCTTATATTATTATCATAAAGTATACATTCTATTATTAGAATGGGAAGATACAGAGTAAAGAATCAGAAAAGGCTCGCTATGCTGTTTCAACTGAGAAAGAAAACTTAATAAATATTTTCCATATTAATCTGTTGGAATACTCATCTCCAGACGCGTCTATGATTGTTAAGTTGGTATATGAATGGTCATATTGATACTGAAATTGACTATGGAATCACCTAAACCATGTGTCCAAATCCAATCAGTTCTATTGCATTCACTTAGAATAACATTGGGAAATGTACAAATCCTCCCACTCGTTCGACAACTCTGAGTTGAATAGCAGCTTGTGTTTTATGAATCGTTTACAATATTCATTGTTTTGACATGAAATAACGATCACGTATTTTGCAAAACATTATTTTTGTGTATTTATAAAAAAAACTTTTTTTTTTAATTGTTCATAATTGTTTTGTTTGTTTTGCATTGCAGGAACAAGAGCGTTTGCTGTATGAACAGCAAATGTCTGAAAAGAAGAATCAGAGGGAACAATATATTGCGAACGTTCTCAGTCAACCATCCATTGTCGTTACTTCTGAAGCAGCTCCCCAGTTGTCGTCATCTTCCTGTCAGAAGGAAGTGGCCAGACCTGTTGGTCAACATCTGAACCCGTGTTCAAATACAGCAACTTCCAATACTGATAGGTAAGAAGACCCCCCCCCCACCAATCTGTTGCCTTTTTTTTTGCACTCTTCCTCTCTATTCTTTGTCTCTCTCCCCCCTCTCTCTTCTTTCCTCGTCTCTCTCTCTCCCCCTCTCTCTTCCTTTCCTCGTCTCTCTCTCTCCCCCTCTCTCTTCTTTCCTCGTCTCTCCCCCCCCTCTCCTTTCCTCGTCTCTCCCCCCCCTCTCCTTTCCTCGTCTCCCCCCCCTCTCTTCTTTCCTCGTTGTCCCCCCCCTCTCTTCTTTCCTCGTTGTCCCCCCCTCTCTTCTTTCCTCGTCCCCCCCCCCCTCTTTCCTCGTCTCCCCCCCCCCTCTCTCTTCTTTCCTCGTCTCCCCCCCCTCTCTCTTCTTTCCTCGTTTCTCTCCCCCTCTCTCTTCTTTCCTCGTCTCCCCCCCTCTCTTCTTTCCTCTCTCTTCTTTCCTCGTCTCTCTCTCTCCCCCTCTCTCTTCTTTCCTCGTCTCTCTCCCCCTCTCTCTTCTTTCCTCGTCTCTCCCCCCCCTCTCTCTTCATTCCTCGTCTCTCTCCCCCTCTCTCTTCTTAACTCGTCTCTCTCCCCTCCTCTCTTCTTTCCTCGTCTCTTTCTCTCCCCCTCTCTTCTTTCCTCGTCTCTCTCTCTACCCCTCTCTTCTTTCCTCGTCTCTCTCTCTACCCCTCTCTTCTTTCCTCGTCTCTCTCTCTCCCCCCCTCTCTTCTTTCCTCGTCTCTCTCTCTCCCCCCCTCTCTTCTTTCCTCGTCTCTCTCTCTCCCCCCCTCTCTTTCCTCGTCTCTCTCTCTCCCCCTCTCTCTTCTTTCCTCGTCTCACTCTCTCCCCCTCTCGTCTTTCCTCGTCTCTCTCTCTCCCCCTCTCGTCTTTCCTCGTCTCTCTCTCTCCCCCTCTCTCTTCTTTCCTCGTATCCCTCTCCCCCTCTCTCTTCTTTCCTCGTATCCCTCTCCCCCTCTCTCTTCTTTCCTCGTATCCCTCTCCCCCTCTCTCTTCTTTCCTCGTATCCCTCTCCCCCTCTCTCTTCTTTCCTCGTATCTCTCTCCCCTTCTCTCTTCTTTCCTCGTATCTCTCTCTTCTTTCCTCGTATCTCTCTCCCCCTCTCTCTTCTTTCCTCGTATCTCTCCCCCCCCCTCTTCTTTCCTCGTCCCCCCTCCCCCTCTTCTTTCCTCGTCCCCCCTCCCCCTCTTCTTTCCTCGTCTCCCCGCCCCCTCTTCTTTCCTCGTCTCCCCGCCCCCCCCCCCTCTTCTTTCCTCGTCCCCCCCCCACTTCTTTCCTCGTCCCCCCCCCTCTTCTTTCTCCCCCCCTCTTCTTTCTCCCCCCCCCCTCTTCTTTCTCCCCCCCTCTTCTTTCTCCCCCCCTCTTCTTTCTCCCCCTCTCTTCTTTCTCCCCCCTCTCTTCTTTCTCCCCCCCCTCTTTCCTCGTTCCCCCCCACCTCTCTTCTTTCCTCGTCCCCCCCCTCTTCTTTCCTCGTTCCATTCTCCTCTCTCTTCTTTCCTCGTTCCTCTCCCCTCTCTCTTCTTTCCTCGTTCCTCTCCCCTCTCTCTTCTTTCCTCGTTCCTCTCCCCTCTCTCTTCTTTCCTCGTTCCTCTCCCCTCTCTCTTCTTTCCTCGTTCCTCTCCCCTCTCTCTTCTTTCCTCGTCTCTCTCCCCTCTCTCTTCTTTCCTCGTCTCTCCCCTCTCTCTTCTTTCCTCGTCTCTCCCCCCTCTCTTCTTTCCTCGTCTCTCCCCCCTCTCTTCTTTCCTCGTCTCTCCCCCCTCTCTTCTTTACTCGCCCCCCCCCCCCCTCTCTTCTTTACCCCCCCCCCCTCTTCTTTCCTCGTCCCCCCCCTCTCTTCTTTCCTTGTCTCCCCCCCCTCTCTTCTTTCCTTGTCTCCCCACCCCCTCTCTTCTTTCCTTGTCTCCCCACCCCCTCTCTTCTTTCCTTGTCTCCCCACCCCCTCTCTTCTTTCCTTGTCTCCCCCCCTCTTCTCCCCCCCCCCCCCTCTTCTTTCCTCGTCTCTCTCTCCCCCTCTCTCTTTCTTTTGTGAATTGGTTGCATTTTCATATTTTTATGTAAATTCCCATTCGAAATTGTTTAGGTCCATTTCACAGGAATAATTCCTTAATTTTGTTTTATTGAGGAAAAAAAAAAAAATGAAACTTTATATGTAAATGAAAATTGTTTTCCAAAATAAATTGTTTTGGATCAATGGTGAGTTCTTAAAAAGAAAATAATTAAAAAAAAAAAAAATCCTTTGAAAGGAAAACATTCTTTTAATGACTATTTGTAATTTCTTTCTTTTATTAAAGTTACCAAATGACGCCTCAGAGGGGCTCCTACCATAATTACGATATAACGGATCTTAAATCTGATGATTCTACTGACGAAGAAGAAGTCGCCAAGAAACCAATTCCTAAATGGGCAAAAAGTAAGAACTTTTTAAAATATTATTTTCCCCTTTTGTAAGATATTAGATGTCTTTTGGAGGGTTCTCTGTCAGGGTTCAAAGGTTGGATTTGTCAAACTCATGAGAAAGTGTGAATCATGTGAGTGACTGCACCGTGACAGTGTTCAAAGAAATTAGAATTCGACGAGGAAGTAAGTCATGAAGACTTATGGAGATGGCCTCTTAAAATGAATTAGTAAAAGTTCTTCCCTCACTCTATCGACTGATATTGAAGCTAAAGTAAAGATTCCTGGGTAATGCCGGTTTGATACGACTAGTTCAATGTAATTTTGTGGATGAATCTTAATAGAAATCTAATTTTTTGTTTACTTTTAATTTTGGTAAATAGATAAATTAAGTACATTTTACAATAAAAAAGAAGTGAATGAATCAGCCTTGTTACACCCTCTTTTTTATGTAAGCTTAATTGAATTAATTTTGAATCGGTGGACATATTTTTTTATTTGTTTAATATATTTTTAAAAATTTGTACAAAAGATAATGATATATCTTTATTGTTTGTCTATGGAGGATGAATTGGGAAGTGACGCCAGTCGATCGCTCTAATTCGCTAGCCAATTCTGTCGATCCAAAATCGAGCCGAATAATATAGCATTCTTGGACAACTGATTATTCTCACATGCGTGGCTTTCAGCTGTTTAATGTTTAGTTAGTAAACAAAAGTATTTCTTTGCTATATCTGCAGGTGTCTCTCTGTTAATAGCCGGATGTTATTCAGCAGTCACAGTGTTGTCTGTCAGCCAACATCTGCCATTTCGATCGATCAGCCTTGTGATGGACATTCAACATCTTTCCTATGTATTCCATCCAAAGTTTAATTTTGTTGATCATTTTATTTTTAAAGTGAGACAATCATTCAATTTGATTCAATAGATGTATTTTAAAAAAAAAAAAAACTAATTTCTATCGTTTTGAGAAATTTCTGGCATTTTTACTTTTATCAATCTCTCAGTATCTAATGCCCGTATGCTTCCAGGTTTTTGATGGTAACACACACGAAAGGAATAGAAAACTCAATTTTCAGAACAATAGGTTAAATATGACAAATTTGACAGGTCGATTTTTTTTATTAACTTTTTATTTTATAACTTTTATTCACTCCAAATAAGGCAGATTGCCACTGAGATGAAAGGACTACTGTGAATTAAAAGCCAGATTTCTAGGGACATCATAAGTAAGGAGATGTGCAGCGAGATGTTTGTTCACATTACATTTAGATTTCTGCATGTTGGTACAATTGAGGGGAAACAGGGAGGAAATTCCAAAGGCAAGTGATTCGAGGAAATAATCTATTAAAGTAGAAATAGCGTTCCCAATTGATTTAAAAAAAACTTATCACAGCCTTCGTCGGGACCATGGCGGCGCGAGTGCGTGACAATGATAAATATAAAAAAAGGTGAAATTGTCTGAAAGTGGCTCGTAGGTCCCTAGGGCCCAATATTATCAACAGAATACAGAGGGAAGGGGATTCTCCAATTCAAGACATCACATAGAAAACAAGGAAGAATAACGAACTGGTAAAAGACGACTCAAACACAAAGTTAAGATTCAAACAACATTTATTTATAAAATAGTAAGAGAAAGGATAAACATATATAAAACAAACAACAAGAAAAACAAAGTAATATTTTAATGTTAATTAATGGCGAGCAAAATCTATTTCCCAAACAAATCACGGAAGAAAAAGGATTGCTCACTCACAGAATCTGGAAGGTTGTTACAAGACTTCCCATGGGAATTGGAAAGTTCAATTGTCACAAATGATGATCATCCGAGATCCATACTGATCTTTGGATGGAAAAGTCAACAACAGATATCAAGATCTAAGTGTTCAGAAATCATATATATATACAGGTGTAATCATGGAAGTTTCAAATGGGGACTATGCAAATCCTTACTATGTAATATACGGCAGATTCGGTGATGCAGTCTCGAAAAGCCTTTGTTTTCGTCAAATTAATTTTCGGCACAAAAAAATCTTGGGGCAATTCACCTGGTTGTGGAGTCAGATTCGTTCCTGGCTTTGTTTTTTTCTTTCTTTTTCATAGCTCACAGCGCATACGCTTGTGGTAACTGGTTTCTCGACCGGTGACAGCTCACTCTTCGACTGACAGGAACTAACTGGTCGATTCACCAACTCCCTATTTATATCTTCTCCGCCAACATGCGTGGGTGGGTTGAAAGGTTTCTAGTAATCGAGCGACGATACTTTGCCTTTTGATGTGAGGTCAAGACGTTCGTAAATTTTTTTAAGAGATGACAGTCGACCAGATGTATCGTCTGACTTCCTCTCGACTAGGTTCAGTATGGGGACAGGGAGGGGTGTCACTAATAGGACACAAGATTCGCTTCTCTTAAGTGCAAGGTTAGGGGTGGGTGAGACAGCGTCGGCTGACATGAAATGGTGTGTCTTCCTTTTGTGATTTTGTCGGGTTCAAAGGAACAAGTAGAAACAACAGGAAGAGATAGATTCTGCTCGCCTTGAGTTAAGGTTCATGAAGTACATCCTATTTTTTTGATAATCTCAATTCAGCTACTCTTTATTTGTAACAGTAGTTATTAAGAACTCCGTAAATGGTGTTCAAAACTCTTTGAATCGTCCAAGTATTCCTCGTGGTTCAAAAGTTATTAGAATTTAAAGCTCAGAAATTCGGGGTTCAGAATTGATATTATATGAAAAAAATACTTCAATTCAAAACGAGAAATTCATTAATTTCTTCGCCGTTTCTCTAGTTTTTGAGCAATTTTGATAGAATTCGGCATTCTTATACAAACTTGTATCTTCTTTCTGATTCTGCACTCGGATTGTATGTATCTCTATGCTGTAACCCATTATTTATATCATAAACGCTGATATCTGTACCAGATATCAGCGTTTTTTAAGAAATTGAATGACGGTAAACATGTGACGCATACAAAGTGATATATATATATATATATATATATATATATATACATAGACTACTACTACTAAAACTGGACGTTGTTTGTTATTTTATATATATATATATATATCTATATATATATATATCTATATATATATATATATATATATATATATACATAGACTACTACTACTAAAACTGTGGACGTTGTTTGTTATTTTATGTTTGTTTGTCTCCGTGCACAATGAATGATGTTGCTAAACGAAGTTGGAAGAAACCAGCCAAATCCTTTATAATGTCAAAGGGATGACATCCAGTAAAACAGGTTGAGGATATTAGAAAGAGATCCTGATGTCATCCATTAAAACGGAACATAGCCGTAATTGATAATTAACTGAACAAATCCCCCATCTTTCTTAGCTTTCTATGTATTTCTCTCATCTTTCTCACTATGTTGATTCAACCACTCTAATATTTCTTAATGTCTTTGAAAGCATTTAGAGAAAGGATGACCCTTTCTTTATTCAGCATAGTCATCTAATTTACATATGGGCATCTGTACACAGCACAAACACATATCTAAATTAGATGACAAAATAATGAATCTATATGAGAATAAGAATAAAATAAGTATAATAAAGACCAATGTGTATTTAAGATGTACTTCCTTCCCGTCATGCAAGTATATGTACTTCTCTCTCTCCATTCCGTCACGGGAATAAAAGACTTGCCAGACAGAATGATTTCAAGTGTTAAGGATAAGGTAGAAAGCAAATTGCAAATCAGCCCCCCTCCCGAAATGAATTTGGAAAGAAATCCTTTATTTTCCGTTCGTTTTTCTTCTTTCTATACAAATTGATATTTATCTTTTTATTTGATATTTTTCTTATTTCTTTTTTAAATTTCACTGATTTAGACGTTATTTTATATTAACACTAGCGAAGCATAATTTTTTCTCCATTTTTGATGGGTGTACACTCATAAAAATAATAAGTATAACATAGAAGTAAAGAAATTTAATAGTTTTAGTTATGCACGAAGAACTTCTTAACGATATGATGTCAGAGTTTATGAATATTAGAGATAAAACTTGCTTTATTTAAATTTTGTTTTCATGCTTTTAATTTATAAAATTTTTGAAGCAGTTTTAAAAAAAATCATTCAGACAGACAAAACAATGTGAGTTACAAATAAACGATACACACAATTAAATTACTTTAAAGTTGCATTTCATTATGTGGAATTATAAATAAAAAGCACAAATGAGATTCACACAGAAAAGTTGTTTTCTTAGAATATTTTGTAATAAAAGAAAAAATATTTGAATCTTATGAATTTCACTTTTAAAATTTTCAAATGTAAACATTTTTTTAAAGAATTTTTTCTAGTTAGCTTAGCTTTTCATAATATCTATATTTCAAGCAAAGTCTGTCGAATATTCATTTAAAGATATACTATTTAAAAAAATAAAAGTTGGGGGAGGGGGGGTCACAACATTAAATGACAGACTTAAAACATTTTTACAAAGTTCAAGAAAAATTTTTTTTCAAAAGTCAAGCGAGCGAAATAGGAATGCGGGAGGCCCTACAACTTTTTTTTCTTTTTTTTTTTTGCTCTAGCGTGCTGATATTTGTTTACATAAAATCACTTGTAATTTGTTTTTTCCAAAAGTGAAAGTTTCAGAAACGTTCTTGACGTTAAAACATTAAAATAATTCTGAGACTATTCTTTTAATAAGTAGTTGGGCTTTATTTGCGTACTTTATAATTTTTAAAGGAAATTCTGTCAAGTTTAATTGGTCGTGTTTACACTTCAACTGGTCGGAGAACAAAAATACAACTTTTTAGTTGTAGTTCAAAGTGTGTTCTGATTGGTTGTATAATTTCAATATGAGTGGTAAAGATTAACTATAATTTTGAAAAACAAACTAACGTGTAAAATTGAGTCTCACAAAAAAATATTTATATTTTGCATTTTCGGCTGTTCAAAATAAATACCATTTTAATTTGCTGCAAAAAATAATTCAATGGATAAAAGCACATACAAATTACATATTTGGAAAGATTTTTTTTTTTTTCTCAACTATATTTAAAAAAATATGCTCAGAAATAAGTGAGAAATTGTGAGTTGCACAAATTAAGGGAAAAATTTGTCAATGTCGCAATATAATAGTTGACAGGTTGGGATGCTATTCTTAGACTTGGCAGTATCTTCTATGTATTTGATCCAATTCATATTACCTGTGAATATTAGGCCAAGGAGTTTGGATGTTAGACTCTCAGGTAGAGTGCCATCATCCATGGCAATCAGTTAGAAAGGTTGGAAAAATTGTTAAAGGAGAGGAGCTTTGTTTTAGTAGCATAAAATGTAGCCATCCATTTTTGGCTCCATTTGACTGTAGACTGGAGGAATTATGTAAAATAGAAACAGACAAAATTATACGTACAGTAGAAAATATTGTTTTAATGATTGATTCGTCTAAGTAATATACATAATTATTTTATTGGTGAAACCTAGATTATTGAGTAAAATATTTTTGATAATTCCATCGAAGAACATCACATGCTACATAAAGTGTCACCATTGTTCTTACATTAACTATGGAGAAGACAAATGAGGATATGTAACTTCTACAAGTCGAGAAATAGTAACAGAACTATTTCAAATCGGTTAGCTATCTTTAGATCTATGGTACAGTCCGTTATAAAGAAGTTGAAACATTTTTGCACAACAGAATTTGGCATGGAGGAAACCCCAATTACCAAGAACTGCACAAAAGCTGTCGCAAGGTTAATATAACCCCAAGAATTATTTTGAAAGTCATCACCAAAAGTTTGAAAACGATTGGTAAGAGCGTAAGTATATGCACAGTACAACATTGTTTAAGTAGAAATGAGTTGTATGGAAAGAGACCGACCACGATGGATACCTTCACAAACTTGGTTCAATTTTGCCAAAACGTTCTTGAACAAAGAAAATTGCTTTTGGGAACAAATACTATGGAATGATGACACAAAAATTTAACTTTTTGGACATAATGACGTACAGAAGATTTGATGCAAGAAAGGTGAGGCTTTCCTCCCAAAGAACATAATAGTTCCAACATTAAAACATGGAGGCGGTTTGATGATGTTTTGGGGGTGTTTTAGCTCAAGAGGGACTGGACAATTATTTGCAATGAGAGGAATAATAAACACTGAAGACAATATCAAAATTCTGGATGGAAATCTACAACTATTGGTGCAAAATCTTGATCGAGGTTGGTGATTTACTTTCTAGCAAGACGTCTAAATCGGTGAGTGTGTGGCGTTAGAAAATGGAGATTGCAGTTCTGTGATGGTCTTTTACTACCAATACACATGAAAAAATTTAAATTGCTTAAAACATCTCAATAATGGAATATATAGAAAGAATCTTTTTAAATTTTTAAAATCTGACTAAAAATAAGGAAGTTATGATTATTTTTGTGCCTCGCACAAGTGGATATTTTCTTTTCTTTAAGACCATATGCATTTTGTCACATTTTTTTACACTAATTTTTCAGTAAAAATGTTATATCTTTGTTAAAACACAAGATTAAGCAATGAAATTTACCATATAAGTGTATTTTTGCACAAGGAATCAGAATGTGCCATTGAAAATCTACAGAAATTAATGGTTTCCAAATAATCTGCAGTAAGTGCACATAAATGTGCTGCAATACCTTTAAAATACCATGAATCCATTAAAAGAAAGAAGTTAGAAAACTCAAAGTTGAATTGTAATACATTTTATGTACAAGAAACTAAAATCTAATACTAGAACTGTTTAAAAGTGAATATATTGCAAGATTTCTTTGGCATTATTGTAGATTAACACCTTCCGCTAACTCACCCCCTTACCTCCCCAAAATATGAGATTCTACTTTTTTTATTTAGTCAATTACATGTTAACACCCTGAAAAACTTGGCAGAAAGAAAGAAACAAAAACAATTATTTAAGAATTTAGAGTAGGGATTAGTTTCACATATAACTTTAATGTAAAATAATCCCCCATTTAAAGGCCATTCTAGCATTTTTTTCTATGGGAGATAAATCCTGTGCGTTTTTCTTGATTTTGTTTTTAGACAATTATGTGCGTAATTTTAAGAGGATCTTTGTAGGAGAAAGGGTGGGTGGACTTGCCACAGAGGAGGTAATTCCTGGGAGGATAGTCTTATGACAACAGAACCGATACTACATTACACTATCCATAAAAAAATATTCCAATTAAATCAATTTGTTTTTTAATTTAAAAATTGCCTAGTCACAAAAAATATTTTTTTTTGGTTCCTTGGCTTTGTGGCTAAGATCAAAGTGTAGTATCTGTTCTCGACATCTCAGCGATATTTGATGCTTTACTAAAGCCGGAAGTAAATTATCTCCCTTGAAAATGAAATTCGAAAAAGTATTTAAAACGCTATCAGTTTTTTTAATAAAATCTTTAATTTATTTTATAATTGTAATAATAGCACTATCGATAAAAAGATAGCGTATTTGACAATACAAATTAGAAAGATATATTACAGAATATTAATTTATTAGAAAATTAAAAATAAATAAATCTGCAAATGAGCAATATCGAGATTTGTTTGAGTGAGTTGGAGATGCCTATATATATATATATATATATATATATGTGTGTGTGTGTGTGGTATTTCAATATATTCTTGTATCATTAGAATTTTATTTAGGTCTAATGATATAAGAATATATTGAAATTTTGATGTGAATGTAGTTAATATGGATTGAAAAAACTTTTGCATTTATTCATTTAGATATATATATATATAAGTAAAGTAAGATTTCCCTCTATTTCATTGACCAATTAAAACCAGATAATTAACAATCGTTTGTGGTGAAGAGAGTTAATAAAATGTATATATAAAATAGTAACTGTTTGTGTGTGTGTGTGTCTGCTTGATCTTTGTGTCTTATGTTCACTCAAACCGCTGGACAGAATTGCTTGAAAATTGGCATGTGGACTACTGACCTCTCAGTGAAGGTCATAGGCTATATAAGAAATATATCACTTAAACGCTCCCCCCCCCCCCCCCCAACTGTTTTCCCTTAGATTTAAATGAAATTTAAACCATAACTAAATGACCAAAAATAATGTTTATTCCCAAAATTTCAGCAAATTTTGCTATTAAGATGGCGTCCGGGTACACAACCCCTCCACTGAAAACTGTTTTCCCTTTGATTCAAATGAAATATATATATATATATATATATAATCAAGGACAACACCTCTCTGTCTGTGCATGTCTGTCCCTAAAAACGAAGACATACTAAGAAGTGTACTTTCAATATAATTGTATTCACATGCACAATTTGCATGTGAACATAATGGAAGTATTTTTGCGTCTCTGGCTACCCTTTAAAGACGCTAATGACAATTTTCAAACATGTTACACAATGAAATTAATCTATTTATTAGCGTTAGTTTAAGAGTATTAACATATATCTGAATAGCTCGGTGAGTAAGATATCTAGCTGATAGCATCAAGGTTGCTGTTAAAGTAAGCTCTCCCTACCATGATGTTGCATATAATGCTATCCCACACCCTAACCTGGGCAGCACTGGGTAGCTCTGCTAGTCTATTATAAAATGGAAGGAGACTATTATTTATTTAATTTTTTTTTCTTATAAACGCGTCTATGATAGACTTTGTTGGTCTGTCATGCTTCAGTTTGAAATAACTTTCCTCACTGACGTCGTTTAAATTAAATGGACTTATCTTAAAATGGGCTTGTTCTTGTTGACTTCCGTGTGACCATTGGTATTCAAATTAGTTTATTTAAAAATATTTCTTGTCATTTTTCAAATTCAAAGCAAATGTTTCCACATTTTCTATTTAAAAAATGTTGCTACTTTGGTAATTTGATTAACCATGATATTTTGTTTACCAGTTAACTATTGATTAAACATGTAATCATGTTGACACACCAGTTCCTATCAGATCAATCAAGTTAAGCGACATTGAGCCTGGTCAGTACTTAGAGAAGTTAGCATTTGGAAATATCAGTGGTTAGTGACCTTGCAAGTCGAAGACCATCTACCAATCTTCAACTACAACGAACAGTCCTGAACCGTTTGTGACCTGCACCAACCAAACACTGGCTGGCGATGACAGATCGGTTTCAGGTCTGATATTAACTTATTTTGATAAATTAAAAAATTATGTGGATTGAGTTTTTTTCACTGTTTTTCTTTTTCAGATCCTGAACTGAAGATTTCCTTGCTTACGCATTATTACAACTGTCCGAATTTGGATAACATATTTCTTCCGGTTGAAGTTCCTGATTTGAATGAAGTTTTTGCGAAAAAGAAGCCACGCTTTAACAGACGTACCAGTTCAGCTGTATGGGACAGTCCAATGATAAAGTCACACGTCCCCATCTTTAACTGAGTGGACGATGACTTTCATTCAGCATCTTCTATTAAAATTGGAATGATATGGAAATGATTGGCTTATTTGTTGAATCGATCATTCATTAAAACTCTTAGTTTTTTTAAAAATCCCCCTTTCATCCCAAGTAGCAACTACTTGTCATGAGTGTACATAATATATATATATATATATATATATATATATTTAATACAAGACATACATTGCTTCTAACTTTATTTTCTATATCAACAAAGGAGATGAAAAGCGAAAGAAAGAAATGAAACCAATGTTTTCTCTTCTCCTTCGCTCTCTGTATTATGAATTTTTTTTTTTGTTGCTTTATGCCGTGGAGTAAATTATCTGTAAATGCTTTTAGAAAATCCGGAATGTTAATAAATTCTTCATGCTTATTTTTAAAAGATAATTCTTTTTCTATCCTTCTGTCGAGTTTCTCATTTTGAGTCGGCACGCCTTAAAAACAAAAAACAATTTATCACATTTTTACTCTTAAAAACATGATTTTCTAAAAGTAGTGTGTTACTGTTCCATGTTTAAATATTATATAAACTACATAATTTCTATAATACATGACTTTAACTAAAAAAAACCATAGTATTAGCTCTAAAAAAACCATAGTATTAGCTCTAAAAAACCCCAACCATTTTTGTGAAAACTGTATCTTGCTTTGCTAGTTCAGTTTTGTGGATCGGCCATTTCTAAAGTCACACATCCCCATAGTTAATTTTGAAGACGATGATTTTCTTGAATTTTCTGTCAAAATTTCTTGTCTTTAAACAATGACTTTTTTCTTAGATATTTTCATAAATAGCAAATTGTTCTTTTCTTTTTTAGAGTAAATTCTTTTGAAAATTAATTTATCACATTCAACTGTTAATGATAAAATTTATTCTCTAAAGCTTTCAACATTTGTCATTTTTCACCTCATTTATAAGATAGATTTTTTTCTTTGGTTGTTTGAATTTTACATTTGCTTGTTTAAATATTCCTTTGGAGGTACAAAGATATCATTGATATATACGTAATGAAACTCATTTTTAAATATTTCTGGCGGTTTCTCTCTTCACTTTTAAGGCTCGATAGGTTTTACTCTGTAATCATTTTTTAGTGAGAAAGAAATAGAATCTTTGTTTGATTTTGATCTCGTTAAGAATACTTCATACTATCATCATCATCCGCTCTTCAATAGGGCACCGTCGCTGATAATCCCTTAATGAAAATCCCTAAAGGTGGCAAAAATGGTAGACCCTTTAAATCCTTTACAAAATTTGAAGTATATTTTGTTAAAAATGGTACACCCTTTAAATCCTTTACAAAATTTGAAGTATATTTTGTTAAAAACTACAACCTGTAAATAAGAAAAACAAAAAATTCTAAGATAGTGTAGATCAAATGAGAGATCAAATGGAAACCTTTACGGCGTGATGTGCTTCATTCGTTTTTATTATATTCAGCCATCATTTATCAAGAGGTAAAATGAGAATGATACGTTACATTGAATGTTTTTATACACTGAGCAGGACTGAAGTCAGGAAGGTCTGCCGTCTTGGAAACTTTTATAGGTTCTTGATCTTTCACATATAGTCACTAAATAGTCTTACCTCGTATCAAAAGAAAAAGACCCCCACCGCTCAATATAAGTTTCTCATTTTGCTTTTTGATCAAATTTTGAAAAGAATAAAAAGTGCCAGGCAGTAAAATTCTTTTACCATTTTGTCTTTAATATATTCACATATAAAAGCCAATTTTAACGCAAAGCAATTTCAAACTGAATTTATTTTATATAATTTTAATAAAACGGTTATCCGATTGATAACCCCCACCTCCCATACACACATTAGACTTGTGAAGTCTTTTTCTGAGGATCTATTTCAAAATTAAACCTTTTTTCTTGTATATATGAATTTATTTTAATTACTCATTATATAACTTATATAATATCCCTTTTTTGTAGAATGTTGGTTTATGTGTTACTGAAGGCTCCATTTCAGTTTCTTTGCATAAATTTTTAGAAAAAAGAAGAAAACCGTCAACCATGGAACCGAGATTTAAAAAATTTTTCGAAAAATTTTAATCTTTTCGTTCAGTAAATTTCAGAACTAAAGTTGAGACTAAATTTTAGTTTGAATATATATACATATTTTCTTCTATTATATCCAAATTATTTCAATAATCTCAGCTTTTCCTGCCAAGTGGAATTCAACTTGACTAGAATTGTAAATAAAAAAAACAAAAAAAATTTAAAACAAAAAGAAACTCGGATCATTAAAATAATCCAATTCACCTGTAATCCTCCATAATAAGACAACTTGTATATATATATATATATATACCCTTCCACCCTCCCTGAATGCATTCTACATATCCTTGCTTTTTTTTGTACTTACCCCCACCTGTTATGTTTTATTAGTGTCATTTTGAGACTGAATGTGTTTGGTAATTGTGCAGTGATTGTTTTTGTTACCCCCCCCTCCTTTTTCTCATAAAACTATTAAATGTAATTCTTTTTCATTGTTGTAAAAAAAAAAAAATAAACTCATGAAATGTCATTTTTAAAATTTTTATTTTTTATTTTTTTTTTTCATTTATGCTTTATTGTCTTGTGTTTTTTATTTTATTGATGCAAAATGAAAAAGGCTGGAATTTTCGGATTGGATTGGTTTCATTTTTCCGATATCTCTTTCTCCTCTCCATCATTTATATTCCTCCGCTCTCCCTCTTTCGTTCTTTTACCCTCGCTCTCCTGCTCTCTCACTCTGTCACCCTCACCTGCTCTCCCCACACCAGATCTCTCAGTAAAATCTCGAAGGAAAGATTCAGTATTTTTTTATTGCAGGAGTAGTGGTTCTGTGTTTAGTTCAACCGCAAGTAGTTTAGTAGTAATTGGTTGTGAAGTGTTGGTATGGGAACGACGGACAAGAGTTTGTGTGGAAATTTTAGGCTGATTGACTGTTTGGTACTCGTTTAAATAGCCAGTAGCCAGCTTCTAGTTTAAATGTATTATTCTGGACTTCTGATTGGTTGAAGTTCGATTTCAGTAACCAATCAAAATAAAGTATGCTGCTGGATTTTAAATTTAAAAAAAAAAAATGTTTAATGTGGAAAAATCTAAATGTTATAAATAGCAAACCAATATCGGAAATTATAAGGAAATTGATACAATCTTAAGAAGCATCCGTGTGTATTAATATTTCATATTAACATTTGAAATGCCAAAATATATTCCATTATCTTTTGGTTTTCAAATTTTACTATGAAATATAAGGAATTGTCATTTCTTCCGAATTGTTTTTTATTTTATATATGAAAAATGGTGTGTTCTGGAGGATTTTTTTTTCTTTTTATGTTTGTATGTGCTTTCCAAAATAACGAAAAATATTCCAAATGTCCTCAACTGACAAAAAAAATTCAAATTTTCTACACTTGACAAACCATGTAAAATAAATTTTAATTGTAAAAATTATGTCAACTTGAATTCATAGAAACGAAAACTCTGTCAACATATATTTATATATTACAACAAAAAAAGAATGATTCAAAAACATATTTAGATTTTCACATAAAATTGACTCAAAAGGCGAATATTATCGGAAGCAGCAGTAGCGGCGAATGATGTTTACAAGTATCCACTATCAATTGGAGAATACCTCAATTAGAATTTTATTTCAGCCAATCACAGGCGCAAAAATAAAATAATATTCTCCGAATTTTAAGTAATATAAAAACCCAAACATCAGTTCTCTCTTCCTATTTTCCAGATTTCCTTTCAGACTTGGCACGTGACTAATCCCAAATCACAGTGACAGCATATACACAATGCTCACCGAACGCACATATACACAAGTTCACGCATACACTCTCTCACTGACAAAACAGGGGCAAGCTCATATACACACTACAATGCCTATCACATTTATGCACACTGTCACATGCAAATTCGCACAGCAACAAACGAAATAAATATGCTTACTCAGTTTATTTTTATAGCCAAAACAACTTCTTCACTTGGAACGTTCCTGGACACTTAACTCTCATTTACCATTAACTGTCAATAAAATATATATATGGACGGACTTTGTCAGTCTGGTATTGTCCTATCTCCATCCATCCATCCATCCATCTCTCTCTGTGACAATATTATCGAACAGAAAAGGGTTGATTCAAAACCGGACTCTGTTTTTTCCTAAGTAGGCTTTCAGCTTATTTTGCACTAAAGAAAAATGAAATTTATAAGAAAAAGAAAGAGTTGTTTTCTTTTCTCTATATTTTGGGAGATTGGAAATCTCCAAATGAACCGATGGCATTCATCATGGGCCACCTGGCTTTCGTATGTTGCAGAGGCAATAGTTTTTTTCTACCGAGATAATGGCGATTGTGACAATATTGTCTGATTGAAAAAGATTAAATGAAAATGGTCTTGTTTTCTGAAGTTATGAAAACGAAATAAGTATTTAAAAAGTGTTTTGGCACAATAAGAGACCAGCGAAAAATGATAGAAGGAAAGGTTGAGATTTGTGTAGAGGCCAGGGTAAAAAAAATGAGTAACCTGCCAGATGTTCAGTGTCACGAACAGGGTTGAGCTGTTTACATTTTTGGTGTTGAAGTTTCGAGATAACACGTTCGTAATATAAAACTTTTGCAAGAAATGACAATTGAACTGTTTTTACTAGGATCCTATACACGGTCTGGCGTGAAAGCGATAAAAGGTGGAGTGTCTACTAAATGACATTTCCTGTCTTTATCATTAGTGTAATTAATGGAAGTACATTTTTTTTCTATGAATAAGTTTTGAGGGTGAGGAATCTTCCCCTACTGAAGCAACAGTGGAAGATAGAAACAGATGATAATAATATGGCAAGGTAAAATCAGTTAACCACTCAGATCCGAGAGGGTGGATTCTTGTGAATGAAATTACCAATATGGCAAGAAATAATGAGAATATATATATATTTTTTTATTATTGAATTAATTCTATTGGGAGATGGGCAGAGTAACATCAAGTCTCAAAACATCTGCATCTTAATATAAGCCAGTGCAAATTGAGATTTGGAGACGCACTTTTGCTCACCCACCGAATCCATGTCGTTGGGAGACGGACCCCGGAACTTGTTAAAATTTGCCTGTCCGAAACACAGAAGGTTTTATTAATTACTTTTCTTTGATTGTTCTGCTTTAAACTTACCCTTTGCCCATCAGTAGTACCAAGTTGCTGACCAGCGCCAGACAGTGCTCTCTGATCTTTTATCACAACATGGGAGAGCGGTTAATTGCCAGACAAGTGTGACAATATTGTTGATCAGCCATCGGTTGGATTCGAACTCAAGACCTTGTTTTTGCTTTTGGGAAATTCCAGATTATTTTTTGTTATTGCCTAGAGAAAAAGCCGATCTCTGATAAGATAGAAAATTGCTTTCTTCTTGGGAGTTGGTGGATGAGAAATAACTTGTGGTAGAGATACAAAGTGGATATCATCCATCACTGTCAGATGGGGTTTCTCTTGTTGACATTTTGAGCAGATTAAAAGTTCCCAATAGTGCAATGACAACAGCCGCTGGGCCACCTGGCCCTCATATACGTACAGGTAATGGTGACTCGAGAAGATATTGGTTGAACAGTGATAGCATATGAACAAAATGTTTTAAATCATTAATGCCAAAAGAATTAAGGAGTGTTTCTTGGAGTGTTAGTATTGTCTCTGCCGTAGAGAATTTAAATAGGCCATGTGGTTACTGTGACAAGGAAATGGACATCGCGTTGTTGACATTCCCACCATTGAATGGACCTAGGTTAAGATACCAAGCGTCCAGGAAGAGATAAGAATTTAATTATTTTATGTGTACCCCTAACATTGATGGCCTGGTGTGGCCGTGTGGGATGATGGGTGAGGTGAGGTGTCTGTGGAACGACATTTCCCGTATTTGCAGGTTAATGAAAATCTATTTTTCTTTTCTGTGAATAAGTTTCAAAGGAGGGGGAATCTCCTCCCTCCCACTGAGGTAACGGTGGGAGATATACACGGATGAGGAAAAAGACGAGGGGGAGGGGGTGCCGGATTAAACATACACTTGGCCATTTCTGAGTTATAAGAATGAATTGGAAAATCCCTTATGTGGAAAGTCATGCCAATGAGAATATACTTTTTTTTTGTTGTTGTTGAATGGAATTCTGTTGGGGGAGGGGGGAGGCGAAGTTACGTCCAGTCTCAACACACCTAATTCTCAATAAAAGGAAAGTGTAACAGACATTTAGAGATTCCGGTTTGCTTGCCCATCGAATCCACGTCATTCAGAGGTGCACCCCCCGGACTTAGAGTTAAAATCGCCAAAAACAACACCGCCCAAACTCAGTAATATTGCCGGTCCAAAACACAGACACGTAGTCGTGTATATTTTACCCTACAAAAACACATCCGAATTTGTCCATTACTTTTTTTTTGTTTGAAATTGCCTTCGACCCTCAGAGGGACAAACTTTGGAGACCAGCAGCAGCCGATTACCCTCTTGATCTGATCACAACGTGAGGAGTATGGTAATCTACGGACCTTTCAACACCGACGATCTTCATCAGTACAGCAACCTTTTATGCAAGCAGGTACCGAGTGACCAACCGAAAACCAGAAAGGGCCAACTTCGGGGACGTCGCGAAAGGTGGGGTACACAAGGACTCTTCGACATCTTCGGTCTTCATCAGTACAGCAACTTTTCCCGAGCAGTGCCAGGTGACCAACCTAACACAGGAATGGCCAAATTGGTGACGTCACTTAGTCGAGGTGTGACGTACATCTCTCTCTCTCTCTCTCCATCCATTCGTCTCTCTTCCATCTGTTTCTTCATCTCTCTCTCCATCCATCCGTCTCTTTCTCTCCATCCATCTTTCTTTCTCTCCATCTCTCTCCATTCATCCGTCCATCTCTCTCTCTCTCTCTCTCTCTCTCTCTCTCTCTCTCTTTCAACAAATCTATCTTTGCAATGGGATAAAACCGTCTTTTCCCGTCCTCCCTCCCAGTTCTCTCTTTCTCTTTCTTTGTTTGTATTTTATGAATCATTTACAAGAGTGTGTTTTCTGCATTAAATAACCCACAGATGAGTTTCTGTGTCAGAAAACAGCCACACAAAAGCTAGGTGTGTGATTGCCCACTCGTCGTTGGATAATAATCCCGCCAGGTTGTGATTAAGCCTTCTTTTGCTTTTTGATCTCATCTAAGATGTTTTCTTTTTATCTTCCCTGTAACATATCAACAACTGGGTTGGAATGGAGGGGGACGAATAAGTTAGGTTTATTTGTTCACCAAGCAGCAGGAGCAGCTGACACACCTGAACTTGCTTAAGAGACGTCATTTCAAATGTCAGCAACATGTTTCAGGCTTACATTCTCTCCTCCCCCTCCCCCCTCCTCCTCCTCCTCCCCCTCTTTAAAAGTCGTCCAAACTCTGCCTCCTTTCCAATGTTTGCACATTCATCATTTGATTTGGTGCCAAACTAAACTTGACTTCATGAATATTTCTTTTTTATACATGCGTCTATATATTCAATAGAGAAAAAAATAGAACCTGGAAGCCCGTATAAGGTAAAAAGCATGCACTGAAGATTGCGTTAGCATGAAACATCGATGTCTGTAGGTAATAAATAATTAATATTTATTTATAAATATTATTATAAGCCCCCTTCACTAAAGGCCGGGCACTCTGAGTGAGTTTAACAACTAGCAGTACTAATAGCTTCATTGCGAGTTCCAACAGAGTTTGTTGTTGTAGATCACTTTCATTGCTTGTTGTAAAATACCCGCCGACTCGGTATTTACAAAGTTAAATTCCTCCTTAATTATTAAGGAACGCTCTTGACTTCGAATCAGTGGCGATTTATGATCGGAGTTCGAGCCCGCTGACCTTAGAGAATTAACTTCCTGCACTGAAGATTGCGTTAGCATGAAACAGCGATGTCTGTCGGTAATAAAATAATTAATATTTATTTATAAATATTATATATATATATATATATATATATATATATATATATTTGTTATTGTTTATTATCTATCTACGTATACGTTTAGTCCTTTATAATCGGGACTCATAAGCATAGAGATATGACTATTCACTATCGGTCATGCGATTCGAAACGGTAATAATATTTAAACACATCTTCTATATGTAAATTAGTGATGGCAAGATTCCAATATTTTCCCCGATTCCGATACAATTACCGATTTCGATTCTAAAATCGCCTCATAAAATTCTACCTTTTTAAGGTAGAATTTTATTGGGGGTGGGGGGTGATCTAGCAGAGAGTCCTCATCTAGTTTTAAATGTAGATATAATTTTCTTTTTAATTTGACAAACTTCGTAATGTTTTCCGTTTACGTATTGTATCGAAGATTTTGATAAACTCATAGTGAAATTTTCATCTATATTTTTCACTTGTGCCATTTTTTCTTATTTATCCACTCGTGCCATTTTTTTTCCGGTGCCATTTAAAAATTTTTTTTTTTTTTTTTTAACCTAAGTTCGTTATTCTGATCTATAAATTTTAGTTTTACTGGTAGTTTAAAATCAATCAATATTTATCAATTTTCTATTGCTGGTTTAGTACCGGCAATAGAAAATTAAGTTTTAAACAAAAAACAAAAAATTGAAAAATCGTTTTTGGAATTGGAAATTAGGCTCAAATTTTTACCGATTCCGAAACGCCAAAAAGTTCTGATTTTTCTGATTAATCACCCCAACACCAATCTAAATGAATAGATGCGAAAGTTGGGCCGATTTCTCGTACTAACGCTAAAGTCAACGACTTATTTCAAATTAGTTCAACTTTACTCAATAAAAGCATCTTTTTTTATATACTGCTTATGTACATGCGGTATCAGTCGTACAAGGTTAACTAATTTGCATATTGGTTTTGAAAAAGGACATTTTATTATTTAACTGTTATTTGTTATTGTTTTTAATTCAATAATTGTTTTGATTTTAATATAACAAATAGCTCTGTTTCCCAGTATTGTTTTATTTCCTGGACAAAAAATAAATATTTCTGTTCATAGTTGGGGCACGGGTCCTGCTAGTCGTTAAAATAAAGTAAGAAAATGTCTTATATCAATCGGCTTACATTGAAATATAGGGCCGAGTTAGACAAAATGTAGGTTTATAATGGTGGAAAATTAATCTCATGAGAAGGGGCGCTTCGAATTGGGGGAAAAAGCTTGCCACAGTCTAGAAAGATTTCTCCTTCTACAAACGGGTTTCTATATAATAACGTTATTATTTCAGCACGGTTCATAAACTGCAGAAATACCGAGAAAAGATTAAGGATAGTATATAAGATACTATAGTTTAAAATGAATTCCATTTTGAAAAGTAAAAATTAAAAATTAAAAAAACAAAAAAAAACATTGTTTTTAAATCGAGGTAACAAATCCCCCCCCCCCAACAAAACAACAACAATAAAAAAAAAACGGATAGAATAATATTGTTACTTTTCAAAATAGAAATAACGTTGAAGTGTAGCCTCATTTATACCATACTTTATGTTTTCTATCTTCGGTCAGTTAAAGAGAAATCCTTCTAGACTGCGGCAATTTTAATTTTTGTCTGAATCCGAAGTGTCCTTATTTGGGGAGATTGATTTTTCCGCACATTAAAAACTGACCTTTTGTCTAACTCTATCGAGGTAACAGATTTACAAAATAAAAATAAAACTTATCTTTATTTTTAAAATGGTTGCGATTGATCGATAATTTTAGTCACGTGCGCAAACACTTTATTGTTCTTGGTGACGACGAGAGGTGGCGATAAAAAGTGCACTCCCATTGTTTGTTAAGCGTTCATATTGTGTTTTTTAAAAAAATGAAATAATATTGAGGGAAGTTTTAAAATACGTTATTTATAGGTTTCTTTAAAAAAATATATAACAAAATGAAGTGTAAATGTTTTCGTGTTTGATCGACACTTGTTTTGTTTACCTTTCACGTGAAAAAAGAATAAATAACTTAAGTTAGGTAAATACATATCTTATTGTTGAGGCATAAATAAAAATATTAAACGTGTGAGTGTTATCTTATGAAAAGAAGTCTATTAAAATATGTATTGGCGGAAATGGTAAAAATAAATTGAAAAGTTCACCGTTCAAAAAAATCTACTACTTGCCTGTCATCATGGCTGTTGTCGAATGTGTTCGCTTAAAGAGAATGCGATTACTGAATAACGTGTAATTATCATGCAATCAGAATGTCAGAATAGAAATTCCAGAATCATCAATCGGGCGGTGCAGTGAATTGTTTTCACCTCTATATACAAAAGGTCCCGGTATCGATGTGTTGCGTGTGAGGACTAATTGTATAGGGAGGGAAATCGTGGCTACCATCTCTTTCAAAGATGTTTTTGGGAGAAGTAGAAATTTCGGAACAATTGTAATGTTTTTTGTTCGAAATAGAAATGTAATTATTTTTTGTGAAAGACGCATTAGGAATTGCTGTTGGTGGGGAGCAAGAATGTGTAGCCTATCATGCATGTGACATTTTCTTACTAAAGTTTGAGGGGAAAATCGTCATTACTTTATATATATATATATATTTAAATAAATAAATATGAAAAGTTTTTATTTATCACTCCTATCTAATAATCAAAACGGGTTACTTTTATTTTAATCAATAATACAACATAAAGACTTGCAGATAAACGATTAAGAACCTTTTGACTGCCTAATTAGCATAACTATTTTATAAACCATTAATAATTAACATTTGTAATTGCATTTTATTATGTTTGTTATCTATATGCAATATTTCGTCCATATTAACAGTAATTACTTAAACTTATTTAATAGATAAATCGGAAAAAATAACTAAAACACCTTCAGTTTAAACAACCAGCGCTCGCTCACGACCTTACCGAAGTGTGGCTGTCTCGCTCGCTTTCTCTCTGATCCTTTTCTATCGCCTTCTTTTTTCAGTTTTTACATTTTCCCTGAAAAATAAAAAAATAACTTTTTTTAATTAGTTAAGTTAATGCCTTCATTGTAAAATTTAACAACAAACTTATTGTTTAATGTTTACAAAGACCTTATCACTATTCTGATTGACAAATTAAAACAATAGTTTAGTAGCACTGTGATCTGTTCCAATTACGAAAAAATCTCGCGGTCCTTCCCGTAAGTATCCGATGTCTTTCCAGAAAGATTTCTAACTGGAAAAACATCGGGGAAACTAATGCCAACACCAGAATCATCTGATTCACACGAAAGAAGAAGAAAAAGAAAGTTATTTAATGCTGAATCCGGTCATTTTGGTGAAGGTTTTTATGCTTCAAGTTCTTTATGTGTTTAGATATTAATTCATGGTGTTTGGTTGAGTTAAAGGGGGGAGAGGGGGAAGGGAAAGAGAGAGAGAAGAGGAGAGGAGAGGGAAGAAGAGGAGAGGAGAGGAGAGGAGAGGGAAGAAGAGATGAGGGGAGGAAGGGAAATTATTGTTTTTTGTTTTGGATTTTGCAGAACATAATTGAGTTTTGTAAAGGAAAAACAAAGCACTAAAACATCAATGTTTGGTGCATTTTGAGTCAGGAAGTCAATAACTTCAGACAGCCTGATTTGGTACCGCTGGTAGGTTAGGTTCTATTTGACCCATAGGTGGGGCCCTTACAGGTACTACCACTCCGGCCCAGAGTGGACCTGGGAGCAATGGCAACTATGGGGCAACTCCACATTTCCCACAGCTCCCAAATGGAGGTCTCACCACTGGATGTCTTTTAAGGTCATACCCAGGACCTCTCTCTCTCCCTCTTGAGACTGTGTGTCTAATATTCAAGAAGGGCATCAATGAATTATCGACCTGTCAGTCTCACCTCCATTCTCAGCAAGCTCATGGAAATCATTCTCAAGCAGGCGATCATGAACCACCTCCTAGCTTCTTTCGTGTCACTTAGTTGATAGTCTATATCTGTTTTTCTTATCCCTCACTTTATTCTCAGAATTATGAGCGTTTTCCTGCCTATTCAGCTAAAAAAAACAACAGACATTCCAATGCTAGTTCTGCATCACAACATAAATTGGTACCCAAAAGATTCTGTTTAACTAATCTCCTGCTCATGGAGGAGTAGGTCATCAACATCATAGATGAGGATGACACCGCACACATTACGAAGATCATGGACGAGAGTGACAGTGCAGACATATTGTCCTTGGACTTTTCTAAAGCGTTTGACTCTGTTAATCACCGCTACTTCTTCGAAAGGCATATTCATACAAAATTCATCCTTTGATGATAAAATGGATTGGGTTATTCCATCACCAACGCACCTTTCGTGTTCAAGATAATGGTTGTCTTTCCATGGAGGCGATCTGTCCTCGGTCCAGTTGTGTCTCTCCTGTATGCCAATGATCTACCAAATGAATTGACGGAAAAGTGATACACACGATGTAAAGCTGGTACCACCCAGAATCAACTATGATCAACTTCAAGATAATCTTAACAGAATCTGGTTCTGGTCTTCAGACTGGGATTTACCTCAAAACTCTACAAAATGTAATCATCTTCCAATCGGCTCTCTGCCTACTGCTCCTCGGCCCATCGGTTTTCCACTCAACATTGTCGTTGATGCAAAGGACCTTGCTACGTTGTGGACAACTTCAGACTAACATGTCACTGTATTGAAATGATGTACAAAGCCAGGTGGGTTCTCTACCTGATTTGAAAATCCTTTCTAAGCCTATATACATGACCTTGGTAGGCTCATTCTTGATTATTCCATCCAGGCAACAAATCGCTTTCTTCAAAAAAATATTGTACACCTGAGGCGTGTTCAACGGTTGGCAACCAGGATTGTGACGGGATTCTCCACGCTTACCCCCAAAGAATGGCTTCAAAGACTAAATCTGTTCTCACTTGAACATAGAAGAATACGAGGAGACCCGGTTCTGACATATAGCACCATCAACAGAAATTTAACTATTACTTTAGAGGAGTTTTCACTCCAATTTCGCAGTCTCCGTAGACACTTGCAGAAGATGTACCATCGTTGTTTTCGTCCCAACAGAAAGTCGCATTCTCTGTCCGTGTTTCTGATCACTGCAACGGCGTACCAGAGGAGATCGTGATGATGCCTAACATATCCAGGTTAAACTTTGGACAAACATTGAGACAGTATATTTTACATGGTCGCTGCACTTTGCTATTTTTGCCATTAAAACGGATTGATTGCTTGATAAATAACGAAATAGACATCGTACGAAATAATAAATATCTATCTTTAAAACTCCTGTTGCATGATGATTTTATCCCCAGCAAAAAGATATAAAAAGATTGGATTTTTGTAAAGTTTAATTGAAATTTTATTAAGTTTAATTGCATTCTTAGTTTAATTGAATTTTAATTAAGTTTCATTGAATGACTTACTATATCGTTTGGTCATTACATTAATTGAATAAAATTGTTTAAAATCATAACATATTAAAAGAAAACAAAATAACAAAATCTGTATAATACTACGCGTGTGACTTGGTGTATAAGTACGTTATCACCTTCGACTCCCAGTTAAAGAAACACGAGATCGTCCGATTGTCAGGGATGAAATGAAAAAAATGTTCGGCAATTTTACTACTACTACTACTACTACTACTACTACTACTACTACTACTACTACTACTACTACCACCACAACTACCACCACAACTACTACTACTACTACTACTACTACTACTACTACTACTACTACTACTACTACTACTACTACCACTACTACTACTACTACTACTACCACTGCCACTACTACCACTACTACTACTACTACTACTACTACTACCACTACGGAAGCTCTGTGGGGTTAATAATCGAGCATTAACAAATGTGAGTTAGTCATTCTTCTTTCACTGATTGCTTAGATTAAAACGAATACTGATTGCTTCATTTATAAGTTAGTTAAAACATTAAACGTTACAATCGATCAAAACTTGCGAACTATAGCTTTAATAATGAATATGGTGTTTTTTATACTAATAAATCACCACTTATCAAGGCCAAAAGCTACTCGAGGATAAGGGTTAATGAGATTTGCAGTTGGATGATATAACAGTACTATGAGAAGATTGCGAACTATAGTTAATTCATAGGACGACGCGACAGATATTTGTTGACATTGGACTTGAAAACGACCATGTTGTAGTCTGTAAAACATTTTTCTACCGGTGGGAAGTTCTTAGAAGTTCATAAGTGTTTCGTTTGATTTTAGGTACGTAGATGGAGGAAGGAGAGTTCTTTGCAGTGTTGGTAGAAAACGAGATTGCTGAGAAGGCTTTATAGGGGGAAGCAGAGCTTCCATACACATTTCTGATATTATTCCCCCTCGCCCAAAACATTGTTTCGACAAGAAAAAAGACGGAAAAAGGGCAGATGGACAGAAGAGATTTCATTTCAAGGTTTAATCGAATTCATGTCTATGCAATTGTCAAGGTAATGTCGAGGTTAATGGCCTATAACTGAAATCAAGCTTTTATGGGAACTTTTTTCATTATTTATACATATAGAACATAAACCCGAATTATGCCATCGAAATTTCAAACACACACACACAATATATATATATATATATATATATATATATATATATATATATATATATATATATATATATATACATACATACATACATATATATATATATATATATATATATATATATATATATATATATATATATATATATATATGGAACAGTTTTTTTAGAACAGTTTTTTTTATTATATTCCAATAACCATGGTCTGTTTTATTACTTTTATTTTTATTTTTATTTTTTTCACATTTCCAAAATTTCCAAATTTCTGTGAGATATATTTAACGGTCCGTTTCATTTGTTTTGTGCCAAACAACATTTGTATGTCAATATCGTCTCTGCAACACTACAAAATCATCAGAAAAAGTTCACAAATAATAAGAGTTCTTAGATTAGAGTGTCTTGAAAAACACCCAAATCATACATCAGTTTCATTTTAAGGTGAAAATAAACAAAAGAACAAACAAAAAGTCTAGAGCAAACACTCACATGTGTACGATCAAACTAATCAGCCATATATATATATATATATATATATATATATATATATATATATATATATATATATATATATATATATATATATATATATATATATATATATATATATGGTATACAATTTGATTGATAGAAACATTTTAATTCAAATTTAATACTAAATAAACAGCTCTATTTGCTATTGAACACAGTAATGAGTCACTGGATTTTTACCCTGTGGATGTAAACTTATCTGTATTACTAAAAATTTAAAACCACTTGAAAATCTTTTAAAAGATACCTTATTTTTAAGGATAGATGTTAAACTCGTCCCACTTAAGGTTACCAATACTATAATCTAAAAGGTCATTGAAACAAAAAGCTACATTCCAAATATTTTATTCTGAAATTTACATTTTTATAAAATGAGTCATTTTGCACTTGATCAAAATTATAAGACCAGAGACAAAAAATTTATGAAATTCTACGAAAAGTTAAACAACCAAATTTAATAATGAGTTCTACCTCCACTGGTCTATAATTTTTGATCAGGAGTGTATATAAATATTATTTCATGTATCCACATAAAATTATAATATAGATATAAGATATAATATATTACGTGTCGATTTTCAGTATTTACTTCAACAGTGCTCAATACGTGAGTAAAGCTACGTAGTTAGTTATGAAAATATATTTATAGCTACACAGAGGTTTCCGCGTTTTATCCCTGTAGCCTGACGATTCCCTACGTGGATAATACGCGGAAGCCTCTATGTAGTTTGATTGCCATAATATATTTTATAGCTTTCCATATATATATTTCAGAGGAAACATTTTTTAATCAATGAAACGGGCGGTGGAAAAAAGAAAATTTCTACAATTTTCCTTAAGGCCTTATCGTCTGACCCTCTAAGAGGAAACGTCAGAATGATAAATTAAAAACTAAGAAAATCGAATGAGATATGAGAGGGAAAAATTGTTTCAGTTGGAGAAAACGATTGAGAGAGTAAAAAAAACAAGTAAATCTCTCACCGTTATGGTGGATTTGAATCATTAAAGATCTCCAACTGATGCTTCAAAATCTTTTGTCTACACAGGCTAGGTCGAGAATTGTTAATAACTAACACCTCAATAATATTGATAAAAGCAAGTTTATTTCTAATGAGATATATGAGAGAATAATACTTATCGGCTCTCAAAGGTCTTGAATGTACGGCTTACCCAAGGTTCATAAACCCAACATTCCTTTACGGCCTATTCTATCAATGTTGGGTTCTGCACAACATGCACTTGGTAAATGATTAGTTGATATTCTTAAGATCGTACTTACTTTTTATTCGGACTATTGTATCTCTGATTCCTCTCAATTTTTGTCTTCTATACACAAATTATCTCTCTCAAAGGATACCGAGTTCTTGGCTTCCTTTGACATTAGTAGTCTGTTTACCAATGTACCTTTGGATGAAACCATTGGTATATGTGCAGATTATCTTTACTGTGGCCCCTTAAAGTCTCCACAGTTTCCTGAACGAATTTTTGTTGAACTGATGGAACTTGCTACTAAATCAGTTTCCTTCAGTTTCAATAATATAATGTATCGGCAAATTGATGGTATATCCATGGGCATCCCTCTTGGTCCATCGTTAGCCAACATTTTCGTTGGATTTTTGGAAAACCAATTATTTTCCAAAGTGACCAAGCCAGCTTTTTACACACGTTACGTTGATGACACTTTTGCCCGTTTTCCCTCACGGAGTGATGCTGAACAGTTTCTTCGTCTTCTTTGTGACTTGCATCCATCGTTGCAATTCACTATGGAGGTCGAGGATTGTGGTTCCTTGCCATTCCTCGATGTTTTAGTGTCTTAATCTGGTTTATCGTTTGAAATCTCTGTGTATAGAAAACCAACGTTTACAGGCCTTTATCTAAATTGGGTTTCCTTCGCCCCAAGAGCAAGAAAAATAAATCTTATTGGTACTCTCACTCATCGAGCACTTATGATTTGTTCACCAACACGACTCGATGCGGGACTTGGTGAAATTATTAATATTTTTCTTGCTAATGGATATCCCATCAATATCATAAAAAAGCACCATTGCACGTAAAGTTGCTATATTTAATGGTGCTAAATTTATTGGCCCGTCACGTTGTCCTATTTATTTGAAACTCCCATGGTTAGGTTCTGACGGCCTTGACATTGTCAAAAGGATTTGACGTTGTTTTCACATTAACCTCTTGGCCTTTTGGCTAAGATCAAAGTGTAGTATCTGTTCCGATGGATACTGCACCCCATAGACTGGTATTGTCTTGGCCTTCGGGGCTTCATTTACGCCGGTCTATGGGTCTGTCCTGTGCAGTTCTAGGAGGTCCACCCTCCCAGGCTTCGCCTCCCCTCTTTGGAGAGAAGTAAGTTTATTGCTTACTGCCTGAGGCGCCCCTACCGGGGAATGCCGACGGGGCTACCCAGGCAATTTTTAACCCCCACTTTCCCGACCCGACCTTGGGTCACATCTTACTTGTGGGAGTAAGATAAAAACTGGCCTTGTGCCTAACTCCTAGAGAGGAGTAAATCAATACTCAACGTTGTTTCCAGCAACCATGCTGAGAGTAGTTTACACGACTCGAACCTTTTTCTCTTCTTTTCGTAAGGATGTTTTGCTAGACATTCAAAAGAATTCTGTTGTTTATAAATTCATGTGTCAGTGTGGAGCTGACTACGTTGGCAAGACATCCCAAAGATTAGAATTTAGAATATCCCAACACATACCACGTGATATTAGCCTACACAAGGTTTCGAGATCATCCGGGAACGTTCAGGCACAGGAATCAGCTATCAGTAATCACCTCATTAGTACAAATAGTTGTTCTGACAACTATTCCGATGGATGGTTTTCTGTTTTACACAGTGCCAGGTCGAACTACCATCTCAATATTATTGAGCCTGTGTAGACAAAAGATTTTGAAGCATCAGTTGGAGATCTTTAATGATTCAAAGCCACTCTAACGTAGAGAATTACTTTTTTTCCCTCTCTCAATCGTTTTCTCCAACTTAAACAATTTTTTCCCCTCATATCTCATTCAATTTTCTTAGTTTTTAATTTATCATTCTGACGTTTCCTTTTAGAGGGTCAGACGATAAGGCCTTAAGGAAAATTTTAGCAATTTTCTTTTTTCCACCCGCCCGTTTCATTGATAAAAAAATGTTTCCTCTGAAATTTATCCTACGATTTTGTTGTACGCGAAATTTACTTATATATATATATATATATATATATATATATATATATATATATATATATATATATATATATATATATATATATATATATATATATATATATTACTGGAATTTCACCAAAACGCAAAATATATATTTACTTGCATTAATGGGATTCCAACAAGACGCAACGGACATCTATTGATTACAAACGATCTTCGCTTTCAATCAAAACACATTTTCATATTTTCTTTTTGCATTTAGTTTTTGTTCTTTTTACGATTGTTAATGTTGAACAATAAAAAGTAAAACAAATAAAAAAGGGAGAAATTAGAAGGTTTTCCAAAATGGCGGTAACACCAATCAACGACCAGAAACCAATTGTTGGCCGTTTTTATGAGTAAGTTTATCGGATTGTTGACAAAACGACTTTCTATTTGTTTGTCTCCTTCCTGTACATTCCACTGGCACAGGAAACCATTTTCCTACATAATTTCCACATGCTTAACCGAATTTCGGCTCTGAGTAAAACGTAAAAAAAAACGGTTATTCTTTAGATGCGTCCATTAAATCTACTATTTCAAACTTATGCGTGACAGACCGACGAACAGAATCTCTTATAGACACGCCTGGATGTATCTAAAGAATAAAACATTTGCGATAAAAATGCTATGTTATGCATAAGCAGATCGACGTACCGGCAAAATGCCATTTTGTATTGAAGTGTGACAGAGCGACGGACGAACCGACAAAATGCCACTTCGTACTTAAGTGTGACAGAGCGACGGACGAACCGGCAAAATGCCACTTCGTACTTAAACGTGACAGAGCGACGGACGAACAGACAAAATGTCACTTCGTACTTAAACGTGACAGAGCGACGGACGAACCGACAAAATGCCACTTCGTACTTAAGTGTTACAGAGCGACGGACGAACCGGCAAAATGCCATTTTAAAACTTAAACGTGACAGAACAACAGGCGAACGGACAAAATGCTATTTCACACTGAAGCGTAATAGAGTGACGGACAAACCGACTGGACGGACATACATTCTTATAGAGATGTGTGGACGCGTCTAATAAGCTGTTGTCTTACTTTTACATTCTCCTCATTGATTTCATTCAATCTGCGCTTTCGCGACAAAAATACTATTTCAAACTTTAGCGTGACTTCCTAACAGACCAACGGAGTCTCTTATTCCTGGACGCATCTTAGAATGACAAAAAGAAAAAGGAAAAAGGAAAGGAGAATTAATTGGTGATCACATCTTGTCTAGAACCTTTCTTTGACCAGATCTAAATGATATTCCAAGAATTAGGTTACCTCAATAAGGATTCTTCCGCTAATTGGCTTTACCGATATCGACTGATTCACTTTTCGCCCTTCTCAAAATGTAAAACAACCCTAACCCTCTACTTCCCTCGACGCCTGAGCAATCATTCAGTGTTTTGGGCACCATATGTCGGAATGACCAATAATCGCTTCGTAATAAAAAGTGAATAATACATTCTGACACACGGACTTTGTTGTGCATATTTTCTGTTTAAATAAACTCTACATACATTATTAGTTCGTAAATCGAGATGCGAACGAACGTAAAAAAACGTTACTCGCTTGTGTAACTACTCTCTTTTTTTTTCTCCGTTCGTTTAGCTACTATTTCCTTTTCACAGTCCTAGAAAGTAAGGATTTCGCAGTTAGCCTTTTCGGCTAATGAAAATGATTCCCGCTTGTCTGAAACGATATACTTAGCGGGTGGATAGAGTTTGATAGAGTTAGCGAGCCGATGTGAAAATTCAAATCAAAATAAATCAGACAACCAACATCCCAGGACGACATATCCATTCCAAGTACGCCCCCCAAAAAGACTAGAATGCAGCACGATCTTACGGCCAGCCACCAGAAAGCTTATTACGCCCACGGGCATATTCACGCCGACCAACATATAAATATAATACTTCTAATCAGCGTGTTTTCTTACACACTGGAATATTCTCTACGAAACACGTGTAGGGTTAACTTTTGTAAAACGAACGATTAATCACTAGAAAATAAGTTCATATTACTTTAAAATTATATAAACGTTTTGTTCTTTGATTCTGCCTCTCTTCATCTTTTATTCAGAACATCCTGTTGGTATATTTAGCACTTGCTTAATGCTGACCTTTTTATTCTCAATCATTATTTATCTATTTTCATAAGAGGCATGTGTTCTTCAATTTTCCTTTTCAATTCCTTCGCTATTTTATAACATTATATTAATTCTCATCGTGATTCCTGGTACATTTCCAAAGACGAGACTATCATCTATAATCCTATCCAAGCCACGATCCACGCTACACTGGTATAGAGAGTGTGCCTTGTTCTCCAAAATCAATTTCACCTGTGAACTCATCTGATAATGAGAAATTCATGCTTGCTTATCGACGGGAGGTGGCGGTGGAGAAGTGGATACCGATGTGGACTGATCACATGTTGGAATTCTGTCGGTTCCATAGCGCCATTTTCATTATGGATGTTAGTATTATTCATCTGATTCAAGAGAAAAGTATGGAAACTAATGCTAACAACAGAATCGAACTGATGAAAAGGTCGTACCATGTTGATTCATACGAATTTTCGTTTTCTTATCAACGGGAGAGTTCAACTCTTTCTTTCTATCTCTCTCTACCTGTCTGTCGACACACACACACACACACACACACACACACACACACACACACACACACACACACACATATATATATATATATATATATATATATATATATATATATATAGGGAGAGAGAGAGAGAGAGAGAGAGAGAAAGAGAAAGTGTTATGGTGCCGTACCTATATGACGAACAGTTGGACTCGTCCATTCCTAATAAAATACTGGAAGCATTTCTCTCTCTCTCTCTCTCTCTCTCTCTCTCTCTCTATATATATATATATATATATATATATATATATATATATATATATATATATATATATATATATATATAATAATAATGGTAATAATCCAGGTAAAAAATATCCACAGGGTGGTAATCCAGAGAATTTTAACCGAGTTTATAAAAAGTGCTCAATATCAAAATAGAGCTTTATATATGATAATTTTATTTACACAGACATGTACAAAATCTGCGACACTGGCATGTCAATGTTATCGATCAACAGTTACTATAAACTGAGATCTCATCAGGCAGAGTTAGAATCCGATCTTAACCTCAGATCATATTTGGAGAGAATGAAATGGAGGGATAGAGAAAGAGAAGAAGAAGAAAAGAAATTTAACATTTCAAAAATTGAGGCCGTTAAAAAATTAAAAATAAAAAATCTAAAAAATCAAAAAACAAAAACAAAAAATCTAAAATCTAAAATATAAAATCTGAAACAAACAGGGCAAATAAATAAATAAATAAATAAAAATATAAGGTGGAAAGAAGGGCATATAATGAAGGGAGAGGTGGTGGGAAGGTAGACACATAAAGGAAAAGAAGGAGAATAAAGAGATCGTCTGTTGATTCAGATCGAGAGAGAAGAGATAGGAAATATAAGAAATATAAAATAGGAAGGAGGGAGGTAGACATGCACGAATCAAGTGTAAAAAAAACAGACAGTTATTTTAAAGCCGAGTTTATAAATGTATTTTTCAAGTGAACTATAATATTGTGTATATGTGTGTATGCGTGCGTGCGGGCAAACCGATCAGACGCGTGTAATTGGTGTGGTGGTGGGGCGGTGATCAAATGTGTCGCCAATTTTGGATTTATATTGACTTTATAATTTGTCTAGAGTTTATTAGCTTACCATGAATAAATTAATAAATCGAATAAATATATTCGTTAAGTATAACAGGATTAGTAGTAGCAATAATAATAATAGATACCCCTAATAATTGAGGTGAAATAATGAAAATAATAATGACTGATAATAAAAATAATAATAATAGTTTAATTAAATTTAAAGGTACTAAAAATATAACTAAAGAATAACTAGAAGCTCTCATATATGTGCCCTCTTTACACACACCGGCCCGCGATAATAGCTTTGTAACTGATACGTCATTGTGCGATACAATTTCGTTACAGTGAAACGCGCTTTTCTCCATCCGATACGTTGCAGCCAGGATTGCGTCGTTTTGACGTTTCGTCGTCAATCATATCTCGCAATCAAACACAAGTACAGGTCGGATATGTGTGTTGGATGCTGTCTCCCTCGAATACGATGGAATCCCTGCATTTTGTAAAATTGTCGACAGTCGCCTGAAGACTCTCTATGTGGTGGCTACTTGTCGTATTATAGTCAGTTCGCCGACTGGAATCAATTGTGTTTTCAAGTAAGGTGAACGTATTGACTCTTTTGGATATCTGCAATAATTTCTGTTTCTATGAGAGTCGGATTGTAAGGTGTGGCAAATGAAAGTAGTTGCATTTGCTACGCGTAGCACCGGCAGGTTGGGGTACCTTTTATGACACGACTTATTGCATGTTCTGCAGTTGATGGAGTCTGAGCTAGTTTCAAGCTTACAGACGCTGCATGGGACAGATATAATCTTTTTGACGCCAGATATCATATGCTTGGACCCCCTCTTCCTCCAAGCGTAGATTTTCACCTGTTAAATGCTGTACTCATTTCTGTCACGTTGGGTGCGTCGATAACAATATTATCTGCATACAGGACTTGCCATGGAGCACCATATCTGCAAGTTTTTGTCAGTTCGTCAAGGACGATTATGAACAGCAGCGAACTAAGTACTGATCCCTGGTTCACTCTTACCGTTATTTCTAGAGAGTCAGAGATGACACCAGCGAAGCTCACGGCCGTGGTTGATTTGCAGTAAAGATTGTAGATTTCGGTACACCATAACGTCTAGCTGCTGTGAAAACGAACTTGCTTGATTTTCCAGGTCGTCTACGGAGTTGACAACCAATATTCATCAAATCCCTATCAGTGACGATCTCGAAAAGCTCAACGTATGATCTTTCTCGCTTTGATGATTGATTATTCTGGAATCTTTCCACAGTGTCAGCATAATGATCTATGTTTTTGGCCAATTATATCAGGAGGGGTATCTTTAGCTGATTCTTTGATTATAATTACGGTTAGGGTTTTCGACCTCCCTCCCCTCAATTGTGGCCGCAGATATAAAACTCTTTTGTCGTCGATCACCATGAAAAATAAAAGGCGTTAATGACAGCGAACAGCTATGTAAACATCAATTAACAGTAGCTGATATATACGCTCACAGAGTACATCAATATATAGTAGCAGCAACATATGTTTAACTACAGAAAACGGTTTTATGTGAACCAGAAAAAAAACTAATTTTTTAAAATTCTCTTAATTGACTGAAGAGAAAATTGTAAACTCTGAGTTAAATAATTAAGAAGACGACAAAAATGCCACCCGTTTGATAAAACGTCAAACTGATTCATAGATTAAACAAACTTAAGACACCCATAAAAATGCCCGGAAACGAACGAATGTGGATGTTTTTTTTTTAATAATAATATGAATAGTTTTATTTTATTGAATCAAATTAAATATTTGTCTAAAGTAAAAGAAAATTAAATGATGATCTATATTTAAAAAATTATGAGACATTTTCACGTCTGTATGTGTGCTTTGATCATCATACATAACTGTTTAAAGTAGATTTTAATCGTTAAAAAATGTATTCAATTAATTTAGTAACCAAACCAAACCGTAATTAATTCAATATAACTTTCACAAAAATCCAATAAAAAATATAGAAGCTGACATTCTGATTGTTATAACAAAAGGGGAGCTGACTTCCATTCCTAGAATAACGCTAATCCCAACAGCTTTTCTAATTGAATTTAACAAATTCCAAGGACAATTAACTAGGTGCCGGACTATCGCTAGATTGATTAATGATTCACTGGCAAGTGTTGGTTTCAACCTAAATCCACCCGACGCAGTTTTTTTGTAGAATGTTCTAGCGTATAATCGTCAGAATGCGAAGGACCTTGGTACGTTTGTAGACAACCTCTTAAAATCAACGTGCCATTGTGTCGAGATGACGAACAAAGCCCGACGGGTTCTTCACCTGATTCGGAGATCCTTTCTCAAACTAACAGCAGACACATTTTACATATCTCTGATACGGACTATTCTTTGAGTATACCATCTATGCAACACATCCTTATCCACAGAAAAAATATCGTACAAATGGAACGTGTTAAACGGTTGACCACCAGGATAGTGACAGGACTCTCCACGCTTACCTACAAAGAGCGGCTCCAAATCTATTCTCACTTGAGCAGCGAAAGATGCAAGGAGACTTAGACAAAGGAAATGTAAATCTTTTGAGGAGTTTTTCACTCTAGTGTCAAATCGTAATTTCCGAGGGCACCTGCAAAAGATGTACCATCGCCTCTTTCGGCCCAATAGAAGAAAGGCAGAATTATCTGCCCGCGTTTCTTCTATGGAACAACCTGCCATAGGAGGCTGTGACGATAACTACCATATCCAGCTTTAAAGTCGCCTTGAACAAATATTCAGAGTCAGACTGTATGTGGATGTGGATGTCTATGTGTATGTGGATGTCTATGTGTATGTGGATGTAAAAAAGTTTCTATCTGTCTCTTTACATGACTTGTTACACTTTGCTATTGTTTTCGCTTTTTCAAATAAATTTCATCTGATTTGAATGCGTCTAAATATTAGCAGCAAAAGGTAAAAATTCCAGCATTATGCATCCAAGGTCTTTGATGGAATCTCATATCTACTTTAAGTGTTAGTCCAAGATTAGAAACTAATAATTTATGGTTTCTGTTGAACCTCCAAGGAACAAAGGTTTGGTCCGCTTAACAACATAACCCCCCCCCCCAAATTAAAACTCTGGTCCACGTCCTCGGAGGTGGCAACAAAGTAAAAACAGTGCAAGTGCTGTGTATTCTGAAATAGGATGTGATTTTTTTTACCCTTTGTGCACCTATAACTTATAACCCAGTTCCATCTTATTAACTTTGGTTAACGAATATTTAGTAATGTTATCTTAAACATAGACAAGATTCCTGATCGTAAAACTAACGAGAGAAACGCCGGGTAAATCCACATAGTAAACAATAAAATTAAACTTGGGCGCCCCCCCCCACTTCTCTAAAGTTTCTATTAATAGTACACAATTATAGATCGTGCTGGAGTATATCGTATAATTCTACCTTTGCCGCTTAAATGAATAAGTATATTTTCCTAAGGAAAAACAAGTCTACTTGATGCCCCTCGACGTAAATTCACTAGACCAACTCGACAATCAGCTAAATCCCATCCATTCACTGTGAAGGTCCCCAGATGCCGGAGAGCCTTCTACTCCAATAGCTTCTTTCTCTCGTACTCCCTCCCTGCTCCCTGTTTCCCCGACAGTACCGATATGCAGACGTTTAAAACTAATGTAAACAGACATCTCGTTGCACAGCTCCCAACTTAGAATGAAACCCCAAACCTACTCCCTAATTCCCAGTAGCCCCTTACGTCTACAGTGGCGCCCTGCCTTGTTTAGGGTGAAATATCATAAAATAAATTAGTTATAACAACAACAACAACAAAAATGTCGAGAACCAATGTACATTTTTTATAGCTGAATAACAAATCATTTTTTATTATTCTTTTTTTGTGATACATGTCCGTCGCTTATTGCTTATCTCATCAATTTAAAAAAGTAAAAAAACAAACAAAAACTTTTAGTAAAGAAGCCTTTAATTTTATATATTGATAACATTTATTTAAAATCAAATTACGGCGAGAAATATCAGCAAAATTTGTGACCGTGAGTGTTACTGTTTTTTTTCACATATTCCTTTCAAAATGTTGGATCATTCTACCGCTCACTCCTGACGCAATCCTCTACATGTAAAAGAGCATAATACGCCATAAGATGGGGAGGTACTGTTACCACATCTGGGGAGGTGCTGCTCGAAGCATCCTTTCCTGGCTTGACAGATTACAAAACCGACTTCGAAATCTAGTGGGGATGACTTCTTCTCCTCACTATTACCTCTTTTTTTTTACAGAAGAGACGTTGCTAGTCTTTCTCTACTCTATCGTTATTTTTATGGCAGGTGCTCGGCTCAGCTTCAATCTATGATCCCCCTTATAAAATATTTACAACAAAAACTAGTCTAGCTACAACCACTGCCAATATTTTCTCTTTCTCCCTAAAGCTAAACAAAACTTCCATGAGCAGAGTTTTATTCTTAGAACTACCCGTCTGTGGAACAATACCGCGGTACTGCTCCCCAACTGACTACAACATTGTCGTTTTCAAGTCCAATGTAAACAAATTCTTGTTGAGCCGTCTTCCTAAATAATCAAATTCTGCCAAACTGCCACCATCAGTACCAACCATCACGGTGTTGTCTCACTGTCCACCTGACACTTATTAACCCTTATCCTCGAGTGGCATTTAGGCCTTGATAAGTGATAACTCTTTAGTATATATATATATATATATATATATATATATATATATATATATATATATATATATATATAGTATGTGGTAAAACTTTGTCTTAAAAATTGTTAATCTTTACTTTAATTCATCCCAAACAAGGGGTCATATTGCCATTGAGACGCAAGGGCTTATGTGGATTAGGGGCCACATTTATAAGAGGGCCTCCTAAGTGAGGACTTATGTAGCGAGATGTTTGTTCACATTGCATTTAAATTTCTGCATGTCGGTACAGTCTGGAAACAGGGAGCAGAGAGCAGGGAGAGAATTCCAAAGGTCAGCAGTTCGAGAAAAGAAGCCATTAAGGTAGAAAGCCCTCCGGCATCTGGGACATCCATAATGAATCGATAGGATTTAGCTGATTGTCGGGTTGGTCAGGTGTATTTACGCCGAGGAGGTACCAGATCAGCAAGTTCGTCAGAGCACATTCCATTGAAGTACTTGTAAAACAAGCACAGGGATGCAACATTGCGGTGATGGGGCTGGAGATTGATGGATAGTGTAGAACCTTTTAGATCACAGACTCTTTTTTAGACCTTGTCTAAGAGGGAGAGACTAGTGGATGGTGCACCAGCCCAGATGTGACAATAATACGACATGCATCGGCGGATGGTGGCCTTGTAGAGATATGGGATACTGGCAGGTGTGAGACGTGTTTTAGCCTGATAGAGGGAGCCGACTTTCTTTGCAGCAGCCTTGGCAGTATCTTCTATGTATTTGTTCTAGTTCATGTTACTTGTGAATGTTGAGCCGATGAATTTGAATGTTTCGCACTGAGGTAGGATGCTATTAGCCATGACAATTGATGGTTAGAAAGGTTTCTTATAATTGTTAAAGGAAAGGAACTTTGTCTTAGTAGCATTAAATGTTACCATCCATTTATGACCCCATTCAACTGCAGACTGGAGGTACTTTTCTAAGTATCCAGCCATTGGTTTGTTGGATATTTTTACCCATGTTTTCTTATATATATACAATGTCGACACATAAAAAATAAATTTAAAATAATTAAAAATGTATTTCGAAAAGCAGATGCAAAAGTATATATCACTATGGTTTCATTGATACTACTACTATAACAACCACTACTACTACTATTACTACAACTACTATTACTAAAACTACTATTACTACAACTACTATTACTACTACTACTATTACTACTAATATTACCACAACTACTATCACTACTACTACTATAATAACCACTACTACTATCACTGCTACTATTACTACAACTACTACTACTACTACAACTACTATTACTACAACTACTATTACTACTACTACTATTACTACTACTATTACCACAACTACTATCACTACTACTACTACTATAATAACCACTACTACTACTATCACTGCTACTATTACTACAACTACTACTATTACTACTACTATTACTACGACTACTATTACTACTATTACTACTACTACTACTATAACAACTACTACTACTACTATTACTACAGCTACTATTACTGCTACTATAACTACTACTACTATAACTACTACTACTATTACTACAACTACTATTACTGCTACTATTGCTACTACAACTATTACTACTACTACTATTACTAATACCACCGGCACCGCTACTACAATCAAAGTTAATAAAATGTATTTCCATTTTTATTTTATTTTATAACTTCTTACATAGATTGTTAAGTGCATTTAAATAAGATGCGCCCATTTAATCTGTGCGTTTAAACATGGACATGTTATTTACAGGCGTGACAGACCAACAGACGAACAAAGCCTCCGATAGAGATGCGAGGACGCATCTAGAAATTAAAATTATATGGTTTTCAGAAATAAATGCTGGTAGCAATTGTAGGGTGTACTTCTGAAACAACGAATAATCTGTGTTATAATACCATTATACAGCATTTGAGCACAAGAAACGTATACAAACTACAAAGTACAGGGTGAGAATAGTGAACATATCGTGGTTGGTAATTTGTTGGTCCCAGAAGACCTTGTCATAGAACCCATTACGAATTACATGAGACTGACAACACTGGCACAGCTGAATAATGTACACCAATATGAAAAAATACTGTACATCAATATGAAAAAATACTGTACACCAATATGAAAAAATACTGTACACCAATATGACAAAATACTGTACACCAATATGACAAAATACTGTACACCAATATGACAAAATACTGTACACCAATATGAAAAAATACTGTACACCAATATGAAAAAATACTGTACACCAATATGAAAAAATACTGTACATCAATATGAAAAAATACTGTACACCAATATGAAAAAATACTGTACACCAATATGACAAAATACTGTACACCAATATGACAAAATACTGTACACCAATATGAAAAAATACTGTACACCAATATGAAAAAATACTGTACACCAATATGACAAAATACTGTACATCAATATGAAAAAATACTGTACACCAATATGACAAAATACTGTACACCAATATGAAAAAATACTGTACACCAATATGAAAAAATACTGTACACCAATATGAAAAAATACTGTACACCAATATGACAAAATACTGTACATCAATATGAAAAAATACTGTACACCAATATGACAAAATACTGTACACCAATATGAAAAAATACTGTACACCAATATGAAAAAATACTGTACACCAATATGACAAAATACTGTACATCAATATGAAAAAATACTGTACACCAATATGACAAAATACTGTACACCAATATGAAAAAATACTGTACACCAATATGACAAAATACTGTACACCAATATGAAAAAATACTGTACACCAATATGAAAAAATACTGTACACCAATATGACAAAATACTGTACATCAATATGAAAAAATACTGTACACCAATATGACAAAATACTGTACACCAATATGAAAAAATACTGTACACCAATATGACAAAATACTGTACACCAATATGAAAAAATACTGTACACCAATATGAAAAAATACTGTACACCAATATGAAAAAATACTGTACACCAATATGACAAAATACTGTACATCAATATGAAAAAATACTGTACACCAATATGACAAAATACTGTACACCAATATGAAAAAATACTGTACACCAATATGAAAAAATACTGTACACCAATATGACAAAATACTGTACATCAATATGAAAAAATACTGTACACCAATATGACAAAATACTGTACACCAATATGAAAAAATACTGTACACCAATATGAAAAAATACTGTACACCAATATGACAAAATACTGTACATCAATATGAAAAAATACTGTACACCAATATGACAAAATACTGTACACCAATATGAAAAAATACTGTACACCAATATGACAAAATACTGTACACCAATATGAAAAAATACTGTACACCAATATGACAAAATACTGTACATCAATATGAAAAAATACTGTACACCAATATGACAAAATACTGTACACCAATATGAAAAAATACTGTACACCAATATGAAAAAATACTGTACACCAATATGACAAAATACTGTACACCAATATGAAAAAATACTGTACACCAATATGAAAAAATACTGTACACCAATATGAAAAAATACTGTACACCAATATGACAAAATACTGTACATCAATATGAAAAAATACTGTACACCAATATGACAAAATACTGTACACCAATATGAAAAAATACTGTACACCAATATGAAAAAATACTGTACACCAATATGACAAAATACTGTACATCAATATGAAAAAATACTGTACACCAATATGACAAAATACTGTACACCAATATGAAAAAATACTGTACACCAATATGACAAAATACTGTACACCAATATGAAAAAATACTGTACACCAATATGAAAAAATACTGTACACCAATATGACAAAATACTGTACATCAATATGAAAAAATACTGTACACCAATATGACAAAATACTGTACACCAATATGAAAAAATACTGTACACCAATATGACAAAATACTGTACACCAATATGAAAAAATACTGTACACCAATATGAAAAAATACTGTACACCAATATGAAAAAATACTGTACACCAATATGACAAAATACTGTACATCAATATGAAAAAATACTGTACACCAATATGACAAAATACTGTACACCAATATGAAAAAATACTGTACACCAATATGAAAAAATACTGTACACCAATATGACAAAATACTGTACATCAATATGAAAAAATACTGTACACCAATATGACAAAATACTGTACACCAATATGAAAAAATACTGTACACCAATATGAAAAAATACTGTACACCAATATGACAAAATACTGTACATCAATATGAAAAAATACTGTACACCAATATGACAAAATACTGTACACCAATATGAAAAAATACTGTACACCAATATGACAAAATACTGTACACCAATATGAAAAAATACTGTACACCAATATGACAAAATACTGTACATCAATATGAAAAAATACTGTACACCAATATGACAAAATACTGTACACCAATATGAAAAAATACTGTACACCAATATGAAAAAATACTGTACACCAATATGACAAAATACTGTACACCAATATGAAAAAATACTGTACACCAATATGAAAAAATACTGTACACCAATATGAAAAAATACTGTACACCAATATGACAAAATACTGTACATCAATATGAAAAAATACTGTACACCAATATGAAAAAATACTGTACACCAATATGAAAAAATACTGTACACCAATATGAAAAAATACTGTACACCAATATGACAAAATACTGTACATCAATATGAAAAAATACTGTACACCAATATGACAAAATACTGTACACCAATATGAAAAAAGATCGTATCTTGCACAGAACAGAGAAATATTATGATATCGTGTGCTGGAAGATATCCTACAAGGTTCCCCGGTGAATCGATCCTCAGTGCTCTAAACAGCACATAAAATGATCAAAGTGACACCGCCCTTCTATGGATAAGGCATTGGCGCGATACGATATAATTATAATGTATAATAATGTGCTTATCTTTTTCGTTATCACCTGTTACTTCCCATATGCAATCATGGACTCGCCCCGACGAAAATAAAGATTAAAGTAATTCGATATTCATCTGGTGCCGCTAATTCGAACTATATAGAATTTAGTAACAAAATAACAATCAACATATTCTAGAACTAATCCTTCCAAATTTTAAATTCGTAGATCAAAATCAAATAGAATAATTAAAATTCATCTTCTAAATTCTATGCAAGATATTTTGTCGTGGTCGTCGATTAAAAAAAAAGTTTTTAAAAAACCATTCTTTGCTTTAAATTGTTAAATATTTTCCTTTCTAATTCTATTCTCAAACTTAATATTCGATTCTGTTTTGAAAACGCGTTCTTTAAAAAAATTGTTACAATCTAAAATAAAATAAGAATTTCCTTAAAAATATGGTTGAAAATACTAAATTGCAAATTTAAACGGGTGCTTAAGGAAAATTGTAAAACAATCCGTCAGATAATTGAAGTGGATCTGGAAGATGCAACACGAGAAGGATGCAAAAGAACCCGATAATTCCACCAAGAAATTACCCAAAAGAAAGAAGTTTGAAGTTCTGGAATTACTAGTCCAAAGACTGGATTTAAATTCTAATGAGATGATGTGGGTGTCTTGAAATGAGCTGCGCCTGGTAGATACCCTTGTAACATCAGAAAGCTGAACTAATTCGGCACGGAAGAGTGGGTTGAACTTTCTCCAAACGATGTCAGCAACTGGTAGACAGTTACATGAAATGCCCAACTGAGTATATTTCAGCCAAAATGGGGAAGGGATACCAGATTTGAGGGCACCGAGGTTGCCCTAACCTTTTTCACCAAGAGGAATTCAAACTTTATTCGTTTTTTAATTAGATAAATGATAATACATAAATATTTTATTGTTTATTGTTTCATTATATTTCTAAATAAGTAATTCAGATGCGCAGCTAGTTGAGTAGGAAAGATGTAAGCAAAAAAAAAACTGTATGTCATTTTTGTTTGTTTGTTTTGTTTTACGGCATATCAACCTTTTCAGGTTATTTAATGCCGAATCAATTGTATTTAAAAAAAAGTTCTTTGCAAAAAGAAACAAAAAATATTAAGACAAAAAAATATTTTGAAAACATTCGTTAAACGTTTTAAACATTTTTTTTTACAAAATATCATTTTTTTTCAGTTAATTTAATACCAAATCAAGCTTGATTTATGTCTTTAGATAATTATATTTTTTTAATAAAATGTATCTCAAATAATCTTAATATAAGTTCATGAATATAACGTGTTCCCCAAATACTTAACCTGACTGTCATGTCATTCTTAACGTCTACGTTAATGATTTATTAGTTTTATATCGAAAGTTTTTTGTTTTTCTCTGTAATATGAAAACGAAATGTTGTTATTTGGTGCTTTTATAGGCCGCTTAATCGCTAGTTGGCGTAGTAATTAATATGAAGCTATCTAACGCAGTTGCATTAGATTTCTAGCGTATTTCTTTGGGCCGACGGAAGATGACTTGTTACTGTGTGGGGGGATTAATATCTCCTACTCTCATGCTGAAATTAGTAATCAAAGAGAAAACAGTTGACCGTATAAAATGTCTCGTTGGATCATCTATCGGGCTAGGATTAGATTGTGTGAATCAGGAAAAGGCAACTTTAAAAATATAAAAACACAAAATCCAATTTCTGTTCGTTATATTGCACTCCTCTCTCCTTTTTTCCAGCTACGGGATAGTATTACTACTTATGGTGATATTTCACTTTGTTTATAATCGACTATTCGAGAGAGAGAGAGAGAGAGAGGGAGAGAGAATGTAATACACTGAAAATTTATTATTTCATGTATACACATACCATTTAGCTTGACGATTCCATACGAGGATAAAACGCGGATGCCTCTGTGTAGCTTAATTGTCATAAATATATTTTCATAACTTATATATATATATATATATCTATATATATATATATATATATATATATATATATATATATATATATATATATATATATATATATATATATATATATATATAATTCTGGTAGGTTAACCAACCCAAAGATAAAGTTCATGGCAATAGAAACAATAAAAACAAAAAATAACAATTTTATAAAAAAAAGATAGTTTAATATAACGTTATGCTCTCAAATTTTAAAATATTTCTAGTCACATGGTCAACTGCTTTTCAATGATTATCCTTAAAAGCGTCCAGTTAAACTAATATTTGTTTTCACCCCTGACGATCTAATATGGCGAGGCTTATATGGTTTCTTTTTAACATATTTCACCCCAAACAAGGCAGGCCGCCACTGTAGACGTAAAAGGTTACTGAGAATTAGGGTGTAGGATTTGGGTGTCAACCTAAGTTGGAAGCTGTGTAGCGAGATGTCTGTTTACATTAGTTTTACACCTCTGCATGTCGATACAATCGGGGAAACAGGGAGCAGGAAGAGAGTTCCAAAGGCCGACAGCTCGAAGAAAGAAGCCATTGGAGTAAAAAGGTTTCTCCGGCATCTGGGGACCTCAACAGTGAATGGATGGGATTTAGCTGATTGTCGAGTTGATCTAGTGAATTTACGTCGAGGGGGCACCAGAGCAGCTAGTTCATCGGAGCATAATCCATTAAAGTATTTGTAAAAACAAGCACAAGGATGCAACATTGCGGCAATGGTACAGGGACTGGAGCTTGGTTGATAGTGAGGGCCCTATCAAGTTGCTGACTCTTTTTTTAGACGTTGTTTAAGAGGAAGAGACTAGTGAATGATGCACCAGCCCAGATGTGGCAACAATACTTCATGCATGGGCGGATAGTGGCTTTGTAAAGATACAGGATAATGTCAGGTGTGAGGAGTTTACTAGCATGTTAGAGGGAGCCCACCTTCTTTGTAGCAGCCTTCAATGTATTTGTTCCAATTCCTGTTACATGTGAAGGTTAGGCCGAAGAGTTTGAATGTTGAACTCTCAGGTAGGGTGTTATTTGCCATGGCAATAGGTTATTGAAGAGGTTTCTTGTAGTTATTGAAGGAAAGGAGCTTTGTCTTTGCGGCATTAAAAGTTACCAACCATTTATGACCCCAATCCACTACAGCCTGGAGGTCATTTTCTAAGGATTCAGCTATTGCCTCGGATAGGATCGCGTCCGTTTTACCCACATGACGAGAGTAGAGCGTGGTGTCGTAAGCAAATATTCCTATCTCAGACTCAATGTCATCAGGAAGGTCATTTATGAAGATCAGGAACAATAATAGTACAAGGATAGATCCCTGGGGTACACCAGCATGTATGTCATGTTGCTTAGATGAATGGCAATCGAGGACAACCTGGATTTTTCTTTTGGTTAGGAAGGATCTAATTATATTAAGTAGTTGCCCAGTAATACCATATGAGCGTATTTTAAGGAGAAGCCCTTTATGTCATACCTTGTCAAAGGCCTTGGATATATCAAGCGCTACTGCCATAACTTCACCTGCCTTGTCCAGTGTATGATATGTGTTCAGAGATGACCTTTAGGATATCCGCATCATGCTTGTCTAAATGGCGGTCAGAAAGAAGTTCAGCATTAACTAAGTGCCGACTATCGCTAGATTGATTAAAGATTCAAAGATTTTAGCAAAGATCGGGAGTAGGCTGATTGGACGGTAATTCTGTGGATCAGTTCTATCCCCAGAATTCTTGAAGACTGGTACCACAGAGGCAATTTTCCAGCTATCGGGGAAGCAAGATTCAGCTAGGCATTTGTTGTAGAGTTTGGAGAGGACAGGGGCCAGTTCAGCAAAACATTTCTTTATTACTATTGCAGGTATGTGATCGGGCCCACAAGCTTTGGAGGTGTCAAGGTTTTTTATGATGACCCTGACCTGGGATGGGGTAGTAACCAGGTTATCAAGTGTAGCTTCGGTCCGCAATGGGAAAAGCCAAAATGCTTGTATAAACAACTAACTGTACTATATATATTATAATATATATATATATATATATATATACATATATATATATATATATATATATATGTGTGTGTGTGTGTGTGTGTGTGTGTGCATACAATGGTTTATCGATGCATCAAGTGTGGTGTGCTCTGTGTCCCCACGACTGGCTAATCTAGGCGAAAAGGGAGAAAAGTGCGTAAGTCTTCCCCGCCAATACATAACCTCTCGATAGGCAACCCCATGTAGTGCCTTCCCGTGGCGACGCACGTCAATTGAGTACCTTGCAGACTCAAGCAGAACTGCAGGAGACTCGGAGGAGGTGGTCTGCCCCTAGACATGCGGCACCCCAGGCCGATCGGTGTATGGACAAGCCCTGATGCCCATGAACAGGCCCCCAGCTATGGGTAAATAATATCACTGCCTTATGGCTATTCGTTGGTTCAATATAGGCTAAGGGAGTAAACCCCAACAGACAATCTGAAGTGTCGACCCACATGCAGACAAACGCTGTACTCAGCTCTGCTCTGGCAGCTACTGCAGTCAACCTGGTGCTGGACGTACTTCCATTCCTCTGGGCAACATCAACAAGACCGAGAGGACGATTCTGATAATTGGGCAGCTCAATCTCTCCATAGAGTTGCCCTGGCCAGCGCCCTGGAGAGAACACTTCAGCTATGCATCTCTATAGTACAAAACAAGGGAGCGACAATTACCAGTTATAAGCATACAGCTCGATTGGCGTATAGCTGGGCGCCAGGGGTCGTTCCCAACGGTGGGAGAGGTTATTAAACTTTATTTACCGCTCGCCATAAAGCTGAACAGTCTTCAGCCAATAAGGTGCTATCCCGCCACTGGCCACCTGCCCTACTGGGTGAGTAAGGTATAGGATCATTCAAACAAGTGGTCAGTAACCATTGCACCAACCAAAAACGAAAGAAGTACAAAGAATGGAATGTTCGTACTATGACGACTGGCCTATCTACTGACATACTCAACATTTTCGATGTACGAAAAACTGCAACCATCAACAATGAGCTATTAAGACTCAAGATAGACATTGCTGCTCTACAAGAAACTCACTTAGCTATTAAGACTTAAGGTAGACATTGCTGCTCTACAAGAAACTCGCTTATCAAACTCTGGATGCCTAAAGGAATCAGACTATACCATCTTTTGGCAAGAAGGAAGAGGAAGTTTGTGAACAGGGTGTTGGTTTCGCACTACTGTAAAATTTACATCTCTGTGATTCAGCCATTGTTTCACTGCGCTTGAATACCACAAATAGATCAATTAACCTATTGTGTGTGTACGCCCCAACACTTGCGGCCCCTGACGACACAAAGGAGCATTTCTACACTCAGCTGGATGCCATCTGTAAGGCATTCCCACAGGATGAAGACTTGGCGACTTTAATGCGAATGTAGGTGGTAACAACGATGCATAGCCAAGCTGCCTCGGTAACTTTGGGGTGGGTAGATGCAATGGCAATGGTCAGCGGCTACTAGAACTGTGCCTACCATGGCATCTACATTACCAACATATTCTTTCGATGCCAGGCCGCATTGTGATACGAATCATTCCATTAGTATGCAGAAAGGTTAAATTTCAACCTAAAATGTTCTACCGCACTAAACAGGAGGGTATTGCGCGTATTGACATTAGCAACACCCAGATCGCATGGTGGAATTCAACGCGATGTTTTCCTGCGCCTTCAGGGGAGACCATAGTCGGCCTGAATCTGAGCAGTTGGAAACACTCAAGAATGACACCCACTCTACAGCTCTCAGAGTTTTTTTGATGAGGATGGGTTACACGCGCAAATCGTGTGAACCCATACTAGACAAAGCAAAACAGCTTCAATCCAGGGAAAACGTGGTACACCAATCAGTCCTAATTGCCATTAATCGCCCCTCTGATGCAAGAGCTCGACGAGCAGCCTTCCATAGAACTATCCAAGACAATAGACAGATTACCATCTGGAAAAGTCCCAGGAAAGGACTATATTCCAGCAGAGGTCTTAAAAGGTGGAAAAGCTAGTCTGCTTGAGCACCTTCACAGCCTTTTAATAGAGAAGGCGCAGTGCCTCATGACATGTGAGATGCAAACATCGTCACACTCTACAAACACAGTGACTGCAACAGCTATCGCGGTATCTCACTGTAGAGTTTTGGTTGCAAGCTATTCGCTATTCTTGCCGACCGAATTTACTCGGAATCTTAATTCGGCTTTCGTTCAGAGAGATCAACAATTGATATGATCTTCTCCCTACGGCAGCTGCAAGAGAAGTGCAGAGAATAAAACCAGCCTCTGTATCTCGCCTTCATAGACCTGACCAAGGCGTTCGATCTTGTGAGCAGAGACGGTCTATTCAAGATCCTCCCACTAATCAGATGCACACCAAAACTCCTCAGCATCATAGGATCCTTTCACGATGGCATGATGGGCACTGTACAGTTTAACGGCGACGAGTCTGCGGAGTTCGGGGTGAGGAATGGTGTCAAACAAGGCTGTGTGTTGGCCCCGACACTTTTCGGCATCTTCTTCGTCCTACTCCTGAAGTATGCCTCCAAGAACACAACTGATGGCATGTACCTGCACTCCAGATCTGACGGTAGTTTCTTCAACATCGCCACGCTCCGCTCCAAGACCAAGATCAGGTAAGTCCAGATCAAGGACATGCTGTTTGCTGATGATGCAGCCATAGAATCGCATCAGAAAGATTGTCTCAAAAGACGGATGGACAGGTTTGTTGATGCTTGTAACCAGTTCGGCCTCACCATCAGCCAGAAGAAAACTCAACTTATGGGACAAGCAACCGCCTGACCACCCAGCATTTCAATCCAAGGCACACCACTAGAGGTCGCTCACCAGTTCCAGTACCTAGGTTCCACCCTCTCATTGAACGTAGAGCTCAACAAAAGGATTGGTAAGGCATCAACAACCATCTCTATACTGGCTAAAAGAGTCTGGATAAACAGCCACCTTACCACTTCTACCAACCCTAGATCTTCCATATTAGGTAGGATACTTGGTATGATATGGTAGGACAGAGTGAATAACAATGATGTTCTGCAAAGATCAGGCATCCCATCCATTTACTCCTTACTGTGTGGGCGACGTCTTCGCTGGTTGGGCCATGTGCGCAGGATGGATGATGGACGCAGACCTTCTTTACGAAGAGCTGATCTCATGTTCAAGAAAAAGGGGTCGTCTTCATGTCCGCTTCAAGGATGCCTGCAAGCGAGATATGAAGGCTTGTTCAATGGACATCAATACATGGGAAGACTGAAGTTCACACACCTGTCTGAAAAAAACCCAGATACGCGAGGGAATGATCATCAGTGAGAAAAGCGAGCCAACAGGCAGACCAACCAACCGAAGTAACACAACATTCAACAGGCTGTGTATGTCAAGGCTGTAGTAGACCATGTAAATCCAGAATTGGTCTCTACAGTCACACAAGAAGATGCCCACGAACAACATTCCAATACGGCGCTGCTCCATAGTCGTTGCGCCTGACGGATGCTAACTTTTTTGTGCGGTTCTTTATCCACTGAAGTTTTGGCAAATGTCTAGACCCTCCCACTTCGACGCTGCTGAACCCATTGAATGTGAAAATCCAAAGCGAGGTCAGAGATATGTGGATTGACACACACTAGTCACATGTAATCATTTCTTCATCTCATTGGCTATACTACTTTTCCCGACTATCACAATCAACCGCACATACATCTTTCATTACACTGAAGAAGATCGTAGGAAGCGGCCGAAAATTCTGCTTTAAAAAAAAACATGTTTTTTAAGAGGACGTATTTTTGAAAATACATTTCTTTAAAAACATTTTGTATCTTTATATGTCAACAAATAAGAATACATAAAAGATATATAAATATTTATATAGTTTTCACATTAATTTGATACACACACACACGCACACACATATGTATATATATATGGGGAGAATCATGCTGATTTTAAAACATATTTCAACTCGACATGGTTGACCTATTTCTCTCTTCCCACGCATTTTATTCTTCGAATTTTCAGGAAAACTCAATCTTAATGTGATTCGATCCCTGTAAAGATAAAAATAGAACAAAGATACATCGATCTACAAGATATAGATTTTTCTTCTTCTTTATGTTTTCTTCTTTTTTTAAAACTAAGTTCACCCCAAACAAGGCAAGTTGCCACTGTAGACGTAAGGGGTTACTGAGAATTACGGTGAAAGTTTAGGGGGTCATCCTAAATTGGGAGCTGTGCAGCGAGATGTTTGTTCACATAAGTTTTAAATTTCTGCATGTCGGTACAGTCGGGGAAACAGGGAGTAGGGAAGGAGTTCCAAAGGCCGGCAGCTCGAGGAAAGAAGCTATTGCAGTAGAAGGCACTCCGGCATTTGGGGACCTCCACAGTGAATAAATGGGGTTTGGCTTATTGTATAGTTATCTTCTTATACTCGATTCATTTACATATCTTAACACCAAACCAAGTGAGAATCGAACTCACGACTGATCTGTGTAGCTTGCTTATGAAAACATATTTTTTGTTTAGACATCGATATTGAGAGTTGCTGAGTAGAAATATCAGTCACACATTGAATAGTAATATTCTACAAGATTAACCGTCTAATGAATTATTTAGATCAGTGATCTAGATGATTACCTGGGTGGACAGTACACCCACACTGGGGCCGTTGAAAAAATCCTGGGGGTGGCGAGGAAAAAAATAAAAAAATATTTTAATTACTTTATCTAAGTCATTTACACTGATGACTTACAAAGAATAATATTAAAACTGTTTCTTTTATCTTACGACCAGAATACAGATGCCGAAGAGTTTTCTACTCTAAAAACTTCTTTCCTCGTGCTGCTGGACTCTGGAACTCCCTCCCTGCTCCCTGTTTTCCTGACGTACTGACATGCAGATATTTAAAACTAATGTAAACATACATCTCGCTGCACAGCTCCAAATTTAGGTTGCCCCCTCCCCCAAACTTTCACCCTTTTTCTCAGTAGCCCCTTACGTCTACAGTGGCGGTCTGCCTTGTTTGGGGTGAACTATAGTAACATAAAAAAAAAATAAAAAGGGTGTTTCTATCATACTGCTGTGATCTAGACTGGGGTGCGACAGGCCAATGAGATCAACAGCAAACGACTGCATGTGTAAATGCACTGGTTTCTTGGTTTTCAGAAGTTATTTTCAGTTTTGTATGCCCTTTAACCAACTATAATAACATGAATTGTGCATCTGTTTATATTTCTAATGCCAAGAAATTTGTCTTTGTACGTACGTGGCTGCGAATGGCCACTAGGTCCGCCGCATGAGAGATCTATAGTGGAGGGAGGTGCTTCAGTCAAAAGAAAATTAACGATGTAAGATGACTAGGCATTCAAAGCAAATTAGTTTATTTATGGAATAGTGTGTGCGATAAAAAATATTTTTCATCCAATTCCAAAATAATGGTTGTTTATTTAGCGAACGTAAATGAAGGTGAATAAATGAAGAGTGAAGAATTACAATAAGGAATGAAATGTCTAAGAAAAATGTACTTATGTGTCGGAATGTACTTACATTATTATTCAGTACCGAAAAAATGGCAATCATCTTTTCTTTATGTTTTCCCGCCGTAAGAAATTACTTTGTTTATCTTTTTTTTTATTTTCACCGAGTGGGTTTTTTTTCCCTTTTATCCTTATCTTTCATTTAATGTCTTTTCTAAAGTTTTTCCGGGCGAGTTCAAAGTAAAGTTGCTGGAAAGATCCCATGTCTGCATCTCCTGTTTCTTTTTCTCTTCTTTCTCATTTTTCGCATGATTGTTGAAACAATAAAAAAATTCAGGGAATCCACAAATGCAGATGCGTTCGCCATTGTCGACGGTCAGTTTCTTCTTTTTTTAAAAAACTTTATGCGCCCTTTTTTGCTGTCGCCATAAAAAAGAAAAGAGGGACAACTTAGTTCCTTCACCAGTTGCACAAGCCTTTAATTTGAGACATTTTCTAGTATAAAAATAATGTAATGGATCTTGATCAAAATTGGAATAAGGATTCTAGACATAAGGTTTAGTAGCATTATGTCTTGATTTTAATCTTCGTCAGACAGTATAAAAGTGGTGCAAAACTGCCCGGGGAATAAATTCTACCCATTCTAGCATGGGTAAAATTAATTCCCCGAACAGAACAGTTTTGCACCACTTTTATGTCTCCTTATGTCCCCTTTTATATAATTATACTAAACCTTATGTCTAGATTCTAGAAAATGTCTGAAATTTAAGGCTTGAGCTTAAAAATCAGGGAACCCTGCTTAATAAGTGTCTAATGAATATGGATCAAATTTAATGCAAATCTGAAAATAAAAATGAATTTTCAAATGGAAAGTTTTCTCCATTTTATGTCCCCTAAAAAACATTTTAAAATACTCCAAAGAAACTGAAATTTGGGGAATAACATCTATGCTGATGATACCACTCTCTATTCTGGTGTTGCTTCTCGCCCATCTCTCTCTGATCAGTGTAAATATGCAGCTGATCTAGAAGTTGACCTGTGGTTAGTTGTGGATTTGATACGAAATGGCTTGTTTCATTTAATCTAGTTAAGACTGAGCTCGTGTCTTTCAATCGTAGGCGTGCCCCTTTTCTTCCTGAGATTCTCATGGATGACTCTGCTCTTGAGGAGAAATCGACTCTGAAACTTCTCGGTTTCTCTCTCTCATCAAATCTTTCTTGGAGTCCATACATTAGATTCATTGCTCTTTCTGCTCCTCTTAAAGTCGGTCCTCTCTATTGCTCCAAACACTTTCTCACACCTGAGCCTATTCTCTATCCTTACAAATCTACTATCAGACCATGTATGGAGTACTGTTGTCATATTTGGGCTGGTGAATCTCTGCCCCATTTCAGGGTTCTTGATAAGCTGCAAAAACTATTATTATTGCTTTTCATCTATCAGTAATAATAATTTGATTACTCTATTTCCCAATTTTACCATCTAACTTTACTATATCTAACTTTACCATATCTAACTTTACCATATCTAACTTCACTTCATTTTATTTCATCTCTTCTTATAATATCCTAACATTCATTGTAAAACAATTCTCTTATCGCTCCTCATAGTGTTCGATGCTATCATTGTTTACATTTCCATATTAATTAATTGCTCCTCTTCGATTCAACCTGTATGGGGAATCTCTGTATGTTTTGTTTACTTATCACGGGGTCTTTTTCCATGAATTATCGTTGAATATAGACCCTTATATACGTTCCATATTCTGATTTTTTTTCTCTCTTTTACGCGTTTGGCGGTGATTTTTTTAAAATTTAAAAATCTTTGTTTAGTTTTTAAATTTTAATTTTTTGTAATTTGAAATTTTTGTAATTTTTTAATTTCAATTCTTCCAGGTCGAAGACGTGGTGGAAGCGATTGGAGGTCAGCATGAAATCGACATAAATTTCACAGATCAATGAAAAAAAAACTTTTTTTACTAGCTCATAACGAAAATATTGGAAGAATTTGCAGGTAGAAATACCGAATTAGAAAAAAAATTATGAAAATTAAAATAAAGCAGAGAATCGAAATATCGTAAAAAATAACACAACAGCGAGCCGCCATTTTTTGGAGGAGACAGACATAAACAGAGGCTGAAGAGAGTCCGGTAAAGAGACCTATTATAGGTCCCTTGTGTTAGGATTTGAAACCGACGGTACCGATGTTGTTCTGATCTTCTGTAATACATATATTAATAAATATTACGCTCTTATTTTTTTATTTTTCTTAATAATCGAGCACTCTTCTGTAGTGTTCTCTCACTAAATTTACACACACACATATATATATATATATATACATATATATATATATATATATATATATATATATATATATATATATATATATATATATATATACTTTGCTTGAACTTTGAATTATAATAACATTTGATTGGCACCTTATTTTATTATTTCATATAATTATATATTATAATATTAATGCTCTATCCAGTATATTGAGCTTCAGTTTTTATTCGGATGTTTCACTAATTATAAGATATTAGTGGACGCTTTATCTTTTGTTGGATTACTTTATATATATATATATATATATATATATATATATATATATATATATATATATATAACGAATGTTAAGTCTGCAATATCTTAGATGTAGTTAGTTTGTCTGGGAATTTAAACTGCATTTTACTTTTTTTTTTTAATGACTCAAAGCTTCTTTAGACTATATATATATATATATATATATATATATATATATATATATATATATGTAACAAGTTCCTATCTTAGTAATTCATGACGCTTGCTTATTGTTTTCGTAAGTCATGCACTCTTTTCTTGTAATGACTTGTTTTCCGAGTCTCTTTTCTTCCAATGACTTGTCACTTCATGTCACAACTTCAAAAGTGACGAGTGTCAAATTAACATCAATGATAAACGTGAGATGCTGACCTAAACGAAATCACCAGAATGTCCAGAGAGGATGTGTCGTACCCACGCTATTTAATCCTACTCAAAGTTGGAGATGACAATATTTATGAGTGGATGAAGAAGACAATACCAGGAAAGATGGTCGTTAACGTTTGAGAGTTTATGTAAAATGTGTGCGATAATTACAGTGTCTACCTATGTCTGTTTGTTTATAGCTATCTAGATATCTCGTAAGACAATGAATACTATTGATGGGATGCCTAACAGACTATGTCATATATTGAGGAGAGAGGGAGCCATAGATTTGATTTTTCGTGTGCCATTTTCCAGCTATACTTCAGCAGAAGCCTACGTGTTTCGATGGTGCTGACAAGACTTAACTTTCAGCTGGAGTAACAGCTGCGTAAAATAAATGTTAACTAGCCTATTAGTACTATAATTCATACAGGGTTTGTACGATTGGAGGAATAATAAAAGAATTGAACCATGAAATTGTGGTAAGTGCTCTTTACAATCGATCCGGCTGAAACGCACATGGAAGCTTAGTAAAGACAGCCGCCAGTAATGAAGACGGCATGGCAGAATGCAAAAGCCATAGTAAAGTAAGGGTAATGCACCTCAACCGCATATTCTGACTCATTGAGAACTCGTGTCCAATCATTGGTCATTATTTAATACCACAAGGCCGTGAATGCTCTTGTGGTGTTCAATAATTATGCTCTATGTTGTGTCACAAATACCCCTCGTAAATAGCAGCATTGTTTCTCTCACATTACACTAGACTAGTTACCCTCTTTAATTATTAGCCTACCATATTATTTCACTCATAGCTAAGAGTGTTGATGGGTTCATAAGTCTACAACCCACGCCAAATACCGTTACACAACTTTTACTATCTATCTATCTATCTATCTATCTATCTATCTATCTATCTATCTATCTATCTATCAGATTTATCATGTCTGTCTGTCCAGCTATATCGGTGTCTGTATATCTATCTATACAGCAATGTGTATGGATCAGCAAATTACGATATGTTAAACTTCATGATTCTGTTTTGTGATCATTGTTTTCCTCGATAAATCAAGTACTCACGGGAGAGGTCACGTGAAGGTGTTGCATTTCAATCTTGTGCCATACATGAATGAAAGCTCACAATAATAGCTTGTTAGCGACTTGCTCTTGTACACGCCTTTTTCCGCGATCTTTCAGATGGTGGGAATGATGCATGCAAATAAGTTCTTTCGTACCTTGAAAAACGACTAAGTCAAAACAAAACTGTTGGAAGACAGAGGAGATTTATTCAACTTGATCTTCGTTCGAAATTACTTATCAGTGAGTTGGGGGAGATAGAGAGAGATCGATAATCACTGTTTAATCATATCTTTTCATATCTTTTTATTTAAAAATAACACGTTCGTATGTGTAGTGCTGCCAACGGACTGCACAAACCTATCTCTCACTCTCTCTTTGGCCATGTGATGTCACATCTGTTTCTATAAATTCCCACAGTCTAGTAAATCTACTGTCAAGTTTATCAAGTTGACCCCG
>OY744520.1:6453703-6563703 GCA_963556195.1 Sepiola atlantica
CCCTGAGTATATGCGTGCGTGCAGTGTGTTTTGACGCGTGTGACTGTGTATGTACGTATATGTATGTGCATGCGAAAGCGTGCGTTTTTTTACGCATGTATTTACGCATCTGCGTGTGCAAATATTTGTTTGTATGTACCTGTATGCGTGCAATTTGTGTGTGCTGGTGTATGTGTTTTTGAGTGTGTTTGTGTATATGAACGTGTGTCAATATGTATGTGTTTAAAGGTGCCAGATGAGAGATTGAAAACGTTCTCTGATGCATTTCTGAAAATGTGTTCAATTTAAGAAAGGACCGATTTTAAGCGGTCACGTCCAAGCGAATTATCGGCGATTGCTTCGCAATTTGCAAACACCGAAGAAAGATATTAATGGGAACTTTTAAGATGCGACCATTCGATCTGTGCGTTTAACGACGGAAATTACATTTAAAGCTTAAGCGTGACCGACCGTGACAAATGCTTTTCAATCTTAAGCTTGACAGACCAATGAAAACTCCATTTTAACCTTAAGAATGACAAACAAACGAAAATGCTATTTGAAACTTAAACCTGGTCGACCGAGACAAATGCTATTTCAATCTTAAGCTTGACAGACTAACGAACATGCTATTTTAACCTTAAGAATGATAAACCAATGAAAAATCCATTTGAAACTTACGCCTGACTGATAGACAGAACCTCTTCTATAAATGCGTTGACGTGTCTATTCAATATGCGAGTTTAGCGATGAAAATGCTATTTCAAATTAAAGAGGCAGACCGACTGACAGACGAAGCCTCTCATACTGATGCAAAGGCGCGCGTGAAAGAGAAAAGAAAACAAATAACAAAAATGAAGGTTTTAAGAATTGATTGAGTCTTAAGAGCAGATTGTTTCCAATTGCACGCATTGATTGGACACTCCGAAGTACAAAATAGCCTGGAAGGGGAGAAAACTCTGAAGGTGGTGATAGGTACACGGGATTGTGTAAGTGATTTCGTTAACCATTTGGGAGCAGTGCCCCATAGATTGACATTAGGCACACGTATGAGACGAAGATAATTTACAAATGAGGGCAGCATTAATTTCTTTACGATACATATACAGGGGGTCCCGGCACAGCTTGAGTAGGTGTCTTCTTACCAGTCAGGGATACGTCCTCGACAATCAGTCGGACAGTGACTTTGTTGCTGTCAGGCTGAGGTATGATTCTGTTCAATCTCAGGAAGTCCATCCTCAAAGGATTTACCTTCTCTTTGAGAGTGACACAGCAGACGCCAAGTCTGTAGTTAAGTTCTTGCTACGTTTTTCAAGTTTTTTGTAGCATTTGTCATGATTTTGTAGCATTTCAATACAGAATTTGTCATGATTTCGCTTGTCCTCTGCTTTCAAAGTAGACGGTAGGGTGTTATTTCCACTCGTTTCCTCAGGATGTCAAAGCCTGATTTGAGGAATTTGGGTTTCCAAACTTGCGTTCCTTACGGACTTCGCAAACACTTTCTTCTGTGACATTGATGATTTAGCCCGGCATAAACAGTCGTTAAACATTTGATATCAAGTCCACATCTTTTTGCAGTTGGTGAAGATTTTACAAATTTTGCATTGAAGGCACGCTGCACAATCTTGGGTGACTGTATGAAAGAATATTCACAGATGCAAAATGACTTCTCTCTGGGAATGAACGGCATCGCTTAACCCGAAATTACAAGAATAACACATTAAGTATAAAATCTTGAGCGGTTTATATACATTCTGTGAAAATTTGAGGTTATTTCAACAAGAATTGCCAAAATTATTGTTCTGCGAAATGATGCCAAATTTGCTGCGGTTTCGTGGCTTATCAATTCATCAGAAGTGTTTTATTCTTTAATGATTTTATACGTTGTTCATGACAAAAGTATAAACACACTTCTGATGATTGGTTGAATCTTGAAACTGCAGTAAAGTGGTCATATAAATAAAATGTAAATAAAAAGCCATATACATCTATATATCTCTATCTATCTATCTCTATCTCTCTCTCTCTCTCTCTCTCTCTCTCTCTCTCTCTCTCTCTCTCTCTCTATATATATATATATATATATAAATATACATTTCATAACAATTTTAGAGGTACAGAATATTATTACTATTATTATGAAGGGAAGACATATCTTTATGTTCATTGTTAAAAGTGAGAAGAACAATAAAGACAGCGGACCGGTTTCGCCCTCGCTCTACAGTGCCGATCGAGGAATTTGAAAAGGGAGTAAACACTATATATATATTTAAGATAAAAGAAGCGTTATGTTATATATACAATAGAGGATGTGTCTTAGCCACTAATCACGCTTAATCCTAGAAAACAGAGGGAGGACTATTTCGAACAAACACATATAGTCTCCAAAACATTAAAATAGAATAATTAGTGAGTACACTTCAAGATGTGCATGAGTCAATGCTGAATTTAATTTAACACGTCAGGTTTTCAATAAAATGCTCCGCGATGGAAGATCTATATGTGTTTTTCAGAACGTCTGTTAATTAGAAAGTTTTATTCTTAATGTTTTGGCTAGGTATATATTGTTATGAAGTTATAGATGAAAATATTTTAGTCCTTTATATGTACAAAGATGAGAACAGTAGTCCGAATAATCCCAATAATTCGAATAATAAATCATCACCTAAAAAAATTCCGAGAAAATAAATATAAATAAAAAGTGTCACTGCTGTCACCAGAGTTCGAACTTGAATTTCGAGATAATGAAATAGATGACTGTCATCTATTATTATGCTACATTTGAGTTGATCAGCATTTGTTTCCAGAAGGCTTTTCCTATATTATTTAACTAGCAGGGCTAGCCGGCGTTGCTCGGGGCCATAAAAAAAACAAAATAGAAAAACTTAAATATCTTCCCCCCTCTCTCTCTAGGCACCTCTTTAACTTCCTCTCTTTCTATCCCCCCCCATTTATCCATCCCTTTCCGTAACCCTCTTTTTCTCTTCCGCTCAGCCCATTTCTCTCTCTCCTGTTTTAATGTGTTGAAAAATTTTTTAATTTATTTACCGGAGCTATCTGTTTAAAATATAATACTGTAATCTTACATTTCTTGATCCTGGACAACGCCGGATAAAAAAACACAATGACATTCTTGATGCCGAGTAATTCCGTTCCCCCACCCGCTTTCACAATAATAGGAAGAGAAATGATATTGATAATGAAAATAGTCCAAAATACATGCTCAATTTACCTTAGATCTTTGAATATATTCTCTTTTAATTGTTCTAATTAGCTGTAATTTATAATTAACTGAAAAAGTCATCAATTTCCCATTTGAAATTCAAATATTTCAGATTTGCATTGAATTAAAGCTAAATGTAATAGCATTATATCTTTATTTTAATCTTCGTAAGGGGACATAAAATTGGTGCAAACTGCCCTCGTCAAGGTATCCGTCTCTCATATATATATATATATATATATATATATATATATATATATATATATATATATATATATAGTACATGTATTGTATTAGTTTCTGTAGATGTAAATCTGTTGAAACTCTAGTGTTTATAAAAAGTGCTCAATAACAAGTAGAGCTGTTCTTTAGTATACATTTTTATTTATACAAATATATATTAGTTACATATGTGCATACATGTTTCGGTTGTACTCTTACATTTATATATATATATATATTTATATATATATATATATATATATATATATATATATATATATATATATATATATAAAAAGAGAGAGAGAGTCAGGTTATATTGAAAAGAAATCAATAAAGTGCTCGATCGCAGAGAGTGAGGGTTAATATAATTTATTTGAAAACTATATGTTACATATTTCAGAAACGTACCGCGGTTTCATACAAATGAGCTGCCTTTTTACATTAAAAAAATCTTTATATCCAGTGGAATCGTCGGCGTTTTGAATGAGGTGAAACCACGATGAGAAATGGCGTTATATCGATAAAAAACGGGTGCATTCCAGTAAAGTCTTTCTGGAAAAAATATTCGTTGGGAATTAATTGACTTTTATTTTATAGTTTTTATTTTATTCTACTAAGTGTTTTATTTATTTATTTATTTATTCTCTTGAAGTTTGTTTGACATAGAAGCCAAATCTTGGAGGTAGGACGGTAGGATTTGGGTTTGTCGGTGATCCTCCATTCTATTTTATAGGGAGTGTTAGACCTCTTGAGTTCCCATATAGTGGTTGCTAGGGTTGTGATGTGGTCTTCTGCGCCCAAAACCACACATTTAAGTACCCACCTCCCAAAAGACCACTACAGATAAAACATTAATCAGTAGATAACCCATCTCTTTTTAACCTTTCTAACATGGTAAATACATGAATCCTCCTAATTTAAACAACTAGAAATATAACTGTCAAATCCCACAAAATTTAAAGGAATTACAGATGCTTAAGACCTAACCCCCACCTCACATATACCTATAATAGATTTATAAACCTTATAAGATAAACCCAACACAAATGCATATGATAATGATAGTTAAAACATTAGATACCCCTGGATGAACCCTTTTACTGACAAAATATATACCTCCGTCAACGTCAAGCCATTACATAACAATTAATCCACTTAAATACCCCCGGATATATATATATATATATATTAGTAAATTATAAAAATATTTTATAAAAATGAATTTCGAGAAAATAGTAAACTATAAATAGTAAACAAACAAAAAATAATAAATAAATAAATAACAAAATTTAACGAATCCCACTCAGAGCCTAATCAATAAATTATGCCACTCACTTATTCCTGAATATAAACACACCAGTAAAACAAACAAAACCCATGATATATAATTAAATCAATTTTAATATAACTTAATTACAGTTAAAGCCCATATATTATTTTAACCCTGGCCCAGTACTTATTTTAAAAGGGACACGTCAACAACGCACCGTTTTAACGGTAGACGCCATCTTTTGTTCTCGTTTTCTTCGAGACAATCTTTAAAATACGAAACTACCAATAAATAAATAAGTAAATAAAATATCAAACAAAACATTTAAAGTACAAAACTATAAATAAAATAAATAATAAATACGATACATAAATTAAAACCCGGTATCACCATCAAAATGAGACTTCAGTAAACGACGAATTAAAACGCCCCCTTTGTATTTTCATTTATAAAGACACCAGTAATCTCCTACAACCTTTTAAATAAAAATAAAACTACAAAACTACAAACGAATAAATAAATAAAACACTTAGTAGAATAGATTTTAAAAAGTCAGCCTATCTGGATGAAACCGCGGTACGTTTCTGAAAGATGCAACATATAGTTTTCAAATAAATTATATATATATATATATATATATATATATATATATATATATATATATATATATGCAGTAGTGAATAGTCATATCTCTATGCTGATGAGTCCCGATTATAAAGGACGAAACGTATACGCACATAGATAATAAACAAAACAAATATTTATTATTTGTAGATCCTAGAAAACCCGTCTAGATGGGCACTGTAGTATTAAAACAGCATGACGTCGCTAGCTATAAATGTATCGTTCCTTTCATTAAGTTGAACGCTCTTATGACGTCAAGCCGCCGGATAAAGTGTTAACATTATTACTGTTTATTCGCTATTTAGCGTTGGTTGAGTGGTTCTATACGTCGGGATTTCAGTTGTAAAATACTCGGAATCCGAGGTTTCGAATCGCATGACCGGTAGTGAATAGTCATATCTCTATGCTGATGAGTCCCGATTATAAAGGACGAAACATATACGTAAATAGATAATAAACAAACCACATATTTATTATATATATGTATATAATTTATTTGAAAACTCGCTCATGTATTTCTGTATTTTTAGAACGAACGCTTTCAAAGGCACAATTAAAACACACATGATATATAATCTGTCAATAAAACATTACACCTAATTTTACACATGCGTTCCTGCATACATTGCATTCGACTTAATCGTAGAGAATGAGTTTATAATTTTGAAACGAGTACATGAGCTGAAATCTGTACGGTTCAAGTTTATTAAAAGCAATCCTTTTTTAACCATAATATTTTTACATACCGTACAATTACTAATGCTTACATTAAAGTTTGAAACCTTTTTTTTTATTCCAACAATTCTTTTTCTTAAGTGCTTTTTAGCGATATATTCTAAATTACAGTTCTACAACAAAGTCCCAGCGCATACGTGCGCACGCACGCACACGCACACACGCACACACACACACACACACACACACACACACACACACACACACACACACACACACACACACACACACACACACACACACACACACACTAGACGTTTCTTTTCTTATTAACTACTTCATCTGATACGGAAGAAAGCAGAAAAACGCGTTCAGACATTTAACATAAAACAACCACCTCATGTTAAAAACAAAACGTAGGTAAGAATATGAAGAATAACTACATGAAAAGTAACTTATGATTTTCTTCAAATGATATCCTTTCAAGCTTAATCGATTCCATCCCAAATCATCCGAATAACAATAAAAAAAAACCCCAATTAATTTCGAATAAACAGTATTTAACTATTTAGAAAATATGTCAACTTAACACTGATGATGTACGCAATAAAGTCATATTATACGCAGTTTTTATATTCTACCATTCTTTCCTCCCACCTGACTGGTTGCATACGCACGCATGTCTCATCTAGTGACGTCTCTATGTGTTCATGTGTATCGCTCAACTATTGCGTCCATTTTCTGGAGAAAACCAATCAGATATGAACGCTTACGTTTCTCCGGTGTCTATAGCGACCGTCCAAGACACAATGTTCGTCCGTTCGTTGAACAGAACGGGATAGAAAATATCGCGGAGAGACAGAAAATAACAAAACCAGAAGATGAATGATAGAAAAATAAATTGTCGACTTAGAATCGTCAAATTGTGCATGGCGCTCGCGACAGAACCATCAAGCTATTCGTGTCTGTAAATACACCATTTAAGAGGATAGGAATAATTGGATTTCTTGCGTAAGATTTTCTCAAAGCACTGCCGAACCAATTATTGTGCTTGCTCATGAGACACAATGAGGCTTGGAATCTTACCAATTGCAGGTTGAAGACCAAGCAATGTGGACAAACTGGCTATTTGAATACTGTGGCAGTTTCTCCGAGTCAATCTCTGTGGTTCTGCCGGTCAATTATGACCAAGCTATGTTGTGTGATCGTAGAGATTTTAGACGCTGGTGATGTGATCAATCCCTGGTGTTTCAGTCCGAACAGATATTGGCTGTGTGCTGCAACCAGACAAAGAATCTAGATTTCTTGGAGTATGAGCTACGACTCGAAGTGATCACTTGAAGTACCCAATCATAGCTACTTTGTACATGCGTTGCCTGGACAGAAAAACACTTTTATTAATTTTTGTTATAATTTTAAAATCCACTCAAATCTAAATGAAATAACAGTTGGCTAGAAGCAAAGTGTAGTATCTGTTCTGACGCTACACTTCACCCTTTCTGTCCTCAGTCAGTGAAGGAGAAATCCTTCTAGACTGAGGCAATTAAAATGTTTGCTCCAATCCAGAGTGCCCCTTTTTGGGGAGCTGGAATTCTCCCACATTAAAAACCGGCCTTGTGTCTAACTTGTCCTCGTGGGGAGGCAAGTAAATAGGAACATACCCCAAATCTCTTGGCTCTACTTGGATCGCCTCGAACACCAAGAACCGACCGTGACATTTCGTTTTTAGGCATAACTAGTTTGCTTTGCCGGCTCGCAATCGCTTCGCAAAGTTCGCTACTTCAAATACTTGAAACCAAAATGTTAAATTCTAAACATTTCATTCATAAGTTTGTTGTAAACACGAGACTAAAACGTTCGCATTTATTATTTACATAAATAGCCGCCAACCATTAACATTCATATAAATAGATCTTAACATTTTGGTAATTTTGATACAAATTTATTTATCTTTTAAATAAGACCACCAAGAAATGAAAAGAAAGTGGACATCAATTCGCATGAGCGATGGGGTGAGTATGCGCTCTTTTTTTAACTTACAATTTTTTCATTAAATGTGGCATAGGTCGTTAACGGCAAGGGGGGGCAGCCAGTAACCCTCTCTCATTTCTCTCTGTTGCGTCGCTAACGGGAGAGAGGAAGAGGGAAAGAGGGAAAGAGGGAAAGAGAGAGAGAGAGAGAGAGATCTCAGTCAGTCCCTCTTTACCCTTTATGAACTCTTACTTATGCCTCGTATATTTTTCTCTCTAGTTAGTAGAATTTAAAATACCAACTCTAAAAGTAAATCAGCAAAGAATTTAAGAAAGTTTGAATAATTTATCTCCTTTTTATTGAATCACTTTCATTAATTACTGTTAATATCGACGAAACTATTTCATATATATGGAAAAAATAGGACAATAAAATTACGAATGAATAACACTAAATATTTATTTATTATAAACTGTTTAAAAATAGTTATGCAAATGAGTCATGCAAAGAGTTGTCGTTGGATCGTTCGTCTGTACTATATATACAGTATGTCAAAATGCTGTTGTAGTATTGATTTAAATAACAGTAACCCTTTTTGATGGTAATACACGAGTGATAAATAAATTAAATAAAACTTTTGCATTTATTCATTTAGATGTGCAGCCTGTGAGGAAAACCTCTTGGAACTGGTTTGTTTTATTTTAGTTCGTGCTTGGTTCTTGCCAACCAACCGATTCCAGGTTTATCTTGCATAGTTATACAATATTTATCAAGAAAGAACTAATTAGGAATGAAATAAGATGCCAATATATTGAGTTTTGATCTTTAATAAACACCCATACAAAATTTAAAACTTGAAAACAACTCTTAATAAAGTACAAGATTGTTGTTCTTAGCACAACCACGTGGACATATTTGAAAACTATGGGTAGATATTTGCTCTATTTATCTCATTCTGTGAGGTGACTTACTCTTTACAGTTGAAGACAACATAAATATGAATAGAATATTGTGAGGGTGCGTACAGTATAGCTAATACCAAGATGATATAAAGAGTGTCCCTACTGTGGGCTAAAAGAAGTTTATATACGATATTAGCCACTTCTTTTAATTCAGTCTTTATATGGTGCGAAAATACGCAGTTACCAAAGAGTGTGCGACAGTAACCAGAACACGTTTCTACCAGATAGCTGTACTAGGGTTAAAGATTCTTAATCTGAAAAAGACAGAAGATTCGAACAAGTTAGGTAACTCTCGTTCACAATATGTAATTTCACATACTAGAAAAAACAACAACAAAAAAGAATCTGGAATCTTTTATATTTACATAGTTTATTATACGGTGAAGCATTTCCTAAATGCTATTAGGGAAACGTTGTTCCCTTACACAGTGTGATGCCCCCATATGGGGAGCGTCTATATATTTATAAAATATGGTTATACACCGACATGTGTTTTGCCGTTATACGGCTCATCAGCGGGCCTGGATTCAGCGAGATTCGAAACCGAGACCACAGTGATGTATTCTGGCACCCTTACTGTCAGGCCACGTAACTTCGCTAGCAACACCGTGTAAGAGAATGATATATGAATACGTTCACTTGTCACTATCGACAAAAACAACAACAAAAATAATAACACCCTCTAGTGACGGTAAGGGTACCAGACTACAGTCACTGTGGTCTCAGTTTCGAATCTCGATGAATTCAAACACGCTGATGACCCGTATAATGGCGAAACACGTGTCCGTTGATAATAATATATTATAAATATATAGACGCCCCCCCCCCATATAGGGGCACCATAGAGTTTATCATACATAAATGTTGATGGTACAACATTAAAAGTAGAATGAAAAATTCCCATGTACCGTTGGTGGGTATAGCTTTCTTATAAAAAAATACATATAAAAATCTGTTTCGTCAGTTACTTACGCCAATTGCTGGTACGTGTTTAATTTTTTAAATTTTCATTCGAATTATTCGATATTTTTATATTTTATCCGATCAGCAGTGTTTCCATTGATTTCTAATATCATATCAGAGGAGATACACATCTGTCAGTAACACGCTCTCTTACAGTTACTCGAATCATTGGGTTCAAATATTTTGTAAAGTACACAATTTTTCCTTCACCGCTTGTACTTAATAAAAGCGAGTTTCATTTTGTTAATTGTCTCCAAAAGAAGATCTTTTTGAAACTAACATTCATCGGAGGAGTAACGTTAAAATTTAAATGGAATTAAACATAACAGCACAATGATATATTTGCATCAAATCCTTACTATGTTTGTAAAAGATTATTTTTGTTTAAACAACGAAAACTATAAGGATTTTCACATGATGCCCTAAAACAAAAGAATTTTTTAATGCTTAGCTTACATTTTACTTGAATATGTTTTGGAAATATGAGCATAACCGAAAAGTACTACTTGAAAATGCATGTATTAAACAAAACATCAAGGTTACACTGCGCATCAAATCAACATGCAGCGAAAATTTTTTTCGCGTTTCGATTATTTCACGGTTGCAATAGGAGAATTTTTATTTGCATAATAGCATCGAATGAGGTCAGCTTTTATCTTCACATCCATAATGGTGCTCTGAAAGAAAATGAAACATTGAAAATTATGAATAGATGCACAGAACATTCATAAAATTGAGCAAATACATTAAATTAATTATTGAATAAAATGACTTGGTTTACACTTTCTATCCTTCAACTGTTTCTCCTAAAAAATAAACTGGCATTTTTTTTCCGAATTAAAAGAAACTGTTCCTTCGTTTTGGGACATCTTGTATTCTTAGTTATGTTCAGTCTTGCTGAATTTTAATGATCCCCCCCCCCTTGATGAATACATCCCGAACAAAAATCTTCTCAGGGGGCGAGTATTTATTTTCATTTACTTTTATATTTTAGTTGTTTGGGAGCGGGGGGTTCCTCAAGTTATGTCATCTTGAATACTTTATTGTGTCTCCACTTCATACACGTAGAATGTAAGTCTATGTAAAGCTGACATTTTCATGAAACATATCTATTTTCATTTTCTTTCTATTTCTATTTTGTTATAGTAAGCCAAGAGGATTATTTTAGCAACACCCCGGCACCAAACAAAGCATGAAGTAAAAATAAATAAATGAACAAAAATAAACGTAAACCACGAATACACGATTGAATCGAGTCACTTTAATCTGTGAATATAAGTTAATGTAAGTGCAGCCAAAGATATTAATTAACACTGCAGCAGATATTCTTAAGATGCGGTCATACAATCTACTACCTCAAACGTAGCGTGACAGACTGACGACAAAAATGATATTCCACACTCAAGTGTGACAGACTCACTGACAAACAAAGTCCCTTATGAAGATGTGTGGACGTATCTAAAAATGCTATTTCAAACTTATGCTTGACAGACCAACGAAAATGCTATTCCAAACTTATGCTTGACAGACCAACGAAAATGCTATTTAAAACTTATGCTTGACAGACCAACGAAAATGCTATTTAAAACTTATGCTTGACAGACCAACGAAAATGCTATTTAAAACTTAAACGTGACAGACCGGACAATCGACAGATCCTCTTATGTATATTTGTAAAGATCACCAGATTTAAGCTCTTGTGATTTTATGAAGAACTTCCGGAAATGACGTCATCAATGTATTGTGTACAAAGAAAACACCATTTATCTGATATATTTATTAAGACCTGTTAAAACAAACTATTTTATGTACGTTTACAGATGTTAGCATTATTTTGTACGGTAATAACCACGTTGAGACACCGGTCTGCGTAAGATCGCTGAATTTAAGCAGCATTGGGCCTGGTCAATACTTATGTGGGTGACCATTTGAGAATATCAGCTGTCGTATGTTCCAAGTGGTTTACAAATCGAGGTCCGGATACCAATCTCGAACAAACACAATAGAAAATTCTAAGTTCGTTGTGATCTGCACCGATCAAACACTGGCCGGTGTTAATAGTTCAGGCAGCAATTACTTGGTAGAAGGGGGGCGTTAATTAGCAAGCCAGCACGTTCAGTAAGGTTGTCAACGAACGCATGGAGTTAAAACTTAAGATGTTTTAGTTAATTTCCCCGTTATTTATATATAACTTTAATCAATTACTGTTAATATAGACGAAACTATTGCATATAGATAGCAAACATAAGCCAATCATATTCCAAAGTAATAATACTAAACATTAATCAATTATGAATGGTTTAAAAATAGTTATGCTAATTAGGCAGTCAAAAGATTCTCTCTTAATCTTTTATCTCCACTATATATACAGAATATCAGAATTTAATGTTTTATTATTGATTGAAATCACAGTAATATATATATATATATATATATATATATATATATATATATATATATATATATATATATATATGTATATTACTGTTTTATATATATATATATATATATATATATATATATATATATATATATATATGTATATTACTGTTTTATATATATATATATATATATATATATATATATATATATATATATATTGGGAGGAGGGGCGTTAATTAAAACGTATAGTAAAAAAAAGTATAAGATCTAAAAAAATTAAATATCGGTAAATTTACAGATTAACACCCTATATTAATACCCCACCACCTCTAAAAAATTACATTCTGCTTTTTTTAGGGTATTACTTATAAAACATTAAGAAAGAAAAAGAATTCAGAATTTAGAGTAAGGGATCAGTTGTATATATATTTAACATAAAATGTACCCACATTTCCGGGCCATTGTATTTTTTTAAGGAACTTAAAAAAATTTTTTACCACTAACCCTAAGTGCGAATGGCAGGGTCATAGAACCACACGCAATCTCCTAAAAAATGTTTCGTCCCCCTCCCAAAACTGCAGCGGATTTAACTCCTGTAACAAAAAAGAATTTACTGAACTGCCCTAAAACTGTCCCGAAAAATTGAATTCATATACGAAAATTTTCTCCATTTCAAATTATAAAATAATCGTTTTTTTTCTTCTTTTCTTCTTTCCATCAAGTTAAAAAAAAGTGGAAAATGTTAGCGAAGGATGTTAATCTACAATCATACCAAAATATGAATCTCTATTTTTTTCGTAATCTGGATAATCACAGTGCTACTAAACTTTTGTTTTTATTTGTAAATGAGAATATTGAAAAAATCTTTGTAAACATTAAAAAAATAAGTTTGCTGTTAAAATTTATAAATAAGGCATTAACTTAATTAAAAATTATTTATTTATTTTTCACGGAAAATGTAAAAACTGCAAAAAGAGGGCGAGAGAAAGGGGTAGAGAGAGAGAGAGACAACCACACTCTCCCTCCCACTCCTCCTTTCTTTTCTCGTTTCTGCCTCGCTTGTAGCAAGCCACAACGTTCGGTAAGGTCGTCAACGAGCGCATGGAGTTAAATCTTGAAGTTTTTTAGTTATTTTTCCGAGTTATTTATAAAATAACTTTAATTAATTGCTGTTAATATAGACGAAACTATTGCATATAGATATCAAACATAAGGCAATCATATTCCAAATTAATAATACTAAACATTCATTATTTATGAATGGTTTAAAAATAGTTATGCTAATTAGGCAGTCAAAGGATGTCCCCTTAATCTTTTATCTTCACTATATATACAGAATATCAAGATTTTATGTTTGATTATTGATTTAAATAATAGTTACCCGTTTTGATTATAATATAGAAGTGATAAATAAAAAAGGCTTTCGCATTTAATCATTTAGATACACACACACACACACATATGGTCGAAATACTATAAAAGAAACCAATTTATTGCAGTTTAGGAGTGGTCTTATTCATCAAACTGATCCGACTTTTAGAAAAACGGACGAAAAACAATATATCAATTTTTCTGGTGTCAGCAAGAAAAATTCGAACGAATAAAATTAATGTTAGCATGAACACTTCATTTATCCATAAGCTCTGGCCGAATTTTAATTCTCAAAAATGTAATATCCAGTGAGGATGTCTAGTGAAATTAAATAATATATATATATATATATATATATATATATATATATATATATATATATATACAGGGTGGCCCAGAAGTCTCTACCGCCTTTTTGTAAACATTAACAAGTGAACAAGTAACAAGACTTTTATTTAAAGCAACAACAATTTATCATAAGAAAATATGGTAATAACTGTTGAGTGGCCAATACATATTTGCATGCGTCTGAATGTGCGGTTATGAATACTGTAGACGTGTTAACGTGCGTAATTTCCTGTTGGATGATGTCTTTGAGTTCTTCCCTTGTGCGACATTTTGTTGACACGATATTGGGGTTGTCGCAGGAGGTTAAGAATGGGCTTCTTATTCACTTGTTGATATTTACAAAACGTTGTAGGGACTTCTGGGCCACCCTATATATATATATATATATATATATATATATATATATATATATATATATATATATATATATATATATATATAAGCGTCAACTAATATCTTATAATTAGTGAAAACATCCGGATAAAAACTGAAGCTCAATATACTGGATTAATATTATAATATAGAATAAAGTAATAAGGTTTAATTTTATTACCTGTAGTGGTATAACTGCGGTAATGGTCCTCTGAGGAGAAGAATTATATTTGAAAACTCATGAGCTAAGGACTTTAAAATACTTTGCTTGAACCTTGAATTCTAATAAAATTTGATTGACACCTTATTTTATTACTTCATTCTATATTATAATATATATATATATATATATATATATATATATATATATATATATATATATATATATATATATATATAAAGCAAAGTTGTATGTATGTATTTCGCGACATCACAGTTAACCGGTTGATCTAAGAGCTGAACTAATCACAGATTTGGAACCAGCACTTTCGATCCGATGTCCTTATCGATGTCAGAAGTTCTTGAACCTTTTTTAAAATATATTATTCAACATTAAAAGTACATAAAAAATATTTTAAACAAATTTTCTGACATTGTTAGCGTTCCGTTCAATCATCGTACGTATTTAATGTATTTTTTACTTTGAAGAGAAAACAATTATCTTATGTTAACTAATATTTCTTTTACTTGATTAAGAATTTGAAAAGTTTATGCTCATGTTTTTTTTAAATTTCATTTAGACAATCAAACTATTATAGATTTATGCAGAGAAGTAATCAATCCAGATGCCGAACTCATTTTAAAAAAGAAAGACTATTTTCATTAGATCGGTAATCTTGTGCTTTTCAATTCCAATATGTTATCTCATCATGGGTTTGAATCTCACATTAGACAATTGTTTTATTTAGCGTTCCAATTATTTCCTAGCCGATATCGACCATCGTTATAAACCTAGACAATTGTTGATTTTGATAAAATAAATGGATGAAAAATATTTAATAGCTGTTTTTAGCTTCTACTTTTGGCTATAAAATTAAAAAAAATTAGGAAACCTGGCATAGACGGGTGCTTTAGCTAGTTTCTGAATAAAGCGTAAATAATTTAATAAATTTTCTTTTGAATAAATGTTTCTCAAAGCGAACGATTTACATTTCTATAAACAAACCTACGCCGTATGATCTATTTTCTAGAGTCGACTGAACATGAAACAGGCTTTGAAATGTTTTGTGAGAAGTTAATGCGCTTTCAAATTGTTATGTTTTGTTGTTTCTGTCCCAAATTCCTTTGGAAAGTTCTACGATATTTATTTGCGTTGCCATTGATCTTTCCGCCCTTATTTATGTCCCATCAGAGGCAGACCGCTTCCAACGCACCACCAGACCCAGTCATGTCACTGAAACAATACCCACGTCTGTTGATACGTAACAAATACAACCGCCCATAAAATATTCGTCTCTTCGGTCATAAACAAAAATTTAATTTTTTCACCCGAACAAAGCAAGACAAAGATATTACAACGTAAAATAAATCTCAGCCAAACCGATTCAATATGCGTTCAATGACGTATATTGTCCGATTAAAACCAGTTGGGGCAGAAGAAGAACATACACCTTTTGACTTGTATTTGCCTACAGAGGTTCGTTTGTGTGTCATAGATGTTCAAAAGAGAAGACAACATCAATGTTTGTGTGGAAAAGCTACGTAGCCAGTGTAAGTCTATTTATTACGTATTTAATACATAAATGTTCTGGGCAAGACACCAGTGTTCCTATTTACTTGCCTCCCTACGAGCACAGAGTTAGACACAAGGTCAGCTTTTAATATGGAGAAAATCTTGCTCCCAAAAAGGATGAACTCTGGATTGGAACAAAAATAAAAATTGCTTCAGTCTAGAAATATTTCTCCTTCACTCACCGAGGACAAATAATATGATGTGTAGATTCAGAACAGATACTATACTTTGATCCCATTTTGTAGTTTGGGGGAAGTTTACAATCACCGCTAAGTTTTTTGTGGTAGTACTTGTGAGAGTTCAATCTACATACAATTTTTTGTTTCATTTTACTTCAGTCGAAGTTCTCAGAAATCAAACGTCCTCTACGAGATACATATATAATCAAATATTCCATTAATTTTCTCCTTTACCTGCCAAAACGTTGAGTTAGTAAAGAAGTTAAGAACATTAATTTACCTCTCCCCAATTGACCAGTTAACTATGTTATAGTTTATCGTTCTTGTGGTCTTTTCTTGGTCTGACCGGATTCCAGGACAAGAATCCATCTAGTCTACTGGAGTATCCAGCTAAGTGCTGTTACTTGTGGTAACATCAATAAGAGAAGGTGCACCATTCCTCGTATGAGTCAGTGTATAGCCGTGTCGGGCGGATTTTATTTGGGCTTCGAATACTATGTTGATTTGAATATTTGGTCAGGGTTTACTTGTAGAGTGAAGTATCCTCATATCAGGTTGTCTTGACAAACCGTTGTACGGAGAGATCGAAGCCACTCGAAGATCATGTCTAGTAGGTAATTCAAGATCTCAATCTACATACAATCTCTCTGTATTCGATTGTGAGCAGTGACGTGCATGGAGGCGATGGGGCGGTGCCCCTCGATTTCAAAATTGAGGGAGGAGGCATCCAATCATATTCAAACTATCTCCCTTTCTCATAATATTTCTCTGTACTAGGACTTATACTTGAGTCTTTGGGACATCCAATCATATTCAAACTATCTCCCTTTCTCATAATATTTCTCAGTACTAGGACGTATACTTGAGTCTTTGGGGCATACACTTAAATAGTTGTCCCAGAGCATCATCAGAGCATCCTCAGACCTTTGGGCTGATGGTAGGGCCCTTATTTAGTAGCTTTGGATGAGTGTAGAATTTACCTTTCGCCTTGATTATTACCGGATTGATAATATCTTGTGTCCACATTATACGGTCTAACAACCATTTAACGAAACAGAAATTTGGGAAATATTTATTAATTACTGTCTAATATCTATAGTTAACATTACACCACAATCAGTTGAAAATTGAGAAAGATATTACATGCCTAAAACTACATACCCACCCTTACACCGAGCAGCTATGTTCTAAAATTAATAATTTACAGTTATATATATATGTTGAATTAAATTAAAGATAATTGAATAATCGTTTAATAATAATCTATCGTAATAATATAAAGCTCAATATATTGAATAGAGCAATCAATTCTAGAGATGAAAGATGAGAAGAAAAAACATTTTTTTCTTCTCATCTTTCATCTCTAGAATTGATTGCTCTATTCAATATATTGAGCTTTATATTAAGGATATTAAGGATATTAAGGATACAATATTTATTAGAACATCAAAAGTTCAAAGCAAGGAGCTTCATATCCTTAATCCATGGATTTTCAAAAATAATCTCTTTTCATTAGAGGATAGAAAAAAACGACAATGTAATTGTAAATATTATCGGCCACATTTAACTTTGTAACATTTATACACAAAATAATAATTAAAAAAAAGATAAAGAGTTTTTTGTTGAGATGAAAACTTAGAGTAAGGGTAGTCGCGTCAAAAAAAAAACGTCAAAAAAAAATAAACAGCTGTTATATTGGAAATTAATGTTTGAAAAAGAATACTGAAAGTGTTTAGGAGTCCAAATGTTGTTGTTGGTTTAGACGGTTGTTGATTCATTTTATCCTGTGTGTGCACTAGTCCGAGAGTTGAATTATCCGTTTCACAGGGTTCAGAATGAAGTTTGTCAGTCAGAGTTCGATGAACTTCTGATGTTTTAATAAATATCGTATCTTTAAAATTTTTTATTCTCATCTTTCATCTCTGATATATATATATGCACACTGATAAGCGTTAGTATTGGCCTTTTGCTGGTTTAGAGTTTTTTTTATTTGCCTCTGTATAAAACACTTAATGCCTTCTCAAGCAGTGCCTTATAGTAATCAGAATGATTATCTGTTTTTTTTTTAAATTTAAATAATATGTCATAATCATAGTTTCACGTTCTCTCACGGTCGTCAGATGGTGTAATGCACGTATTTGGAATTAACTAATCGTTTTATTATGATTCTTCAATCACCATATAAAAATTGGGATCAATTAATAATTTAATTGCAAAACAATACCTTAGTAATTAAATTTAATTTTGAGAATCGTATTTAAAAAGTAAATAATTTGCTTGAAAATAAAATGCATAGTTAAAGAAAAAGCGAAACAGAAATGAAAGTAAAATGACTCCTGGGAAACGCCGGGTCGGGACAGTTAGTATATATATATATATATATATATATATATTTTTTTTTTTTCATTTTTTTTTACTTATATTTTATCATTTATTAATTTTCCAACGAATGTTAAATCTTGGATTTAGTTAGTTTGTCTGGGAATTTAAACTGCATTTTACATTTAAAAAAATTTTTTTTTTTTTTTTTTAATGCCTCAAAGCTTCTTTAGACTATATATATATATATATATATATATATATATATATATATATATATATATATATATATATATATATATATATATATATATATATATATATATATATATATATATGACAGGAGTAAATAGTCAAACTTATTATTAATAACAAATAATGCGACCAGAGTGTCTTGATCGACCTTGGTGAGATGATGTTGATTATTTTCGTTCTCTGATGAATGAATTTGACAATAACTCAGTTAACAGTGGAAAGTAGAATCCCGATGTAACTTACTTTCTTAATCTATTTTTACTAAATGAGATTCGTAAACAATCACCGACAATCAAGAGAGGTCTATACAGAGACGAGCCACTATTTATAATAAGAGCTATTAGTAGAATATATGAACAAACTAAGAAACAAATTATATGATCTTTTTAAACAATATTCATTGAAAATCACAATAAACATGAATCAAAGGGTAGTTTACTTCTTAGATGTATCCCTTAACCTCTCTAGCAAAACTTTTGAATCCTTCCATAAACCAAACCAAACACTATATTCTATATAGAAACTCAAATCAGGCTAGGTCAATGATAAACTCTATTATACCTAACATTTCTGACAGACTCTCTATGATTTCATCGAATAGGCAAATATTTATTTAGAATTCTGAATTTTATGATACTGCACTAAAAATTCAGGTGAAATTTTAAAAAAATAGTTTCCAAAAATAACAATGACTACCCCTCTAATAATAACAATAATATGATCAGACGTGAACCGAATATAATAACCCATAATATGGCGATAACAAGCGTTATTCAATGTATTCGAAGAGCAGTGTATTCTGGGAGCATTTTTTTTTCTAAGAGTAATGTTTGTTGAGAGTAATAACCGCTCCCTCTCCGTAAAATTTCCTTCTAAGAGTAATGTTTTCTGGGATCAATGTATTCTGAGAGCAATGTATTCTAGGAATATAAATAATTATGCTATAGAATTATATTTGACACCTTTATTCAGCATTACATAATCTATAGATGATTGATATGCCGTAAATCAAATAAAACCATAGTTTCGCACAGGTTGCAAAAAAGAAGTATTGTATGCTCATGATTTAGTACTTACATGCGAAATTAATGGAAGACCTACTTAAGTTAAAAACTTGGACGAATGCTATGGAAAGTGAATGTCACCAAGACCTAAGCGGAAAATAAACAATAATATAAATGTAGTAGATAATAGAAATAATGAACAGAATAAAACTTTCCACCAGCGAATTGTAAAACGCAGCAATCTGGCCACTAGATATAGAAACTCCTGTTCGTTAGAAAATAACAAGGTTCAGGATAATGTTATATATAAATGCATAATTGCGCAAAGTATTAACTCCAACAATAGGAATAATAATATCCCCAACAACAATAATAATAACAACAGTAGCAACGATGTATCGAACATACCTAGATGTCACGGCAGGCCTTATAATTCCAAGAATTTTGAGACATAAACATATATTAAATAATCGAGATGTTTCAAATTTTAATTTTATGTCTTGGCATATATCGGAATTTAAAAAAAAGAAAGATATTCCATATAATATTAAATGGTTGATAGTTAAAAAGCAAAAGCGTATAAACCGTTAGATAAATTATGCAGGTTCTGCTTGGAAGAATCATTATCCATTGGTAACCTATTGAATAAAAAAGACGAAATTCTCGCTGATTGTATGCATAAGAAATGGCCCAGATACAACTATTATGAGGACGCAGAATCCATATTTGTATTTATCCCTTATATTATTAAACAATATATACCCCAAGGAATTGGATAGTAATTTGAAATCTAAAATGTAATCATACCTAACAATATATATATATATATATATATATATATATATATATATATATATATATATATATATATATATATATATACATATTTATTTATTTATTTATTTATTTTTTGATGTGTTGATATTTTTTATATTTATAATATAAAACTAAAAATAATACATTAATCACCTAAATAATAATGTAATGGATTCGTCCAAACACTTTAAAATACAGCAACATTTTTGTAAGTAACGGATAAATTTTATTAGACAGACGAACAGCACAGGTAAAGACAATTTTTTTTTTTGTGTCTTAAATAACTAATATAAGTTAGCAAAACATTTATATGGAACAAAACGTAGATTTAGTATAAGGAACGTTTATGTTTTTGTCTTTTAAGGGAAGTGGGGTCTGATCAACTCTGCTGGGAAGCCATGAAATTAAATACTGTCTTGTTTTTTAATTCCCGAAACAGTTTTTCATGGTAAACAACTGATGATCCCTTAAAATAGTGTTAGAAATAAACTAATATAATAACTGTAAAAAATAAATTGACTTACATGAGTGATTTTCCACTGGAAGACTTGGGACTATAAGTTTTTTTTTTTTTTTTTTAATATAGTTTTAATGGTTGAGAAACTTCCGAGACTATATATATATTGTTATATATATATATATATATATATATATATATATATATATATATATATATATATATATATATATATATATATATATATATATATATATATATATATATATATATAATCTAGTGTTTAAAAAATCTTTTTTGCATATCTAAACTTTTGAATGGAAAAAAATCCGCCCTAATTGATATTATTGGAAATAATTTAAATATTACGATAATTATATTGTATTAGGAAGTAATATATAATTGTATGTAGTATGGTATATATGTATATAGATATCTATGTGAATATATATATATATATATATATATATATATATATATATATATATATATATATATATATATATATATATATATATATGAAGCAATCCAACAAAAGATATAAGCGTCAACTAATATCTTATAATTAGTGAAACATCCGGATAAAAACTGAAGCTCAATATACTGGATAGAGCATTAATATTATAATATAAAATGAAGTAATAAAATAAGGTGTCAATCAAATTTTATTAGAATTCAAAGTTCAAGCAAAGTATCCTTAAGTCCTTAGCTCATGAGTTTTCAAAGATAATTCTTCTCTTCAGAGGACCATTACCGCAGTTATACTACTACAGGTAATAAAATTACGCTTTGAAAATATATAAAAATTATATACACAAATACATAAAAATACATAACATCAAATATATCAACCCAAAAACATACTTTTTGTTGAATCTATACAATTTATCCAGATTCATTGTCTACGACTTCTAATATATTATTCGAAGCTGCTCTCTATTAGTAGAGAGGGTGCTCTCGTCCGCGATTCGGGGGACGTGCTGGATGGCTTGAGGAGACAGCACACCATTTTTTAAATATTTGGTCAGGGTTTACTTCAAATAAGAAGCATTCTCATGTTAGGGTCTCTGACAAACCCATGTACAGAGAGACCGAAGACACCCGAGGGTGGTGTCTAGTAGGCACTGTATGTATGTGTGCGTGTGTTTATTAAATATATCATATCTGATTATATTGATGTTATATATGGCGATCTAGTATTTAATTTAATTTTATGTTTATATAATTTGCTGATCTGTTAAATTTCTGTCAGATTCTCATTAACTTAAAAGAGGTATAATATTTGTTTGGCCTTGAGTTATATGGCTAATGTTGCCTTATCTACCCCCCCCCCCCATGTTGCATTGTTTGAATCAATACTATAATATAACGCGCAGGACTTCTAAAATAATAATTATTTTTTAAGATTTAAAAATTTCTTATCTCAAATAATAAAAAAGTAATTATTGTAACTTCGTTTGGTTTCGCTTCCCTTCGCTTAAGACTTTTTTAAAATAAATGTGTTACTTTTCGCTAATTATATGTGCTTATACATTTGGTTAAATCTGTTTGGGGGGGTGGCTTTATTTATATAAGAAAATTAAGAAGTTAAGGGAGTTAAATCTCCTTAACCGAAAGAAATCTGAGGCTCTGTTAATATGAGAATTGAATTCGATTAGTTCATCCTAGCATAAATTTGGGTTAGATTATCTTCTCTGAGTTTGAAGATTACTATTGGTGATGATTAGTTACGTCTGCGATTCACAACGATTATATTTGTGAAATAAAAACCATCCAAAGATTAGTATTATTTCGTGTTCCTTTTGTTCTCTCTGAATCTAATGGTGGACATCATTTACTATCCAGGTTGTTTATTTTTCTGGAGAAATAAAGCATCGTTTTATTAAAGTAAGATATATTATAGAAGGTCATAGAAACTAACATTAACCATTAAAAAAAATTGAATCCATCCTTAAAAAATATATATATTTGATTTTTATGGACTCCCATTATTTTAACCTGCCATAAGGAAAAATATTTCTGTATTTTATTCTGTTTTTTTTTGTGTTTATAATAATTGAGCAATTTCATTGTAACGAATTGATTAAGAAATTTTGTGCTGAAGATGAGAGGCTTATAATTGTCAACTTATACCCTGAGGTTGAATTTCTGAAACATATGTACACAAGGATAGATATGTCTGATGTTGAATTTTTCGAACATGATTACGAAATATTAATTCAGTCATTATGTCACTGAGTTATCTATCTATCTATCTATCTATCTATCTATCTATCTATCTATCTATCTATCTATCTATCTATCTATCTATCTATCTATCTATCTATCTGTATATATCGCAAGTAAGCTACACAGAAATGTTCAAGTTTTATTCTCTCAGGAAATCATCAGACTAAATGCGTGGATGTATTTTTTCGATTGCGAGTTTCTGTGTAGCTTACTTGCCACACATATATTTTCATACTACTACTTAGCTCTACTCACCTATTGGGCACTGTTAAAGTAAATACTAAATATATATATATATCATTATCATATATAAAGCTCTATTTTGATATTGAGCACTTTTTATAAACCCGGTTAAAATTCTCTGGATTACCATCCTGTGGATATTTTTTACCTGGATTATTACCATTATTATTTATGTCGTTTTTTGACACTTGAATCGTGCATGTTCACCTCCCCCTCCTATTTTCTATTTTCTATTTCCTATCTCTTCTCTCTTGGTCTGAATCAACAGATGTTTTCTTTTCCTTTTTCTTCTCCTTCTCTTCCTTTATGTGTCTACCTTCCTATCCCTTTCCCCTTCATGATATGTCTCTCTTTCCACCTTATTTTTTTTTAATTTATTTATTTATTTGTCCTGTTTGTTTCAGATTTTAGATTTTAGATTTTTGTTTTTTGTTTTTTTGTTTTTAGATTTTTTAGATTTTTAATTTTTAACGGCCCCAATTTTTGAAATGTTAAATTTCTTTTCTTCTTCTCTTTCTTTATCTCTCCATTTCATTCTCTCCAAATATGATCTGAGGTTAAGATCAGATTCTAACTCTGCCTGATGAGATCTCAGTTTATAGTAACTGTTGATCGATAACATCGACATGCCAGTGTCGCAGATTTTGTACATGTCTGTGTAAATAAAATTATCATATATATATATATATATATATATATATATATATATATATATATATATATATATATATATATATATATTGTATTACCTTATAATATTATATGTGTATATACTTGAAATAGAAATAAATGATATATACTTTTCTAAAAACTAAGCCGATTGTGAAGTTATCCAGATCAATTACCATTGCTAGTTGAATAATAAAAAGGGCACCGCCAGTTCTTTTGTTGATATTTCTCTCGTTTTAAAATCTCCCCCCCCAATCTCTCTTTCTGTTACTCTCATTTCATCTTTAGGTTTTCCCTCTTACTCCCTCTATTTTGTTTCTTACTCTTTCATTCGCTCCCCATTTTCTTACCCTTTTGGGGATCCAGCATCGTAAAAAATGTACTATTATATATATAAATGGTACACTTTATCATTGTTCGATGGGGATTAGTTACGACGTGCAATGTTTTTGTTTTTCTTCTTTTTATTTTATTTTTCGTTTCTTTTTTGTTTTATCTCCCGTTTCTCACTGCGAATTGGCTGTTCGCACTTTTTGCAACAGAAACCTCCATCCGCCCCGGAAGACAATACAAAATAATAAATGAAAAAAATTGCTCAAAACTCGAGCGTCTAACAACGGTCGTCAACCCAGTTTCATTTTTAGACACGTCCTCGCATCTTTATGAGGCGCTACCCTTCTGTCGGGCGGTTTGTTGCACTTAATTATTTTTTTTTATAAATCATAATATCTTGAAAACTACCTTGTAAACGTTGGTATGTCAATTGTGACAATACACCTGAACATGTACCTAAAGTTTGGGTTGTATCGAATCAAGAGTTTTATGTTTAAAAAAATGCAAAATACGCTTCTATGATAAGTATTATCCGTCTGTCTGTCACGCTTAAGTTTGAAATACCACTAGTCTCCCCTCTTAGACAGGGTCCAAGATCCTCTAATCTATTAGGTCCCACACTGTCTACCAAGCTCGAACCCTGGTCCCATCGCCGCAATGTTGCATCCCTGTGTATGTTTTACAAGTACTTCAATGGAATGCGCTCCGACGAACTTGTTGCAAGTGTACCCCCCTCATCAACATAAATACCCCTAACCAACCCGTCAATCAGCAAAATCCCACCCATTCATTGTAGAGGTCCCTAGATGCTGGAAAGTTTTCTACTCTAATAGCTTCTTTCTTCGATCGGCTTGCCTTTGGAATTCCCCCCTTGCCCCCTGTTTCCCCGACTATACCAACATGTTTGAAATGTAAATGTCATGTGAACAAACATCTCTCTGCAAAACGCCCCACATAGGATGCCCCTATTAATCTGGCCCCTAATTCTCAGTAGCTCCTTACGTTTCAATGGCAAAGTGCCTTGTTTCGGGTGAATATAAGTAAAACACATCTTTTTTGTTTTCGCTTAACGCGCACATGTCATATATGTGTGCATTCAACCATGTCTATAATAAGCTCTATCTGTCCTTCGACATGGCATGCTTACGTTTCAAAATGCATTTTCTCGGTCTGTCACGCTTATGTTTGAAATATTATTCTCTTTGCTCTGTCACGCTTAACTTTGAAATATCATTTTCGTTGGTCTGTCATGCTTAAGTTTGAAATAGCATCTTCATCGCTAAACGCGTAGATTAAATGGCCGCATCTTAAAAATATCCGTTGCTAGGGTGGCGATGGTGACGTTGATGCGGACACGGTATGACTACCTGGCCTGACAAGTTCGAATCTAGTCGGTTCCATAGTATCATAGTCACTATGGATGTTTGCAACCTTCATGTGGTCCCTCCTGTAGGTACCTGATTCTAGAAGAATTAGAGAAACCAATGCCAATAATAGAATCAAGTCGGTCAAACGTCGTACGATGCTGGTTCATACGCATTTACGTTTTCTTCTCTGAAAGCCAAGAGTTAACGATCTATAAGAAGGCACTTCCGGTCGACCTAAGTCAGTGCCAATGTCGCTTTTATACCAGAAATCTTATCAGCCATTTATTCGAGAAAAAAAACCCACCAACAAACAACACCAAAATATCAGCAGTTCTTTTGAGATGAAATCAATGACGTATAGTCTTACAATCTTGAAGACGTTGCCAATCTTTAACCGCCATTTTTTCAGAGGTCAGTTCAGATGTGTCATACAATTTAATATGCCAAGTGGTGTGTCCATGCTGTCAATAATAATCGCATACCTTTTTCATTACTTTCCTATAACTTATATAATATTATTTAAAACAACAACTTTTGCCGTCTTCTTTAATATACTTACACTTCACGTTACGTGCTGCACTAGTTGATACAATGTCGTGTGGCGAAAAGATAGATACACACAGTAGGATACACAAATATATTTTGGCAATACAAATTACTAGCAAAACCTACCCGTCCTCCGGGCAGCAATTAATTGGGGGGGGGGGGGGATATAATTAACTACCGACTGGCACGTAATCGCCTAAAAAAGTGGACCCCCCCCCCACGAAAAAACATAACGCACAGAATAACGTACAATTTAGGTTAAATATATATGAAACTGATCCATCACTCTAAATTCTAAATTATGTTTTCCTTCTTTCCATTTTCCACGGTGTTCACAAGGTGTTCACAAGGTGTTCACAAGGGATGAATGTGTTTACGCAGCGTTCTATTGGCTACATATAATGTATTTGAAAATAGTTAAATGTACAATTGAATTAAATAAACGTAACTTGTTTTGATACAAACATGGTTAGATAAACAGAAAAATATTTCGCATTTATTTATTTAGATACATACATATTTAAATAGAGACTGTACTTTACACAAGAACGTTTTTCGCTAATCATTGTGAAACCAAACCAAACACCCGCTTTCCTTTAAAAAAGTTTGTTCCTTAACTTAGCTACAACTTTTATAGTTTAATTAATCTGGAAAATACAATACAAACAAGCCGCGCATGCGTGGTTCCCCTCTGTATGTGACAGGATGTGGCGAGTGTAAAATGCAATAAATTTGGGCAATTTGGGGCATTTTTGACCCCCATTGTACCCCTGGGGGGCGCGAACCAGAATTTTTCTGAGGTCAAGGATGCTCATTTTATATCCAAAACAATTGTCTCTACATTTTGGTCAAGTTTCAGAAAAATTGAATGGATGGATTAAACGTTATGGGAGAAAAGGGTAATTTTTTTGCCATTTTGGGGGCTTTTGACCCCCTGGAGGCGCGAACCAGATTTTTTCCAAAGTCAGCGATACATATTTTCTATTAGAAACAATTGTCTCCATATTTTGGCCAAGTTTCAGAGAAATTGAATGGATGAAAAGTTATGGGGCAAAAAATGTAATTTTTTGCCAGAATGTCACTTTCTAACCTGACAAAAGTTACAACTTCATGCAAAATTTCAGAGAAATTCAATGGATGGTCGCGGAGAAAAATTCGGACGGACGGACGGACGGACGGAAATGCCTTAAAACATAGGTCTCCCGATTTTATAAATCGGGGGACCAACAATACTCTTACTTCAGCCAACTATTGTTGATTTGTTATTGTTATTGTGTAGCAAATCGGATTGTGTTGTCTGCATGAAGTTCTGCTCGTTGGCCCGAGCGATTCGCTCGACCGGCAAGATTGTAGGTTCACACGAACACCGAGAACAACAAGGCTAGCAGTTGCATACGAAGTCGGGGAAGGTTTGGCACATAACACACAAATGAAATGACGGTTGCACATGCGCAGAAGCAAAGACGACCAGAAGACGACTGATCCTGATGTTGGCTCCTCCTGTCAGTCCGTTGGGTACTAGATGTTTCAGTCATACGTGGCCCTGCCAGGAATCAGCGTTCCAGACGGCATATCTCAGACACTAACACGTTGCCACTGCCCCTACCACGAGAATTAGAAAGAGTTGGACTTTAATGGAATACCTGCTACCGATGTCTGTGTTCGCTTAAATATATATTGAATTACATCTCTTAGTGTTATCGACAAATGAATGGCTATTTGTACATATTGATATTGAAACAGACACGACGCATATGATATTAGATTATTAAATTAGGTATTTCTTTTACTAGAATATGATCTACAATAATACATTTGTTCTATATTTCTTTTTGTATTTTTATAAGGAGGGATAATAGGGAAAGTAAGAAGTTTTTTTTTCTTTCTGTCCTTTTTGGGTCTACGAATATATAAGTAAATATGTAAATAAATATGTAAGTAAATATGTAAGTAAATATATAATTAAATATGTAATTTGTATTCTTTTTTTTTTTCTTTTTTAACCTAGTTCATCCGAAACAAAGCAAATTACCACTGTTAACGCGAGGAGCTACTGAGAATTAGGGTGAAAGTTTAAGGGGTCATCCTAAATTGGGAGCTGTGCAGCGAGACGCTTGTTCACATTAGTTTTAAATTTCTGCATTTCGGTACAGTCGGCGAAACAGGGAGCAGGGAGGGAGTTCCAAAGGCCTGTAGCTTGAGGAAAGAAGTTATTAGAGTAGAAGGCTCTCTGGCATCTGGGGACCTCCACAGTGAATGGATGGGATCTAGCCGATTGTCGGGTTGGTCAGGTGTATTTACGTCGAGGGGGAACCAGAGCAGCAAGTTCATCGGAGCACATTCCATTGAAGTACTTGTAAAACAAGCACAAGGATGCAATATAGCGGCGATGAGACAGAGGTTGGTTGATTATTAGGAACCTATTAAGTTGGCGACTCTTTTTTCGACCTTGTCTAAGAGGGAGAGACTGGTGGATGGTGCAATAGCCCAGATGTGACGACAATACTCCATGCATATGCGGATGGTGGCTTTGTAGAAATATACGGCACTGTCAGGTATGAGGAGTTTACTAGCAGGGTAGAGTTATCCCACTTTCTTTGCAGCAGCCTTGGCAATGTCTTCTATGTATTTGTTACAATTCATGTTAACTGTAAAATGTTAGGCTGAGGAGTTTGAACTTTGGACTCTAAGGTAGGGTTTTATTTGCCAAAACAATCGGTAGTTGAAGAGGTTTCTTGTAGTTTTTGAAGGAAAGGAGTGTTGTCTTAGCACAATTCAATGTTATCATTCCTGTATGTCCTCATTCCACTACAGAATGGAGGTTACTTTCTAAGGATTCATTCATTGCCTCGGATATGTGAGCGTCCGTTTTACCCAGAGCGTTATTTCGTCAGCAAATATACCCATCTCAGATACAATGTAATCAGAGAAATCGTTTATAAAAATCAGGAACAATGAAGGTCCAATGATTAGATCCCTGAAGTACACCTGAATTTATGTCATGTTGTTTGGATGAACGGACATCGAGGACAACCTGGATTTTTTTTTTGAGGGGGGGATAGGAAAGATCTAATTATATTAAATATTCGTCCAGTAATATCATATGGATTTTATGAGAAAATTTTTATGCCAGACCTTGTCAAAGGCTTTGGATATATCAAACGCTACCGTCCAGTGTATGATATATGCGTTCAGAGATGACTGTTAGGATATCCGTAGTAGATCGTGCTTGCCTAAATCCATACTGATGTTCAAACATAAATTTAGCATTAACTAGGTGACGAACTATCGCTAGATTGATTAAGGATTCAAACATTTTAGCGAAGAGTTTACTAGGAGAAAGGTTTCTACGTCATTGATGTTGGTTCTAAGCCCCCGACTATTTGTGAATGCTAGACTCAAGGGAGGAGGCGAATATATTATTTTGTTGTTTAGGTTTGTTTCTTTTTCTTTGTACTATCATTTTGGTTTTAGATAGAGTGGGGAGGGCAAAGTGAGTGCTTATTTGCTGCTAATAAGCTCACACAACCATATCATTAGTCGAGACTTGATCTATGGGGGTAGTGATCTCGGGAAATTCCACCGGGTATAATTGTAGGGTCCCTTTCAATACGCGACATGGTACCCAGAGTATTATACAACTGTTGATAGAGCAGCCGCCCATGGCGTTACCTAAGAGTTAGGGCTCCTGTACTACCAGTCGGATACAGCAGCCAGACAAGCTGTCTAACCTGTGCCCTCAACCTGTCGGAACACGAGCGTCTCAGATTAGTCATGTGAGACTTAGTGACGAAAATTGTTCCCCAAGTTGCCCAAATAGAGAGAAATTGTTATGATTATATAACGACTTTCTTTCCGTGGAGTAAATTTTTTTTGTGATTCTTCTGTTAATCGCTGGTCGGGACTTTCTTTTTCGAGCTCGATTCCTTAGGCCATCATAGAGTACCCTTAAAGACATCATAGAGTACCCTTAAAGACATCATAGAGTATCCTTAAAGACATCATAGAGTACCCTTAAAGACAATCACGTTCTCGGAGTTATAAATAGCCACCCAAAGTTATAAATAGACGGGAGAAAAACGTGATATTCAGATTATGGACAGTTCGTGCACATTTTTACGATTCTTAGTTTGCTTGTGCGTTGTTTGAACAACTATTTGCCATTCACTATGTTTTATGGTGTTTTGTTATTGGCCACGAAAAATCTGAAGAGGACAGAAACGCAAACAGAGACAATAAAAGTTATATTTGTGTTCGCTGTAAGTTATTTTTTTTACCCCTCCCCGATCAATTTTTAAAATTTTATATTTAGCTTAAAAATTATTTTCTTTTGTTTCCGTTTAAGGGGTCTCTTCACACTTGGTTGGCTGGAATTTTGAACCTCTGTTTTAGCTGAGCTAAATTTCGAAGTATATTAACATCATTGTCTTTACTCTTGTTCACACGATACAAGGGATATTGCCACTGAAGCGTAATGGGCTACCTTGATAAGGGCGAGATTTATAGGGTGTAACGTGGTTGGAGAATTTGGCAGCAAGATGTTTGTTCGCATTACATTTAAATTTCTGTATGTTGGTACATGAATCAGGGAACAGGAAGGGAATTAATTCTAAAGGCAAACGCTTCCAGAAAGGAAGCTATCGGAGAAGAAAATTTTCCGGCATATTCAATGAAGGGTGGAATCGGGATATTTCCGTTGAGGGAGTACAGGTGCAGTAAATCATCGGAACACACTTCGAGGAAGTATTTGTAAAACAAGCACAGGGATGCAACACTGTGGTGATGCGACAAGAGCTGGGGCTTAGCAGACAACGCGGGATCTATTAGGTTGCGAGATCTATTAGGTTAGAAAATCTTTTTTCTACCTTGACCAAGAGAGGGGTAGATAGCTAGATAGATAGATAGAGAGAGAGAGAGATAGAGAGAGAGAGAGAAGGAGAGAGAGAAGGAGAGAGATAGGTAGATAGAGAGAGAGAGAGAGAGAGAGAGAGAGAGATAGAGAGATAGATAGAGAGATAGAGATAGAGAGAGGAGAGAGAGAAGGAGAAAGATAGATAGATAGAGAGAGAGACAGAGAGAGAGAGAGAGAGAGAGAGAGCGAGAGAAGAAGGAGAGAGAGAGAGAGAAATATGTTAGTGATTGGTGCACCAGCCCAAATGTGGAAACAAAACTCCACACTGTGATGATCAGGTGCCAGACTTGGTCACAGACGCATATAGATGCGGATGGTAAGTGTATCAAATTTAATTCGGTGACACCTGACATGGGATGTTCTTGTGGAATTACTTGTTACAGGGATGCGTTTATGTGACTGCGAAGCGTAATATAATGCCTTAATGACACTCGGTATGATGGCCTTCCGCCACAATCGATTAGCGATGAAAATGCTATTTCAAACATAAGCGTGACAGACCGACGAACTGATCAACGGGAGGATAGGGTCTCAAATAGAAATTCGTGAACACATCTAAAAATGCTATTTTAAACATAAGCGTGACAGATCGATCTACCGAGTCTCTTATAAGGATTGTTGGACGCAGATAAAAAATGAATTATGTTTACGATAAAATTAATTAACTGGTTTCAAGAAAAAGAACGTCGAGAACATTTTACGGAGAAATGCGTTAAATGTGTAATCGGTTTCGTTTGATTAGTAACAATTCATACACATATTACAAGTTACGTAGTAATAGGGATTGCCGATTTAGAGAAATCCACCAGATACAATTATGACACTGTGTCGTGCGAGTCTAAATAAAAGTAATAAGTGAAATTAATAATTTAAAATACACCTACGATGAAAGTATACAACAAAAATAACTATACGAAATCTACATGCCGAAGCAGGTATCGAACCAAGAACTCCAGACTTAGATTGAAAGTTAAAAGTAACAATTTTTTTGGGGGTGGTGGTGTTACATAATGGCTGAATTGGAAATTCAATTGTCTAGCGAAGTGTAATCATACCAGATGGAAAGCAGAATTACTATTTAATAAACTGATATCGTGACAATTCACAACTGACGGTAGAAGATCTGAGAATTATGGGCGACAGCAATCAAAACAACTGATAAAGAGAAATATATGTCAAAAAGTTATCTGGAATTTTGTGTCGGGACATAGGTAATCTGGAATGTAATAAGAATAAACAAATCGATCGATAAACGATAAATGCTATTTTCGTTCACTTAGCGATTGCAGCGATGTGGGAAGGTTAGAGATTGGAATACCAGAGTGACATCTGCATCTTTTTTCTGGTCAAAGATTAGGATGATAGGCAAAACCAGATGATTATTTTCTTTTGTTATCAACGCACGGGGTAGGGGAGTCTAAAGTTGGAATTACAAAATAACCTGGATGATGGAATTGTCGTTATCGTGGTTGAACAGCTGGGGGAGTTGATAATAAATACAAGGGAAATCATGACACAAAAATGACTTAATTTTCTCTGTAGGTGACCGGATCATTAAAAATATAGGACTAGAATTTAGACATGTGATTGCGTTGACAAGAAGAGTTGGTAAGAGTAAAGTTAAAGGATAAACGTAGTTTGTCTTTCCACGATTCTCAATACTAAACTAAAACCGCTGGCAAATTAAACCGACTGAGTTAGAACATATGGGGTATGAAAATGAAATCGGATCTTCCAACCACGAAGAGGTTGGAAGATCCGATTCCTCAAAATGGTAATTGTGGAATTACGAAAGTGAATGAAAATTATGTGAGATGAACAGGTTGTGGATCAAAAACATAGACTGAGGACCCTTCTCAATATAAACCCGAAATCACAATATTTTTAGTTTCTAGACAAATGTGAAAAAGGTAAAACGACTAAACCAGACTCACTGTGAGCTTAGAGATATATTTCTCACTAAATTGCCTATTGCCAAGATAACTTAGTCGAATTCTTAACGAGAAGAGACTTAACGGAACTTTTAATGTAAACTTCAATAAAAAATCTGATAGAATGTCGGGGAGAGAACTTCCTTGATAAATTCCTTACAGGTTGTATGTAAACAATTAACTGTTACATTACATCTTTGTTGACTTTTATTTCTTTTATACTTATTTGTAACCAACGACTAACTCATTTACGAAATTGGGTTCGACAGCTCGCTGCCTTCCGTGATCTAAAAACACAGCATTTGGCGAAAGGGATTTATTTTTCCTAAAACCATGTCTTTTCAAAGAATTGAATTCTTATAATCAGAGATGGATAAGTTTGTAAGAGAATTACCAAGGTCAAAGTTTGAAAAGATTAAAATATAAGATGTGATTTGAGAAAAATGTAAAAAGTGGAAATCTGTTGAAAGTGTCCAATACAAAGAAAATGAATTCAAGAAATTCAAGAAAAACCTGTCCTCTTACTACTTAAGACAAAAAGATAAAAGAGTGTAGTGTCAGAACAGATACTACACTTTCTTAGCCAAAATGTCAACTTTGATTCGAGTCAAAAATAAAAATCATTAATTTATGCAAGCTGCTGAGAATATATACTTTCCACAAACGGTTCTTTTTTTAAATACTTTCGAGAAAAACTTTAACATCATTTTGGTTAGAATATTAATTTTACTTTCAGAGAATTCAATGAAAATAAATCGAAACAACAAAAATCGATTTGTTGCCATTTAATGCTTGGTTAATTTTTAAGAAATTTCTTTGGATATATTTTATTTTTTGCTGGGTATTGTCGCAGCCTTAAACTTTATGCTTATTCACACACAAAAAGAGAAATGAGATTTTACTTTTTAGGCGATTATATGAAAACAGCCTAAAAACGTCTGTTGTAAAACGAAATAAAACGAACAAATTAATTATTTAACGAAAACTGATCACGAATGGAGACTGTTTTTATGGACACGTATCCAATTTTTTATTTATTATTTTTATTTTTATTCTTTGTCATTTTTTAAATTTCTTGGGGGATCAATTTTTTGTGTGTGTTTGTTTAGGTGGAGAGAGATATTTTTTGCGACATGCGGGTGGTGATTTGGTCGAGTTTCACCATGCAGAAGAATACGTTGATATCAGTTCTTTTGGTATTCGGTGCTGAAGACAGCAGATGTTTTTGCCACGAGTTGTTTCAAAATTCATACAGAGTAAGAAGCTAACAATTTTGCAAACTGTGGCTACACTTGTTGCTGGAAGCCTTCACTCTACTGCATGCTGGGAAACCATTTATTTGAAGATAATGTTGAATAAAGAATCTTTAAAAATTGTAATTATATTTCTTAATATCCAACCAAATACTTAACTTGAAATTATATATATATATATATATATATATATATATATATATATATATATATATATATATATATATATATATATATATATTTATATTTATATCTATATAACTCCTTCTCTCTCTCTCTCTCTCTCTCTCTCTCTCTCTCTCTATATATATATATATATATATATATATATATATACATTTTTATTTATACAAACATTATTGCTTACATATGTGGATACATGTTTCGGTTGTACTTTTCACAGATAGTCAACATTTTCAGACCAAAAAAGAAAAGGAAGTGAGATGAATTTGGAAAACTTTCCTATTCCTCTTCCTTCTTTTTTGGGGAATGAGATATGTTTATAATTTTCACTGGTCAAGCTCAGTATCGGATTACATTCTTTACTCGTTAACTCTTTCAATTAGTGTCTATCTTTATTATCATTTTTATTACCTACCGTTCCTTCTATTTCTTTCTTTTTTATTACTCACTTAGCTCGGATTCCTTTCTTCTCCATTTAACACTTCACAGTTTTAATCTACATACATACATTTTCACACATAAATATCTGATCTTCCTATAAAATACGCACGTGCGCACAAATCTTTACAAGTACACACATAGACATACATATATATACATATACAAAATAAAACAAACACAACTATATACGCATATATCCATACACAGATATACAGCTAGTAATCATTTCAATCATTTCAATCTCATTAATCCATATCCTCGAGTTTCCCTTGCCCTTTATAATCGGTAACTCAAGGAAAAACAAACACAAGCTTATATATATATATATATATATATATATATATATATATATATATATATATATATATATATATATATATATATGTAAGAATAATTAATATGACTGATCTAAACTATTAAATGTTACGGTAAAGCATATTTATCATTTATTAGCAGGAAATCCGACGTTGTATATATATATATATATATATATATATATATATATATATATATATATATATATATATATATATATATGTGTGATTTTATGAAGGCTTACCAAAGCATTCCTTTCAGGACACCAATGATCACCATTAAAGATATTTTTTCTTACAAATATTATTTATTCAAATTAAATGTTTTTTCCTACACGTGTTTCACTACCAAGCAGTTACTTGCTTGGCAGATCATCAGGGAAATTAAATGTCTGGAATACTGGTTTCAACTGTCGACAATACACAATTGAACACAATTGAATACATAATTTGAATAAATAATATTTGTAAGAAAAAATATCTTTAATGGTGATCATTGGTGTCCTGAAAGGAATGCTTTGGTAAGCCTTCATAAAATCACATATAAATGCTCTGTACTCTGTAATCGAGTATCATCGAGCTTGTTTTTATTGGAACAACCCCGGTCTTCACTGAATGATCTATTTTATAAGTGAAAAATCTAAATCTATATATATATATATATATCATATATCAATCTACTTATATATATATATATATATATATATATATATATATATATATATATATATATATATATATATACAATCAGGAAGACCCAACGTTGCTCGGGATTGAATGAGGATCACTACTATGTATCTTTTCATAACGCCATATTACTTTCTTTGTTTTTACTGACCCCTCCCCTTGTTTTGTCCCCTAATATTGTCGGAAGAAGATAAAATGTTGGAAAACAATCCGAATTACTATCTTATACATATGGTTTAAATTTAATTGAAATCGGATATAAGTGTTTTAAGTTTTAAAGGGATTCTGCCCCCATGGGTCACTTAAAGGTTTGGAACAAGTGGATATTCGGCACATAACGCGGAGATTCGGGTCCACTTACATTGTGTTCCCGGGAGAACGTTATACATATATAAATTGCATCAACATAGGACATATGTAAAGTTTTAAAAGACGTTCCGCTCCATATGTCTCTTAGATTAGGAGATCATCTAGAGATGCGGAACCACTTCCATTGTATTAACCAGACAATTTTACACGTTTACACATTTCATAACAATAAGATATATTTGAGGTTTTAAGGGGTCCATGCCCGCCTAACCCTCTTAAGGGTGCACTTAAGAGTCCGGGAACACCCTCATTGTCTTTCTCTGTAAATTTTACATGAGAATACACTTTTAGATTTTATGTAGATTTTCTACCTTTCTTTCTATAAAGGAAACACAAAAATCGCACACACATGCACATGCACACAAACATTGTTTTTTATATATATACATTGTTTTTTATATATATACATATACATATATATATACATATATATACATATATATATATATATGTATATATATATATATATATATATGATATATATATGTATATATATATATACATATATATATGTATATATATATATATACATATATATATATATATATATATATATGTATATATATATATATATATATATACATATATATATGTATATATATATATACATATATATCATATATATATATATATATATATATATATATATATATATATATATACATATATATATATATGTATATATATATGTATATATATATGTATATGTATATATATATATATACACATATACATATATATATATGTATATATATATATATATGTATATATATATATATATATATATATATATATATATAAATTATCGATATAAATCTCTATTTGCGAAGATGTCGAATCTTTTGTCTGTGTTTACTGTCACGATTTGAGGATGTTTCTATTTTGAGAAGAAAAATGCATATGTTTATGTATGTGTGTGTATGTATATGCGGGCTTTAATTTTTAATTTTTATTTTTTAGTAAAAGTTGAAATGAGATTATTGATCAAAGTAACAGATACCCAGATGCATTATTAATAAATCAAACAAGTATTTTAGCACAAATGTTGATACGACGTACAAAAAAAATGACAGAGAGAGAGAGAGAGAGAGAGAGAGAGAGAGAGAGAGAGAGAGAGAGAGAGAGAGAGAGAGAGACAGACAGACAGACAGACAGAGAGAGAGAGACAGGGAGAGAGAGAGAGAGAGAGAGAGAGAGAGAGAGAGAGCAGTTATAGACTATTTTATTTCGTTTCAAACGTTTAATAATATTCTGACGAATGTATGCAAGTTTAAAAAAAAGCAATGTTTACAACTCCCTAGAGTCAATAGAAAACATTGCAGTTAAACACATTTGCTATTCGTGCCAAATCTAATTTTGAATCTGACGTTGACCGAAAAGATTGTCAAATCCAGAAACTTGTCATTATGACCGCGATTTAAAAGAACAGGTGTCGGCACATCAAAGGAATTGCCAAAAGATAAGCGACATCAAAGAAAGATACGTATGTCAGAAAGCGCGGACGGAATGGTAAGCACTCGTCGTTCCTTATACAGCCACGAAAACTGTCGAATACATTCGTTTAGGACGGATCTGTCTAGATCTGAACTAAGATTTAGTTTCAGCAAAGAAATAACATATAACAAATTGAAGGAACGTGATGAAAATATATTATACTCCTTACTATTCAGTAGAAAGCGATACTCCTAACCGATTTGTATTGTCTATAATAATATCCGAGGAGGTTGAAGGAGACATGCGTAACAGCTAAATACAATATGTATTTATTTTAATATATGGATCTATTTCATTTAATGCCCGACATGTGATATTTCGCCGTAGTATCTAATCATTCGTCTGTCAGGATATCCTTCCAGGCATTACCTTCTCATTTGAGGGGGTTAGTCTAGTATATGTTATGTTGTCATGACACCATCTTCTCAGGGACTACCTCCTCTTTTTGGGGTAGGTTAGATTTAAAGTTTGTTAGGGTTAAGTTTTAGGGTTAGGGTTAGGGTTAGGGTTAGGGTTAGTGTTAGTGTTAGTGTTAGGGTTCGGGTTAGGGTTAGTGTTAGAGTTTGAGGCAGTGTGGTAACAAAATTTCTATTACTAGTCGGCAGTAAACGAAAAAATATTAATTTGTCATTATATATAAACGTAGCGATTCCTGCAAATAATTCGGTGACTGAGGACACTCCATCTTTGTTCGTCTCTGAAATCGAACTCCCTCCCTCTCTCTCAGACTCCATGTGATGTCATATTCGCTGGATCACACGTCCCCCTGCAACAATGAAAATGACGACCGTGTTTCGTTTCTGAAAGTCGTTAACGAACCGGAAGTTGTTCAGCAGAGAATAAATATTAATATACAGGGTGGGCAAAAATAAGGGTCCTATTTTTAAAAATTCATAACTTTTTTATTTATTTATTTATTTTTTCTTTTAGAATAAGTAAAGGACCCCTTCCGAAGCAAGCATGAGCCGTATTAGCCCTAAGGAACGTACCCTCATTTAGAAAACATTATTTTTGCTTAAAAAACTCAAAACAGTGTAAAAAACAATACTTTAGTTTTTGTAAGTTTTAAGAAGTGTTTTTCGGCTAAAATTTGTTTTGTTTATTTCAAAAAATCTCGGAAGGGTCAGTCTACACACACATAAAGTTTGGTGAGTTTAACTTTTATTTTGTGGAAGTTATTCAAATTCAAGTTATTCAAATTTAAAGATAGGACTCTTATTTTGGCCCACCCTGTATTAGCTAAGAATCGTACTTTCAAGATTCAAATGGTAATGAAAAAAGAAAAGAAATGCGTTCCCTCCCCCCACCGAAAAGGAAAATGACTTACTGACATATCTGTGTGTGTCTCTCTCTACGAAGACTGTTTAAAACCGGAAATAGTTCAGCAGAAAATAAATATTAGTGTATATGCTGAGAAGGTTAATTTAATTTTATGTACGCTTGTTTATCATTTAGCAAATTAATTAGTGTATCGTTTAGTCATACAATTATTAAATGAACTAAAATAAAGTTGTTATTAAAGATGGCGAATATAATGAGGTTCACAGATGAGTAGCGATTAAAAGTAATTGTTCGATGTGTATATAACGATAAGTAGATATTAACAAATTAAATATTATATTTAATAAAATTAAGTAAAGATAAAAATGTTATGTATCTTTTTGTAACCGTTTTGAACTATGGACCGCTTTATGCTGAGCGACATCGGCGCCTTAGATGTATGTCTGCTACATAAAGAAATATCGGGGCTGATAGAATATGTAATCGATGAAGTCGATTGAAATTTAAATTTTTATTCTGGCAAAAAAAGCCAAAGTGATAATTTTGGAAAAGGACTATCTAATTAGAATAAAATATCGATTTGACAGATGCATTTCTATTTTCTCTCTTTTTCTCTCTCCCTCTCTCTCCCTCCCCCTCTCTCTCTCTCTCTCTCTCTCTCTCTATATATATATATATATATATATATATATATATATATATATATGAAAAAGGGAGGATGAAGGTAATCCGACGTAATGGGAAATGAAAACGGAAAAACAAAAAAGATGTTTTTTTTATGTATTCATCAACGTTTCGTCTTTATTAGTTTTTTCTTTATTTTCTTTCCTCCTCTCACTGTCACATTTTCAACACATTTCAACAGTTTCCTTCTAACTTACTTATATCCACACATTCCTAACATAGCCAGCTGGTCAAACACCCCTACCCTCCAAAAATTCCACACCTAACCACAACAAAATCTCCCCTCTCCCCCTCTCCCATTTCACCCTTTCGACTACTTCTTTCACACTCTTCCCCTCCACTTCCAATCACCTTCATTTTTTTCAAATCTTTTCTAAACACCTACACACCAAAAACACAGAGCCTCCCCTCTCCACTTCTCTTTTCCCACCCCTCCACTTTTTCACTCACAGCCATCCACATTAATTTCATTCACTCCACTTTTTAACTCAGAGCCATCCACATTCCATGCCACCGACTTCCTTCAACCCGGATCTCGGTCGTGTGCTCCCAGTAGTGGCTACTACTTCTTCTCATTAACCCATCATGTCAACCCAATATTTTCATGTACTTGTATGACATTTTTCTTAAAATTATCATCCTGAGGAAGTCTTACAAATTAAGACGAAACGTTGATGAATACATAATAAAACATATTTTTGGTTTTTCCTTGTTCATTTTCCATATATATATATATATATATATATATATATATATATATATATATATATATATATAGAGAGAGAGAGAGAGAGAGAGAGAGAGAGAGAGAAAGTGAGAGAGGGGGTCTTAAAAAATAAATGTTATTTATTGTTTTACCTGTTATCCGTGTTTCACGCTCATGCAATTTTCTAACATGAATTCTTTCTCTTCTTCTTCTTCTTCTTCTTCTTCTTCTTCTTCTTCTTCTTCTTCTTCTTCTTATTATTATTATTATTATTATTATTATTATTATTATTATTATTTATCTATTTATCTATTTATTTATGTATTTATTTTGACAGCATATGTTATAAAAATAATTAGGTGAATCATATCTTAGGTGATCATTATTTGAATAACAGACGCCGTCGAAAAACAAAACGTGTTCCTGCTAGGATGTTGCACGATGTATGAAACTCACGTAACAGATAAATGTATGAAACTCACGTGACAGATAAATGTATGAAACTCACGTAACAGATAAATGTATGAAACTCACGTAACAGATACATGTATGAAACTCACGTAACAGATAAATGTATGAAACTCACGTAACAGATAAATGTATGAAACTCACGTAACAGATAAATGTATGAAAGTCACGTAACAGATAAATGTATGAAAGTCACGTAACAGATAAATGTATGAAACTCACGTAACAGATAAATTTATGAAACTCACGTAACAGATAAATGTATGAAACTCACGTAACAGATAAATGTATGAAACTCACGTAACAGATAAATTTATGAAACTCACGTAACAGATAAATGTATGAAACTTACGTAACAGATACATGTATGAAACTCACGTAACAGATAAATGTATTAAACTCACGTAACAGATAAATGTATGAAACTCACGTAACAGATAAATGTATGAAACTCACGTAACAGATAAATGTATGAAACTCACGTAACAGATAAATGTATGAAACTCACGTAACAAATAAATGTATGAAACTCACGTAACAGATAAATGTATGAAACTCACGTAACAGATTAATGTATGAAACTCACGTAACAAATAAATGTATGAAACTCACGAACAGATAAATGTATGAAACTCACGCAACAGATAAATTTAACAAATAACGTCTGTGATTATATTTAATACTATTTTTCTCCATTGTAAAACTTAACATTTTAAAACATGGGTCGCTTTATTGTCTGTCGGTAAAGAAGAAAGAAGGAAAATACAAATAAAATGTGTAGCTGTTATTTTATATCTTCGTAGTCCGATGTATACAATTTAAGGCAGCAGAGGAAGATAATGTTGTAGACCGTATGGGCCCGATTGTTGACCGCACTGAATTCATTCGCTCTCCGCGATCAATTTGTAACACAGTACATTGTTTTTTGGTGAAAGATCACTTTTTTCTTCTTTATTTGTCGCCACTTTTTGCTATTTCTTACTCCAAACGCACTAATAATGCTATATCATAATCACTATTGAGGCTTCTTCCTTTCTCAGGGTATTTTGATTATCCACACCTTTTCTTTCATTCACAGACGTGATGTTGCTAGTCTCAGTCTTTTCTATAAATACTATTATGGCATGTGTTCTTCAGAATTATGTCATCTATTCTCTGCTTCTTTTGTTCCAGCCGGTTAGACTCGTTGGTCTAGTGGTCTCCGTCAATTCGCTGTTTTGATACCTCATTGTAATACAGCTTCCTATTCCAGTAGCTTCATCTCAAGAACTGCAGACTTGTGGAACTCTCTTCCTGCTGACTGTTTTCCTCCTACCTATAGCCCTGGTCTTTTCAAAAATAATGCCAATAGGCATTTCGTGTCTTTAAGATAATTATATTTCGTTGTTGTTAGTTCCTTACATCAAGTGGCTTCATGCCTTGTCTGGAGCAATTGCCATTAAAAAATCGATGAATAAAATACCATATGCATCCCAAAATAACCTTGTCTAAAAATATTTACGTCTTTGGTTTCTTTAAACAGCTTCCACGTACTGCTGTCCACTCAACTAATTGCCGATTTGACTCCGGAGTAGAGGAGTGATCTATGTTGCATCCATTGTCACATATTGACGCAAAAATTCGTTTTTGTTGCATTGAAGAAGTCGCTCTGAATCAGAAACGTGTTGTTTTTCATCGCCTGTAAGCAAATGCGGCACCCACGTTGAACACAGCTTTCTCATTGACATATGTTCTGATATCTTCAACTCCTCTGCTATTTCATGCAACGTAAATTTACGATCGGTTAAAACAAATTGGTGGACTTGTTTGATATTGTCCGGAAAAAACTGCCAAATGTAGGCGCCCTCAGCATCCAGCATCATTTACGTCTGTACGACCGCCTTTAAAGTCAAATACCACCGTTGTTTCCGACTGATCAGAGTCCGAATAACACTTACTTAGTCATTGCTTTGCATGAACCACATTTTTCCCATCAGAAATTCACATTCATCTTTTGTTTTGAAAATTTGCAACAGTAGCTGAACTTAAATAGAAGTTGTAAACTAATAGTCCGATTTGGCTCACATTTTTACACGTGCCATTTGAAGGTTAATACTTTATAAAAATAATATTGATTTTTATGTTATTGGCGCCATTTATATGTCTGATTGATATGGTTGTTAACTGCCAGACCTGTTTTTATTTTTGAGTGATTTTATATATATATATATATATATATATATATATATATATATATATATATATATATATATATATATAAAAAATAGTTTTAATAAATAAATATTTAATATCTACAGACGTATATGCTTCATGTTCACTAACAATCATCAGTGTGGCTCAGATAACTGTACTCCCAGTCGAAAGATTTGAATTCTAGACCCGAGTCACTATAAGGTAACTCCAATCCAACATCTTGATATATATATATATATATATATATATATATATATATATATATATAGTAAGCTACGAAAATATATGTATGGCAATTAAGCTACACAGAGGCTCCAGCGTTTCATCCGCTTACTACCTAGGTCTACTTACGTATCGAGCACTGTTGAAGTAAATACTGAAAATTGATACATAAAAAAATGATATCTCCTTATAAAATTTTATGTGGATACATGAAATACTAATATATATATATATATATATATATATATATATATATATATATATATATTTAATTTGATTCAGAAAAATTAGTACAACATTCGTACCGTCGGTTTCAAGCACGGAAAGACTTAGCCACCCGGCTCTCTTCAGCTTTTGTTGTCATCTGTTTCGGAAGTATGAAGTCACGTGTCACTCTCGTTGGGACGCGTTATTTGCTTAGAGTGTTGTGTATGTTTTTTAAAATTTAGTGTAAGGAAGGTTTGAAAAGTAACAGTTGAGATTTAAACCGGAGGAGATTTAAAGAGATATAAAAATATAAAAAATAAATAAATAAAAAATAAAAAATAAAAATAAAAATAAAAATAAAAATAAAAATAAAAATAAAAATAAAAATAAAATAAAGAAAGTAAAAATAATAAAATAAATAAAAAGAATGTTTCTATATAATTCCAGTGAGTCAATATTATGAATTTCGTATATTTGGCCGTTACTGTTTTGGGGGTTGATGATGTGCATTCTAAAAAGAGAGAGAAGCGGTTAAAGGCGTTTGAAAAGAACAACATTACTTAATTTCGTGTATAAATCCTGGAGTAAAGGACTTTAAATCAATCCAGAAGGAATTTAAATAAAGGTGTCCTCCGGGCGGTCTACGGGCAGTAACTCTGTAGGAATTTTAAATGTTTTGAAACCGTTTAATCGGATCTGTTATGGAGATGTGTGAGATTAGTATTATGACTGGGAAATAATATTGTGAAATGACTGGAGAAATATTTTTGGGAAAGTTGAAATTATTGCTCTTGAAAATTAGTGTGGATATGGGTTGATTAAGGTATTTGTTCGTATTTTTTAATTTTATTAATATTAATGAGGAGTGATAGTTGGAAAAATTTTCTGGAGTGGAAGTCGGGCAATTATGGGGTTATGTATTTAGCATAAAGGGGAAGTAGCTAGGCTTTTATGTGTATCGGTCAGTCCAGTTTATGAGTAGTGCTTGTCTCTTGTGGATGCATCCCTTAAAGATTTAATCACGAATATTCAAACAGGCTGTATTCGGATCAATGATGGCCCTTGATACGTGGTATTTTTCAGTGTCACATAGAAGACATCTGTTTATGGCTGGAGAGAAGGATGGTTTTCTCTCAATTACTTTCCATTTGATGGTGAAGGGTGTATTTTCTTCTTTAAGTTGCCATATTCGGGTCGCAAGTGCTGTATTTGCCTTGTTTTATATCTGAAGGTGTTTCTGTGTGCTCATAATCTTAGCTTGAAGCTTCCCTGCGTCATGCCAATGTATTTTTCTGCTCTACCGGTAGTCTGGTTTGTGACGGTTGCTTCATATACGAATGAATCGATTTTGCAATTCTCCTCTAGGGGGCAGTTGTTTTTGTCCTGGCATGAGCACCTGCGTTTGCAATTACTTTGGGTTCCGCAGAGATGATTTTCCTTATTGATGCAGCAGTGGAGTAGCTAACCTTAATAGAATTTTTGTTAAAAAGTTTGTGCAGGTTATTTGTGTGTGTGGGGGGAATGTTTGTCGAGTAAGTTGAGGAAAAGGTGGCCTACCTTTGTCTTGGATTTGGTAGAATAGGGCAGGGAAAACCAGATCACCGATCTCTTACTATTGCGGTGATCTGGTTTTCCCCACCCTATTCTGCCAATACCAAGACAAAGGTAGGCCGATGGAACTGCGTAAGCGTGACAACCGCGTATGCGAAATAACTTCAAAACTCTTTAGTCAATCTAAACCACATTCTAAGCACATCTGTAAAAAGATTACTCATACAGTTGTGAAAATATAAACATTTATTAAAAAAGAACAGGCGTGAGAGACCTACTGACCGACAGAGCCTATTCTAAAAATATGAGGACGCATCTTAACAAGAAAAAAATAGAGGGTAAAAAAAAATAATGTTAAGTGAAAAATATTTAATTATTTTCTTTGGTTTTGTCATTAACGGTTGGGTACGGAATTTTCACTGTTTTTCACGATTCCATAGCGAAACGGATTAAAAAAAATACAAACTTATCTGGAAAAGAAGTGATTAGCACGTAGTCCTTTTGAGCGGAAGTGATTGTTAGGATCAGCGGAGAGTTTGCCTTAGGACTTAAATGCCTGCATTTAATTTTGAAAATGGAGATCTGAGATAATGTCGGTTTCTAGGTCGCTTGTTAAAACGGCTATTCGCTGAGCATGAATAACATTTGGGTTGAACGACTTTAGAAATAACAAGAAACATCTGAAGAACGATTATACGACTGTAAGAATGTGGCAGATCAATAGATCGATGAGACGAACGGGCATTGAAGGAAAGTGTTAGCCTGCTTAGTTACCCTTTTTTCTTTCTAGGTTCGTTCGGCTTACCCTCTCCTCTTCTTTCCTCTTCTTCCTCTTCTTTTCATTTCTTTCTTTCTTTCCGAAGAGGGAATCACCTTGCGGTCAGTTTCTCATAAAAATAAGTAATTAGAAATGTGGCCAAAGTTTGAACTCAAGAAAAAGCGTTCACACATGTTTTTAACAAGTACTTGGCCTTTTGGCTAAGATCAAAGTGTAGTATCTGTTCCGATGGATATTACACCCTATAGACCGGTACCGTCTTAGCCTTCGGGGCTTGATGACGCCGGTCTGTGGGTTTGTCCTGTGCAGTTCTAGGAGGTTCAGCCTCCCAGGCTTTGCCTTCTCACCCTTTGAGAAGGGGTTAGTTTATTGCTAATCGCCTGAGGCGCCCCTACCGGGGAATGCCGACGGGGCTACCCAAGCATTTTTTTAGGGTCACAGGTGCTCTTCCTCTAGGGTGCTGACTTATCAAATCCCACTTTCCGACCTTGTGTCACATTTTACTGCTGTGGGAGGTAGATAAATACAGTGTTCCCGAAGACAACGGAATAACTCGCCTAACTCTCATGAAGACAGCAACAACAACAAAAATACCCGACTTGAAGTGCGAACCCCAGCATCTACTTTTAAGCACGCCTGCTGTCTTCCCACAATAACAGCTTAACCAAAGTAAACACACACGAACACACACACATACTGGGCTTTAAACACAAATTTAACGCTCGTGTCGTTTTCAAACACTTTTCTAACCTTCACAAATTTTATTGTTATATTTTACATCTTTGTAAAATTATTTCTACATAAAAGTTTTATTTTTACTTTACAGTTTCTCTTTTTTATTAACAATATTATATTGTTAAAAGTTAGCACTCGCTAACTGGTGATCCTTGCCAATCATATATGTTGTTATCGAATCGGTCTCAATTTACCTACACAAAATTAATTGTTTAGTGTGGTGCCTGGTAATCCCTAAAGACGCGACCGTCGTCTAAAATACCAGACCCCAAACAGGGAACCAAGACCCTTCCACAAGAACATTACGTCGTCATATTATACTACGACTAAAATGTGGCCACCAGAGAAGAGAGATCGCCGGGCAACGCCGGATAGCCTTGCTAGTATTATACTACGACTACAACAACAATAAAACGAAAACGTCATCAACAACAGTATGGCGTCGCCTTATTTTGAAGTCAGCATTGAATAAATCTTTTAAAATACTGACATTCATTAGACATTTCAGAATAGTCAGCTGGTCGCTTTCTTCATGAGACAGTAAATACAGGACACCCGCTGTAGCCAAGTCTGAAGGATGAGTGCAACTGCACTGACAAATCATTCAACTTCGGTTTTCTATTCTCAATTATCAATTTATAGCACTCGACTCACTTACAACATCGACTAAATTGAGAATTTTAACAGTTTTCCTTCGCGACGCAACGGTTACCGCGTTGGTAAAGTTACTGATTTGAATCTATCCAGGGTGATTACTTTTATTTTATTGTTTACCCTTTTCGAATCAAAGCGAACACTTATGTAATTTACACATTATCTATTGAAATAAACCGAATTAAAGAAAAATCCTATTTAGAAAAAAATCCTTATAAAAGTTAAAGTAATAAGGAAATTACATCCACTAGAATGCATTTCAGTTTCTTAGAAAACAAGTCAGCCATTTGAATCAATTACTTCGTAAAATATTTCCGGCTTTATATTAAATAAAAAATTACAAGTTTTGGAAGCTATTTACACACACACACACACACACACACACACACACACACACACACACACACACACACACATATATATATATTCATTTTATCTCAGTCAAAGTTCTCAGAAATCAAGGGGTCCCTTGCTGGGGCTAACACTTGATCTGTATATGAGATACATAGATATTCAAATATCCAATTAAAATTCTCCTTTCTCTGTCAAACGTTGAGTTAGTAAAAAATCAAAGAATTTTTTTCTCCCACAATTGACCAGTTAACTATGCTATAATATATCTTTCTTGTGGTCTCTTGGTCTTACCGAAGCCCAGGACAAGAATTCATCTTGTATGTTGGAGTATCTAGCTAACTGCTGTTAGTTGAGGTAACATTACTTGGAGAAGGTGCACTATTCCTCGTATGAGCTACTGTATAGTCGTGTTGAGAGGGATCCTATTTGGGCTTCGAATACTATGTTATTTTGAATATTTGGTCAGGGGTTACTTGTAGAGGGAAGTATCCTCATGTCAGGTTTTCCTGCGAATGGTGTCTAGTAGGTAATTCAAACCTTTATATATATATATATATATATATATATATATATATATATATATATATATATATATATATATATATATATATATATATATGTGTGTGTGTGTGTGTGTGTGTGTGCGTGCGTGTGTGTGGGGGGTGCGTGAAGAAAGAGTTTGAATAACGCCCGACAAATATTTATATAAATAAGGAATGCGGATATGCAAGAACAATACAATAAAATGAACGCACTGAAGATATTAATATTTCGTGGTTAAGACTTCCTCAGCAATGAGAGATTTCATTTTCAAGTCAAAATATAGACATGAGAGATTTAGGTGAAAGGGGGAAGATAAAATGAGGGAGCCATGGGAGACAGGGGGTAGGGAGAAAAATAAAACGAAAGAGGAGATTTCAAATTTCTTTAAAAACGTTTGATAATGGCGAAAAAAAACATAGAACTCAAAAGAGTAAAAGAAGAAAACAGAGCAAGAATTTCGTTTGATTTTCATCCCAGACAGATCAGTTTTGCGACAGAAAAAACCGCAACAGTGCCATCATATTTGAATTCACGTTTCCTCGCAAATGGAACCTCACGAGTCAGAAAACGCGCACACACGCACAGTGTGATCACCCCCTCACACTACCTATTTTGTGATATGTCTCAGTCGCTTACCCCCCTCTCTCTTGAATACTCTTACCCCCCCCCCCTCATCCTCTGACCATCCCCTCTCACAGATCACTTGATAAGAAATAGGTGAGCGTGGCCTATTTCAGTCGTATCCACTCAATACTTATCGATCTTCACTGCCGATCAAGTGGTGGTAACATATTGGGAATGAGCCATGGTGTAGGGTTGGGAGGGGTGTGTGAAGAGATCGATTCTTCCATCAGAAGAGAATCGCGTTATTTGCAACTTAACAGCATCGTAATGTTTGTCTTCACTTGCTGCCCGAGTACATCTAAATATATATTAACACTTGGTAGTCGAGTGCACGGATCACAAGTTTATATCACACGGAATCTCGAAGTAAAAGATTAAATAAAAAAATGAAAAAATAAGTGAGTACTGGAAAACTGGAGAGACTTGTAACTCAAACTCCAGGGAGCACTTCCGGTTATTATCAGTGAGGAGAGTAGAAAGTCGACCTTGGGGTTACGTTCGGTAACCTCGTAACTCTCGCTTCCTTTATTTTGTCCTTTAGTCCTCACATTCAATATGCGATGTTTCTGGTAAAGGGAGAAGAATTGCTGTTTTCTGGGTAGGATTCTATCCATCTGACACGTATCGTTGGCTAGTTTTATACCTTGAAGTAGTATTTTCTTAGTTCCGTACATCAAGTGGCTTCATGCCTTGTCTGGAGTGATTTCCATATAAAATCACTGATCATGACCTGTGTGAGAACTCCTAGTGAGTATATAATAATAATAATAATAATAATAGGAACAGCGCAAACCAGACCTCTACTGGAAGTGCAGAGACTGCTGGGACCTTGGGGAGGCTTATTGCCACCCAAATCCCAGAGAAGACCAATGGTCCTTACCAGCGAGAAATCAATGGTAAACGGCTGTTGTGATACTGCAAGTTTATTTGCGGTGGCTATCGAAAAGAGGTGGAGAATACTGGAAATCTGGGGAGACTTGTTGTCACTCATACTCTAGGGAATAGCACCGGTTGTCGGTGAGCAATCACTGATGACCTGTGTGAGAACTCCTAGTGAGTACATAATAATAATAATAATAATAATAATAATAATAATAATAATAATAATAATAATAATAATAATAATAATAATAATAATAATAATGTATAGACGATTTAGAGTTCACGTGTGCGTGATTGGCATTGGTTTTGAAAATATTTTCTTTCTTTGTTGAAAGCTAAAATGTTACGGTTAATGTGTTTAAGGATTGTATTTTGAATAATTTTGAGCATACGATTTTAATTTCGCCATTTAAAGTAGAAAAAATATGCTCCCGCTCTGGTCGCATATTTTTGCTAGTATATATGACGATGGAACATATATTAGACTGCCCCCAGAGGAGGAGATAATACCTAGGATGATGGTCTCATGACAACAGGACAAATCAGATACCCCCCCCCCCAAAAAAAAGAAGTAGGTCATTTCTGGGAGGATGGTGTTATGACACAACTACCCCGTTCCCTTGCACTGGACATATATATAGAAGTAATGGTATAGTTTCGAAAATCTCTATTAGTAATAGATATATCTAGTGTGTATTTTACTTCCGTGTTGTTAAAACACTTAAACTTTTTTAAGAATTAAGATTATCGGAAGAAAACGACCGTAATACCAGTAATTGTAGGAAAACTAGGGACAGTCACGAAACAACTGGAAAAAAAAACTCGAAAAAATTGGAATCAAAGGAAGATCTATACAAACTTTCGGCACTGAGGAAAACGGCCGAAATATTAAGAAAATCCTCGAGTGCAGAAACCAACCCACATAGCTTAGTGACACCAACCAATCACGTTGAGCTAAAATAGAATAGCACTATGTAAACACAACTAAAAATATAGATAGAACATACCTAAGGAAACAGAAACTTTCTGTCGACCTCACAATGGTTCCTATCTATACCACCCTAAAATGTATGTGGACCGAACACCACAAGCCATCTCTCCTTTATAATTCGCACACACACATATATCTACATACATAAACACATATATACAGGGTGAAAGCAACTCTTTATTATCAAATAAATTATTACTGAAATATAAAAAAAGTGTACAGTATAGAGTTTTATTTAGAATTCGATATGGGCGCCAACATTCCCCACCAGCTTCCCAAGAAGCCTGGGAACCGCATCAACTGATTTTACAAGGAACGATGAAATAGGGAAAGCCTAATAACTCTCACTTCACCTCATGGACGATGTTTCTGGCAAAGGGGGAAGAATTGCTATTTTTGTGGTTGGTTCTTGCTTTGAGTGGATGTTATGTGGAGATTTTCAACCCTCTCATAGTATTCATCATCATTCAACTGTCAATCTATCCGTTTTTCTTTTTAAATAACTTCCGAACAATACAAAATGAAAAATGCAAAACAATATTGTAATGGAGTGACGGTCACGGTTAATCCTCTGAACCGTGAAAATTGGAAAATGAGCTTACGAAATATATAAAAAAAAGTCTGACCCCTGGACAAAGGAAAAGTGTCATTAAATGAAGGGAGATGAAGAGAGAGAAAGAGAGAGAGAAAGAGAAAGAGAGAGAGAAAGAGAAAGAGAGAGATAAAGAAAGAGAGAGAGAGAGAGGGACAGGGAGATAGAGAAGAAGGGAAAGAGAAAGAGAGAGAGAGAGAGGGGGGAAAGAGATTCTTAACGCTCCAAATGACTAAAATTTGTTAAAAATTCTATTTTTGGTGAATTTAAAAAAAAGAAAATTGCATCAGAGCAGGTGCTTGTATTTGTTCATCCCTACATTCTGCTAAAAAACGAACAGGTAATTAAAAATAACTTTTACCTGAAAAGTAGGTATGTGATCGATATTCCGAACCGATCCTCAGAACTATCGCCCAATCAGTCTTTGCTAAAATCTTTGAATCCTTAATCAATCTAGCGATAGTACGGCACTTAGTTAATGCTAAACTTCTTTCCGACCGCCAGTATGGATTTAGACAAGCACGATCTACTGCAGACATCCTAACGGTCATCTCTGAACGCATGTATCATACACTCGACAAGGCAGGTGAAACTAGGGCAGTAGCGCTTGATATATCCAAGGCCTTTGACAAGGTATGGCATAAAGGGCTCCTCCTGAAAATACGCTCATACGGTATTACTGGGCAATTACTTAATATAATTAGATCCTTCCTAGACAAAAAGAAACATCCAGGTTGTCCTCGATTGCCGCTCATCTATGCAACATGACATAAATGCTGGTGTACCACAGGGATCTATCCTTGGACCCTTGTTGTTCCTGATCTATATAAACGATCTCCCTGATGACATAGAGTCTTAGATTGGTTTATTTGCTGATGACACCACCCTTTACTCTCGCCATGTTGGCAAAACCGACGCAATCATATCCGAGGCAATGACTGAATCTTTAAAAAATGACCTCCAGGCTGTAGTGGATTGAGGTCATAAATGGTTGGTAACTTTTAATGCCGCAAAGACAAAGCTCCTTTCCTTCAATAACTACAAGGAACCTTTGCAACCACCGATTTTCATGGCAAATAACACCCTACCTGAGAGTCCATCAGTCAAACACCTCGGCCAAACCTTCACAGGTAACATGAATTGGAACAAATACATTGAAGACATTGCCAAGGCTGCCGCTAAGAAGGTTGGCTCCCTCTACCGTGTTAGTAAACTCCTCACACCTGGCATTATCCTGTATCTCTACAAAGCCACCATCCGCCCATGCATGGAGTATTGTTGTCACATCTGGGCTGGTGCATCATCTACTAGTCTCTCCCTCCTTGACAAGGTCCAAAAAAGAATCGCCAACCTAATAGGTCCCTCACTGTCAACTAAGCTCCAGCCCCTGTCCCATCGCCGCAATGTAGCATCCTTGTGCTTGTTTTACAAATACTTCAATGGATTATGCACCGATGAATTGGCTACTCTGGTTCCCCGTCGACGAAAATTCACTAGACTAACTCGACAATCAACTAAATCTCATTCATTCACAAGGAGGTCCCCAGATGTCGGAGAGCCTTCTACTCAAATAGCTTCTTTCCTCATACTGTTGGCCTCTGGAACTCCCTCCCTGCCTCCTATTTTCCAAACAGTACAGACATGCAGAAATTTAAAACTAATGTAAACAGACATCTCGCTGCGCAGATCCCAATCTAGGTTGACCGTCCCCTACCTTCTCACCATTTCTTTTTTTTCAGTGGCCCCTTACGTCTGCAGTGGCGGCTTGCCTTGTTTGGGGTGAACTATGTTAAAAAACAAAATAAATAAAAGACTCATTCATAGAAATGTTACAGGTCGGTGTTGTATAATCTGTCATAACATCTTTTCAAATCCCTTCTCCGAAAAATCACCATTCAATTTTTAGCGAAGTGTTCAGTTTTCTACGTACATTAAACGTAAAACAACCCCCAATACAATTTCTATATTATAAAGAAGTAATAATAAAAATAAAACTCCCCTTTAAATAAATAAACTAAAATAGATTAATAGAAATAGCAATGATAATAACAATTGCCTTCTTAGTAACAATAGCATGTATAGGAATGTACTTTACAAATGTGTCATTAGATCCGACAATAATAATGATGGTAATACTGATAAAAATACTTTATTTGTATTGAATCAACCGCGACACAAATTAAACATAGGATTTTAAACATGATATGCTTTCTCTAATGATAAACATAATAACGCTTTCTCTAATGATACACATAATAACGCTTTCTCTAATGATAAACATAATAACGCTTTCTCAATGATAAACATAATAACGCTTTCTCTAATGATAAATATGATAACGCTTTCTCTAATGATAAACATAAAAACGCTTTCTCTAATGATAAACATAATAACGCTTTCTCTAATGATAAACATAAAAACGCTTTCTCTAATGATAAACATGATAACACTTTTTCTAATGATAAACATAAAAACGCTTTCTCTAATGATAAACATGATAACACTTTTTCTAATGATAAACATAATAACGCTTTCTCTAATGATAAACATAATATGCTTTCTCTAATGATACACATAATAAGGCTTTCTGTAATGATACACATAATAACGCTTTCTCTAATGATAAACATAATAAAGCTTTCTCTAATGATAAACATAATAACGCTTTCTCTAATGATAAACATAATAAAGCTTTCTCTAATGATAAACATAATAAAGCTTTCTCTAATGATAAACATAATAACGCTTTCTCTAATGATAAACATAATAAAGCTTTCTCTAATGATAAACATAAAAACGCTTTCTCTAATGATAAACATGATAACACTTTTTCTAATCATACACCTAATAACGCATTCTCTAATGATGAATATAATAACGCTTTCTCTAATGATACACATAATAAGGCTTTCTGTAATGATACACATAATAACGCTTTCTCTAATGATACACATAATAAAGCTTTCTCTAATGATAAACACAATGACGCTTTCTCTAATGATAAACATAATAACGCTTTCTCTAATGATAAACATAATATGCTTTCTCTAATGATACACATAATAAGGCTTTCTGTAATGATACACATAATAACGCTTTCTCTAATGATAAACATAATAACGCTTTCTCTAATGATAAACATAATAACGCTTTCTGTAATGATACACATAATAACGCTTTCTCTAATGATACACATAATAACGCTTTCTCTACTGATAAACATAAAGCGCTTTCTCTAATGATAAACATAATAACGCTTTCTCTAATATTAAACATAATAACGCTTTCTCTAATGATAAATATGATAACGCTTTCTCTAATGATAAACATAATAACGCTTTCTCTAATAATAAATATTACAACGCTTTCTCTGATGATAAACATAATAACGCTTTCTCTAATGATACACATAATAAAGCTTTCTCTAATGATCAACATAATAACGCTTTTTCTAGTGATACAAATAATAACGCTTTCTCTGATGATACACATAATAAAGCTTTCTGTAATGATAAACATAATAACGCTTTCTTTAATGATAAATATTTCAGTCAACTGCCCTTGAAATTTTCTTAAAAAACAAGATGGAGGCTTACTGAACGAGTCGCTGTTATGATACGCAGAATGGAAAAATACTTGTAATTAGAGTTCTAGTGGATAATTTTTTCTACTTTTTTGTACAGTGAGTAAGAATATAATGCTTAATAAGTATATAATATTGTTTTTATATAAAAATAATTTTTTCATATGGCCGCTAATCAGCATAAGCACCGAAAAATGTATATTCAATCAATGGCGATTTATTTGTCATCTTATTGAAGTCGGTTGTCGCGGTTTCACAGAAAGATTTTTATGCAAAATCCTAAGTCAACTTGGAATGATGGGAGAAAAAAAAAGAAATCCAAGCAGGACTATTTTGGATGAGACAGAAACAGCTTCAAATTTGCTATCTGCAAAAGACCAGATCACTGATAGGAACTTACTGCCGAAAATTAGAATACATAGAAAGATAAAGATTGTACGGATACAGCGAAAACCGAGATTCTAAGATCAGTGAGTTGTTCATTGCAAGCTGATATCTTACGTGTTAGACCCAGGAGGAACAAATCGAGAAAACAGTTGTTCCCTTTTCGATTCATTGAGACTGACAAAAAGAAAAAAAATGCTGTAATCACTACTGATTGGTGGATTCCATCTTAAGTATCAGCATTTGTGCATCAGTTTCATCTAGATAAGCTGTATGTTATCGTAGGCTTGGCGGATATTTTCTCCAGAATCGTTTGTCGGTATAGGTGTTAGTCTGGTAGGGTCGTTTGTTTAAATAGGCATAATGTTGGAAAACCGAAACCGGTTATGAATAAGGCGCGTATAATAACAAATACTGCTTACATTAAAAAATATAATTCCAGTATATCCAATATTATATCTATATACTTATATTATACCACACACACACACATATATATATATATATATATATATATATATATATATATATATATATATATATATATATATATATATATATATATATATATATTTATATATTTACATTATACCCAATATTAAACTATATACATATTTATATAAAGCTTACTTTGTATTATATAAACATATAACTATAGTTTGTGCTTTTGAACTGTAGGTTCGAGACATTTTTTAAAATGTTTTATTTGAGGAGAGCCAAGAAAAGGGGAGATAACTCTAGTTTCAAGTTTTAACCACGATGTATCTTAAAATGGATTTTAATTATTGTAATTATTCTAAAATAAAGTTTTAAAAAATGTATACGTAAAAGGAACAGTTTTCAAACAAATTGCCGAATTTTACCCAGTGTAAAACTGTCATTTATTTAAAAAAAATTATTTCCTGTGTTTAATGTTTTTTCCCTTCCATTTACGTATTTTTTCTATTTTTTTCCTTCTTCTGTGATAATTTATTATTCAAAATCATTTTATTTTTCATTTGTGCCGAATGCGGTGTGATTGTTTTATTCCTAAATTATCCTTTTACGTATACATTTTGTTAAACTTTATTTTAGAATAATAACAATAGTAAAATCCATTTTAAGATAAATCGCGGTCGAAACTTGAAACTAGAGTTCTCTCCCCTTATTTAACTCTCCTCAAATTAAATATAAATTTTTTTCGGACCCACAATCCATAAGCACCATATATTTATATTTAATACTTTTTAGATTGAAACATTATAACTAACTAGTGTGACCCAGAGACATTTCACGATTGCTTTCTTTATATTTATTACTGTTACGGATAATATTCCCATCAATAAATGTTACTGATAATATTTCCATCTATAAATGTTACTGATGATATTTCCCTCTATAAATGTTACTGATAATATTTCCCTCTATAAATGTTACTGATAATATTCCCATCAATAAATGTTACTGATAATATTTCCCTCTATAAATGTTACTGATGATATTTCCCTCTATAAATGTTACTGATAATATTTCCCTCTATAAATGTGACTGATAATATTTCCCTCTATAAATGTTACTGATAATATTTCCCTCTATAAATGTTACTGATAATATTTCCTTCTATAAATGTTACTGATAATATTTTCCTCTATAAATGTTACTGATAATATTTCCCTCTATAAATGTTACTGATAATATTTCCCTTTATAAATGTTAATGATAATATTTCCCTCTATAAATGTTACTGATAATATTTCCCTCTATAAATGTTACTGATAATATTTCCATCTATAAATGTTACTGATAATATTTCCCTCCATAAATGTTACCGATAATATTTTCCTCTATAAATGTTACTGATAATATTTCCCTCTATAAATGTTACTGATAATATTTCCATCTATAAATGTTACTGATAATATTTCCCTCTATAAATGTTACTGATAATATTTCCCTCTATAAATGTTACTGATAATATTTTCCTCTATAAATGTTACTGATAATATTTCCCTCTATAAATGTTACTGATAATATTTCCCTCTATAAATGTTACTGATAATATTTCCCTCTATAAATGTTACTGATAATATTTCCCTCTTTAAATGTTACTGATAATATTTCCATCTATAAATGTTACTGATAATATTTCCCTCTATAAATGTTACTGATAATATTTACCGCTATAAATGTTACTGATAATATTTCCCTCTATAAATGTTACTGATAATATTTCCCTCTATAAATGTTACTGATAATATTTCCATCTATAAATGTTACTGATAATATTTCCCTCTATAAATGTTACTGATAATATTTCCCTCTTTAAATGTTACTGATAATATTTCCCTCTATAAATGTTACTGATAATATTTCCCTCTATAAATGTTACTGATAATATTTCCCTCTATAAATGTTACTGATAATATTTCCCTCTACAAATGTTACTGATAATATTTCCCTCTATAAATGTGACTGATAATATTTCCTTCTATAAATGTTACTGATAATATTTTCCTCTATAAATGTTACTGATAATATTTCCCTCTATAAATGTTACTGATAATATTTCCCTCTATAAATGTTACTGATAATATTTCCCTTTATAAATGTTACTGATAATATTTCCCTCTTAAAATGTTACTGATAATATTTCCCTCTATAAATGTTACTGATAATATTTCCCTCTATAAATGTTACTGATAATATTTCCCTCTATAAATGTTACTGATAATATTTCCCTCTTTAAATGTTACTGATAATATTTCCCTCTATAAATGTTACTGATAATATTTCCCTCTATAAATGTTACTGATAATATTTCCATCTATAAATGTTACTGATAATATTTCCCTCTATAAATGTTACTGATGATATTTTCCTCTATAAATGTTACTGATGATATTTCCCTCTATAAATGTTACTGATAATATTTCCCTCTATAAATGTTACTGATAATATTTCCCTCTATAAATGTTACTGATAATATTTCCCTCTATAAATGTTACTGATAATATTTTCCTCTATAAATGTTACTGATAATATTTCCCTCTATAAATGTTACTGATAATATTTTCCTCTATAAATGTTACTGATAATATTTCCCTCTATAAATGTTACTGATAATATTTCCATCTATAAATGTTACTGATAATATTTCCCTCTATAAATGTGACTGATAATATTGGCTTCTATAAATGTTACTGATGATATTTTCCTCTATAAATGTTACTGATAATATTTCCCTCTATAAATGTTACTGATAATATTTCCCTCTATAAATGTTACTGATAATATTTCCCTCTATAAATGTTACTGATAATATTTCCCTCTATAAATGTTACTGATAATATTTCCCTCTATAAATGTTACTGATAATATTTCCCTCTTTAAATGTTACTGATAATATTTCCCTCTATAAATGTTACTGATAATATTTCCCTCTATAAATGTTACTGATAATATTTCCCTCTTTAAATGTTACTGATAATATTTCCCTCTATAAATGTTACTGATAATATTTCCCTCTATAAATGTTACTGATAATATTTCCATCTATAAATGTTACTGATAATATTTCCCTCTATAAATGTTACTGATAATATTTCCCTCTATAAATGTTACTGATAATATTTCCATCTATAAATGTTACTGATAATATTTCCCTCTATAAATGTTACTGATAATATTTCCCTCTATAAATGTTACTGATAATATTTCCCTCTATAAATGTTACTGATAATATTTCCATCTATAAATGTTACTGATAATATTTCCCTCTATAAATGTTACTGATAATATTACCCTCTATAAATGTTACTGATAATATTTCCCTCTATAAATGTGACTGATAATATTTCCTTCTATAAATGTTACTGATAATATTTTCCTCTATAAAAGTTACTGATAATATTTCCCTCTATAAATGTTACTGATAATATTTCCCTCTATAAATGTTACTGATAATATTTCCCTCTATAAATGTTACTGATAATATTTCCCTCTATAAATGTTACTGATAATTTTTCCCTCTATAAATGTTACTGATAATATTCCCTCTATAAATGTTACTGATAATATTTCCCTCTGTAAATGTTACTGATAATATTTCCATCTATAAATGTTACTGATAATATTTCCCTCTATAAATGTTACTGATAATATTTCCCTCTATAAATGTTACTGATAATATTTCCTTCTATAAATGTGACTGATAATATTTTCCTCTATAAATGTTACTGATAATATTTCCCTCTATAAATGTTACTGATAATATTTCCCTCTATAAATGTTACTGATAATATTTCCCTCTATAAATGTTACTGATACTATTTCCCTCTATAAATGTTACTGATAATATTTCCCTCTATAAATGTTACTGATAATATTTCCCTCTATAAATGTTACTGATAATATTTCCCTCTATAAATGTTACTGATAATATTTCCCTCTATAAATGTTACTGATAATATTTCCCTCTATAAATGTTACTGATAATATTTCCATCTATAAATGTTACTGATAATATTTCCCTCTATAAATGTTACTGATAATATTTCCCTCTATAAATGTTACTGATAATATTTCCCTCTATAAATGTTACTGATAATATTTCCCTCTATAAATGTGACTGATAATATTTCCCTCTATAAATGTTACTGATAATATTTCCCTCTATAAATGTGACTGATAATATTTCCTTCTATAAATGTTACTGATAATATTTTCCTCTATAAAAGTTACTGATAATATTTCCCTCTATAAATGTTACTGATAATATTTCCCTCTATAAATGTTACTGATAATATTTCCCTCTATAAATGTTACTGATAAGATTTCCCTCTATAAATATTACTGATAATATTTCCCTCTATAAATGTTACTGATAATATTTCCCTCTATAAATGTTACTTATAATATTTCCCTCTATAAATGTTACTGATAATATTTCATTCTATAAATGTTACTGATAATATTTCCCTCTATAAATGTTACTGATAATATTTCCCTCTATAAATGTTACTGATAATATTTCCCTCTATAAATGTGACTGATAATATTTTCCTCTATAAATGTTACTGATAATATTTCCCTCTATAAATGTTACTTATAATATTTCCCTCTATAAATGTTACTGATAATATTTCCCTCTATAAATGTTACTGATAATATTTCCCTCTATAAATGTTACTGATAATATTTCCCTCTATAAATGTTACTGATAATATTTCCCTCTATAAATGTTACTGATAATATTTTCCTCTATAAATGTTACTGATAATATTTCCCTCTATAAATGTTACTGATAATATTTTCCTCTATAAATGTTACTGATAATATTTCCTTCTATAAATGTTACTGATAATATTTTCCTCTATAAATATTACTGATAATATTTCCCTCTATAAATGTTACTGATAATATTTCCCTCTATAAATGTTAATGATAATATTTCCTTCTATAAATGTTACTGATAATATTTCCCTCTATAAATGTTACTGATTATATTTCCCTCTATAAATGTTACTGATAATATTTCCTTCTATAAATGTTACTGATAATATTTTCCTCTATAAATGTTACTGATAATATTTCCCTCTATAAATGTTACTGATAATATTTCCCTCTATAAATCTTACTGATAATATTTCCATCTATAAATGTTACTGATAATATTTCCCTCTATAAATGTTACTGATAATATTTCCCTCTATAAATGTTACTGATAATATTTCCCTCTATAAATGTGACTGATAATATTTCCTTCTATAAATGTTACTGATAATATTTTCCTCTATAAAAGTTACTGATAATATTTCCCTCTATAAATGTTACTGATAATATTTCCCTCTATAAATGTTACTGATAATATTTCCCTCTATAAATGTTACTGATAATATTTCCCTCTATAAATATTACTGATAATTTTTCCCTCTATAAATGTTACTGATAATATTTCCCTCTATAAATGTTACTGATAATATTTCCCTCTATAAATGTTACTGATAATATTTCCCTCTATAAATGTTACTGATAATATTTCCCTCTATAAATGTTACTGATAATATTTCCCTCTATAAATGTTACTGATAATATTTCCCTCTATAAATGTTACTGATAATATTTTCCTCTATAAATGTTACTGATAATATTTCCCTCTATAAATGTTACTGATAATATTTCCCTCTATAAATGTTACTGATAATATTTTCATCTATAAATGTTACTGATAATCTTTCCCTCTATAAATGTTACTGATAATATTTCCCTCTATAAATGTTACTGATAATATTTCCCTCTATAAATGTTACTGATAATATTTCCCTCTATAAATGTTACTGATAATATTTCCCTCTATAAATGTGACTTATAATATTTTCCTCTATAAATGTTACTGATAGGATTTCCCTCTATAAATGTTACTGATAATATTTCTCTCTATAAATGTTACTGATAATATTTCCCTCTATAAATGTGACTGATAATATTTCCTTCTATAAATGTTACTGATAATATTTTCCTCTATAAATGTTACTGATAATATTTCCTTCTATAAATGTTACTGATAATATTTTCCTCTATAAATATTACTGATAATATTTCCCTCTATAAATGTTACTGATAATATTTCCCTCTATAAATGTTACTGATAATATTTCCCTCTATAAATATTACTGATAATATTTCCCCCTATAAATGTTACTGATAATATTTCCCTCTATAAATGTTACTTATAATATTTCCCTCTATAAATGTTACTGATAATATTTCATTCTATAAATGTTACTGATAATATTTCCCTCTATAAATGTTACTGATAATATTTCCCTCTATAAATGTTACTGATAATATTTCCCTCTATAAATGTGACTGATAATATTTTCCTCTATAAATGTTACTGATAATATTTCCCTCTATAAATGTTACTTATAATATTTCCCTCTATAAATGTTACTGATAATATTTCCCTCTATAAATGTTACTGATAATATTTCCCTCTATAAATGTTACTGATAATATTTCCCTCTATAAATGTTACTGATAATATTTCCCTCTATAAATGTTACTGATAATATTTTCCTCTATAAATGTTACTGATAATATTTCCCTCTATAAATGTTACTGATAATATTTTCCTCTATAAATGTTACTGATAATATTTCCTTCTATAAATGTTACTGATAATATTTTCCTCTATAAATATTACTGATAATATTTCCCTCTATAAATGTTACTGATAATATTTCCCTCTATAAATGTTAATGATAATATTTCCTTCTATAAATGTTACTGATAATATTTCCCTCTATAAATGTTACTGATTATATTTCCCTCTATAAATGTTACTGATAATATTTCCTTCTATAAATGTTACTGATAATATTTTCCTCTATAAATGTTACTGATAATATTTCCCTCTATAAATGTTACTGATAATATTTCCCTCTATAAATCTTACTGATAATATTTCCATCTATAAATGTTACTGATAATATTTCCCTCTATAAATGTTACTGATAATATTTCCCTCTATAAATGTTACTGATAATATTTCCCTCTATAAATGTGACTGATAATATTTCCTTCTATAAATGTTACTGATAATATTTTCCTCTATAAAAGTTACTGATAATATTTCCCTCTATAAATGTTACTGATAATATTTCCCTCTATAAATGTTACTGATAATATTTCCCTCTATAAATGTTACTGATAATATTTCCCTCTATAAATATTACTGATAATTTTTCCCTCTATAAATGTTACTGATAATATTTCCCTCTATAAATGTTACTGATAATATTTCCCTCTATAAATGTTACTGATAATATTTCCCTCTATAAATGTTACTGATAATATTTCCCTCTATAAATGTTACTGATAATATTTCCCTCTATAAATGTTACTGATAATATTTCCCTCTATAAATGTTACTGATAATATTTTCCTCTATAAATGTTACTGATAATATTTCCCTCTATAAATGTTACTGATAATATTTCCCTCTATAAATGTTACTGATAATATTTTCATCTATAAATGTTACTGATAATCTTTCCCTCTATAAATGTTACTGATAATATTTCCCTCTATAAATGTTACTGATAATATTTCCCTCTATAAATGTTACTGATAATATTTCCCTCTATAAATGTTACTGATAATATTTCCCTCTATAAATGTGACTTATAATATTTTCCTCTATAAATGTTACTGATAGGATTTCCCTCTATAAATGTTACTGATAATATTTCTCTCTATAAATGTTACTGATAATATTTCCCTCTATAAATGTGACTGATAATATTTCCTTCTATAAATGTTACTGATAATATTTTCCTCTATAAATGTTACTGATAGGATTTCCCTCTATAAATGTTACTGATAATATTTCTCTCTATAAATGTTACTGATAATATTTCCCTCTATAAATGTGACTGATAATATTTCCTTCTATAAATGTTACTGATAATATTTTCCTCTATAAATGTTACTGATAATATTTCCTTCTATAAATGTTACTGATAATATTTTCCTCTATAAATATTACTGATAATATTTCCCTCTATAAATGTTACTGATAATATTTCCCTCTATAAATGTTACTGATAATATTTCCTTCTATAAATGTTACTGATAATATTTCCCTCTATAAATGTTACTGATAATATTTCCCTCTATAAATGTTACTGATAATATTTCCCTCTATAAATGTTACTGATAATATTTCCCTCTATAAATGTTACTGATAATATTTCCCTCTATAAATGTTACTGATAATATTTCCCTCTATAAATATTACTGATAATATTTCCCTCTATAAATGTTACTGATAATATTTCCCTCTATAAATGTTACTTATAATATTTCCCTCTATAAATGTTACTGATAATATTTCATTCTATAAATGTTACTGATAATATTTCCCTCTATAAATGTTACTGATAATATTTCCCTCTATAAATGTTACTGATAATATTTCCCTCTATAAATGTGACTGATAATATTTTCCTCTATAAATGTTACTGATAATATTTCCCTCTATAAATGTTACTTATAATATTTCCCTCTATAAATGTTACTGATAATATTTCCCTCTATAAATGTTACTGATAATATTTCCCTCTATAAATGTTACTGATAATATTTCCCTCTATAAATGTTACTGATAATATTTCCCTCTATAAATGTTACTGATAATATTTTCCTCTATAAATGTTACTGATAATATTTCCCTCTATAAATGTTACTGATAATATTTTCCTCTATAAATGTTACTGATAATATTTCCTTCTATAAATGTTACTGATAATATTTTCCTCTATAAATATTACTGATAATATTTCCCTCTATAAATGTTACTGATAATATTTCCCTCTATAAATGTTAATGATAATATTTCCTTCTATAAATGTTACTGATAATATTTCCCTCTATAAATGTTACTGATTATATTTCCCTCTATAAATGTTACTGATAATATTTCCTTCTATAAATGTTACTGATAATATTTTCCTCTATAAATGTTACTGATAATATTTCCCTCTATAAATGTTACTGATAATATTTCCCTCTATAAATCTTACTGATAATATTTCCATCTATAAATGTTACTGATAATATTTCCCTCTATAAATGTTACTGATAATATTTCCCTCTATAAATGTTACTGATAATATTTCCCTCTATAAATGTGACTGATAATATTTCCTTCTATAAATGTTACTGATAATATTTTCCTCTATAAAAGTTACTGATAATATTTCCCTCTATAAATGTTACTGATAATATTTCCCTCTATAAATGTTACTGATAATATTTCCCGCTATAAATGTTACTGATAATATTTCCCTCTATAAATATTACTGATAATTTTTCCCTCTATAAATGTTACTGATAATATTTCCCTCTATAAATGTTACTGATAATATTTCCCTCTATAAATGTTACTGATAATATTTCCCTCTATAAATGTTACTGATAATATTTCCCTCTATAAATGTTACTGATAATATTTCCCTCTATAAATGTTACTGATAATATTTCCCTCTATAAATGTTACTGATAATATTTCCCTCTATAAATGTTACTGATAATATTTCCCTCTATAAATGTTACTGATAATATTTCCCTCTATAAATGTTACTGATAATATTTCCCTCTATAAATGTTACTGATAATATTTCCCTCTATAAATGTTACTGATAATATTTCCCTCTATAAATGTTACTGATAATATTTCCCTCTATAAATGTTACTGATAATATTTCCCTCTATAAATGTTACTGATAATATTTCCCTCTATAAATGTTACTGATAATATTTCCCTCTATAAATGTTACTGATAATATTTCCCTCTATAAATGTTACTGATAATATTTTCATCTATAAATGTTACTGATAATCTTTCCCTCTATAAATGTTACTGATAATATTTCCCTCTATAAATGTTACTGATAATATTTCCCTCTATAAATGTTACTGATAATATTTCCCTCTATAAATGTTACTGATAATATTTCCCTCTATAAATGTGACTTATAATATTTTCCTCTATAAATGTTACTGATAGGATTTCCCTCTATAAATGTTACTGATAATATTTCTCTCTATAAATGTTACTGATAATATTTCCCTCTATAAATGTGACTGATAATATTTCCTTCTATAAATGTTACTGATAATATTTTCCTCTATAAATGTTACTGATAATATTTCCTTCTATAAATGTTACTGATAATATTTTCCTCTATAAATATTACTGATAATATTTCCCTCTATAAATGTTACTGATAATATTTCCCTCTATAAATGTTACTGATAATATTTCCTTCTATAAATGTTACTGATAATATTTCCCTCTATAAATGTTACTGATTATATTTCCCTCTATAAATGTTAATGATAATATTTCCTTCTATAAATGTTACTGATAATATTTTCTTCTATAAATGTTACTGATAATATTTCCATCTATAAATGTTACTGACAATATTTCCCTCTTTAAATGTTACTGATAATATTTCCGTCTATAAATGTTACTGATAATATTTCCGTCTATAAATGTTACTGATAATATTTCCCTCTATAAATGTTACTGATAATATTTCCCTCTATAAATGTTACTGATAATATTTCCCTCTATAAATGTTACTGATAATATTTCCATCTATAAATGTAACTGATAATATTTCCCTCTATAAATGTTACTGATAATATTTTTCGTCTATAAATGTTACTGATAATATTTCCCTCTATAAATGTTACTGATAATATTTCATTCTATAAATGTTACTGATAATATTTCCCTCTATAAATGTTACTGATAATATTTCCCTCTATAAATGTTACTGATAATATTTCCCTCTATAAATGTGACTGGTAATATTTTCCTCTATAAATGTTAATGATAATATTTCCCTCTATAAATGTTACTGATAATATTTCCCTCTATAAATGTTACTGATAATATTTCCCTCTATAAATGTTACTGATAATATTTCCCTCTATAAATGTTACTGATAATATTTCCCTCTATAAATGTTACTGATAATATTTCCCTCTATAAATGTTACTGATAATATTTCCCTCTATAAATGTTACTGATAATATTTTCCTCTATAAATGTTACTGATAATATTTCCCTCTATAAATGTTACTGATAATATTTTCCTCTATAAATGTTACTGATAATATTTCCTTCTATAAATGTTACTGATAATATTTTCCTCTATAAATATTACTGATAATATTTCCATCTATAAATGTTACTGATAATATTTCCCTCTATAAATGTTAATGATAATATTTCCTTCTATAAATGTTACTGATAATATTTCCCTCTATAAATGTTACTGATTATATTTCCCTCTATAAATGTTACTGATTATATTTCCCTCTATAAATGTTACTGATAATATTTCCTTCTATAAATGTTACTGATAATATTTTCCTCTATAAATGTTACTGATAATATTTCCCTCTATAAATGTTACTGATAATATTTCCCTCTATAAATCTTACTGATAATATTTGCATCTATAAATGTTACTGATAATATTTCCCTCTATAAATGTTACTGATAATATTTCCCTCTATAAATGTTACTGATAATATTTCCCTCTATAAATGTGACTGATAATATTTCCTTCTATAAATGTTACTGATAATATTTTCCTCTATAAATGTTACTGATAATATTTCCCTCTATAAATGTTACTGATAATATTTCCCTCTATAAATGTTACTGATAATATTTCCCTCTATAAATGTTACTGATAATATTTCCCTCTATAAATATTACTGATAATTTTTCCCTCTATAAATGTTACTGATAATATTTCCCTCTATAAATGTTACTGATAATATTTCCCTCTATAAATGTTACTGATAATATTTCCATCTATAAATGTTACTGATAATATTTCCCTCTATAAATGTTACTGATAATATTTCCCTCTATAAATGTTACTGATAATATTTCCCTCTATAAATGTGACTGATAATATTTTCCTCTATAAATGTTACTGATAATATTTTCCTCTATAAATGTTACTGATAATATTTCCCTCTATAAATGTTACTGATAATATTTCCCTCTATAACTGTTACTGATAATATTTCCCTCTATAAATGTTACTGATAATATTTCCCTCTATAAATGTTACTGATAATATTTCCCTCTATAAATGTTACTGATAATATTTCCCTCTATAAATGTTACTGATAATATTTCCCTATATAAATGTTACTGATAATATTTCCATCTATAAATGTTACTGATAATCTTTCCCTCTATAAATGTTACTGATAATATTTTCCTCTATAAAAGTTACTGATAATATTTCCCTCTATAAATGTTACTGATAATATTTCCCTCTATAAATGTTACTGATAATATTTCCCTCTATAAATGTTACTGATAATATTTCCCTCTATAAATATTACTGATAATTTTTCCCTCTATAAATGTTACTGATAATATTTCCCTCTATAAATGTTACTGATAATATTTCCCTCTATAAATGTTACTGATAATATTTCCCTCTATAAATGTTACTGATAATATTTCCCTCTATAAATGTTACTGATAATATTTCCCTCTATAAATGTTACTGATAATATTTCCCTCTATAAATGTTACTGATAATATTTTCCTCTATAAATGTTACTGATAATATTTCCCTCTATAAATGTTACTGATAATATTTCCCTCTATAAATGTTACTGATAATATTTTCATCTATAAATGTTACTGATAATCTTTCCCTCTATAAATGTTACTGATAATATTTCCCTCTATAAATGTTACTGATAATATTTCCCTCTATAAATGTTACTGATAATATTTCCCTCTATAAATGTTACTGATAATATTTCCCTCTATAAATGTGACTTATAATATTTTCCTCTATAAATGTTACTGATAGGATTTCCCTCTATAAATGTTACTGATAATATTTCTCTCTATAAATGTTACTGATAATATTTCCCTCTATAAATGTGACTGATAATATTTCCTTCTATAAATGTTACTGATAATATTTTCCTCTATAAATGTTACTGATAATATTTCCTTCTATAAATGTTACTGATAATATTTTCCTCTATAAATATTACTGATAATATTTCCCTCTATAAATGTTACTGATAATATTTCCCTCTATAAATGTTACTGATAATATTTCCCTCTATAAATATTACTGATAATATTTCCCCCTATAAATGTTACTGATAATATTTCCCTCTATAAATGTTACTTATAATATTTCCCTCTATAAATGTTACTGATAATATTTCATTCTATAAATGTTACTGATAATATTTCCCTCTATAAATGTTACTGATAATATTTCCCTCTATAAATGTTACTGATAATATTTCCCTCTATAAATGTGACTGATAATATTTTCCTCTATAAATGTTACTGATAATATTTCCCTCTATAAATGTTACTTATAATATTTCCCTCTATAAATGTTACTGATAATATTTCCCTCTATAAATGTTACTGATAATATTTCCCTCTATAAATGTTACTGATAATATTTCCCTCTATAAATGTTACTGATAATATTTCCCTCTATAAATGTTACTGATAATATTTTCCTCTATAAATGTTACTGATAATATTTCCCTCTATAAATGTTACTGATAATATTTTCCTCTATAAATGTTACTGATAATATTTCCTTCTATAAATGTTACTGATAATATTTTCCTCTATAAATATTACTGATAATATTTCCCTCTATAAATGTTACTGATAATATTTCCCTCTATAAATGTTAATGATAATATTTCCTTCTATAAATGTTACTGATAATATTTCCCTCTATAAATGTTACTGATTATATTTCCCTCTATAAATGTTACTGATAATATTTCCTTCTATAAATGTTACTGATAATATTTTCCTCTATAAATGTTACTGATAATATTTCCCTCTATAAATGTTACTGATAATATTTCCCTCTATAAATCTTACTGATAATATTTCCATCTATAAATGTTACTGATAATATTTCCCTCTATAAATGTTACTGATAATATTTCCCTCTATAAATGTTACTGATAATATTTCCCTCTATAAATGTGACTGATAATATTTCCTTCTATAAATGTTACTGATAATATTTTCCTCTATAAAAGTTACTGATAATATTTCCCTCTATAAATGTTACTGATAATATTTCCCTCTATAAATGTTACTGATAATATTTCCCTCTATAAATGTTACTGATAATATTTCCCTCTATAAATATTACTGATAATTTTTCCCTCTATAAATGTTACTGATAATATTTCCCTCTATAAATGTTACTGATAATATTTCCCTCTATAAATGTTACTGATAATATTTCCCTCTATAAATGTTACTGATAATATTTCCCTCTATAAATGTTACTGATAATATTTCCCTCTATAAATGTTACTGATAATATTTCCCTCTATAAATGTTACTGATAATATTTTCCTCTATAAATGTTACTGATAATATTTCCCTCTATAAATGTTACTGATAATATTTCCCTCTATAAATGTTACTGATAATATTTTCATCTATAAATGTTACTGATAATCTTTCCCTCTATAAATGTTACTGATAATATTTCCCTCTATAAATGTTACTGATAATATTTCCCTCTATAAATGTTACTGATAATATTTCCCTCTATAAATGTTACTGATAATATTTCCCTCTATAAATGTGACTTATAATATTTTCCTCTATAAATGTTACTGATAGGATTTCCCTCTATAAATGTTACTGATAATATTTCTCTCTATAAATGTTACTGATAATATTTCCCTCTATAAATGTGACTGATAATATTTCCTTCTATAAATGTTACTGATAATATTTTCCTCTATAAATGTTACTGATAGGATTTCCCTCTATAAATGTTACTGATAATATTTCTCTCTATAAATGTTACTGATAATATTTCCCTCTATAAATGTGACTGATAATATTTCCTTCTATAAATGTTACTGATAATATTTTCCTCTATAAATGTTACTGATAATATTTCCTTCTATAAATGTTACTGATAATATTTTCCTCTATAAATATTACTGATAATATTTCCCTCTATAAATGTTACTGATAATATTTCCCTCTATAAATGTTACTGATAATATTTCCTTCTATAAATGTTACTGATAATATTTCCCTCTATAAATGTTACTGATAATATTTCCCTCTATAAATGTTACTGATAATATTTCCCTCTATAAATGTTACTGATAATATTTCCCTCTATAAATGTTACTGATAATATTTCCCTCTATAAATGTTACTGATAATATTTCCCTCTATAAATATTACTGATAATATTTCCCTCTATAAATGTTACTGATAATATTTCCCTCTATAAATGTTACTTATAATATTTCCCTCTATAAATGTTACTGATAATATTTCATTCTATAAATGTTACTGATAATATTTCCCTCTATAAATGTTACTGATAATATTTCCCTCTATAAATGTTACTGATAATATTTCCCTCTATAAATGTGACTGATAATATTTTCCTCTATAAATGTTACTGATAATATTTCCCTCTATAAATGTTACTTATAATATTTCCCTCTATAAATGTTACTGATAATATTTCCCTCTATAAATGTTACTGATAATATTTCCCTCTATAAATGTTACTGATAATATTTCCCTCTATAAATGTTACTGATAATATTTCCCTCTATAAATGTTACTGATAATATTTTCCTCTATAAATGTTACTGATAATATTTCCCTCTATAAATGTTACTGATAATATTTTCCTCTATAAATGTTACTGATAATATTTCCTTCTATAAATGTTACTGATAATATTTTCCTCTATAAATATTACTGATAATATTTCCCTCTATAAATGTTACTGATAATATTTCCCTCTATAAATGTTAATGATAATATTTCCTTCTATAAATGTTACTGATAATATTTCCCTCTATAAATGTTACTGATTATATTTCCCTCTATAAATGTTACTGATAATATTTCCTTCTATAAATGTTACTGATAATATTTTCCTCTATAAATGTTACTGATAATATTTCCCTCTATAAATGTTACTGATAATATTTCCCTCTATAAATCTTACTGATAATATTTCCATCTATAAATGTTACTGATAATATTTCCCTCTATAAATGTTACTGATAATATTTCCCTCTATAAATGTTACTGATAATATTTCCCTCTATAAATGTGACTGATAATATTTCCTTCTATAAATGTTACTGATAATATTTTCCTCTATAAAAGTTACTGATAATATTTCCCTCTATAAATGTTACTGATAATATTTCCCTCTATAAATGTTACTGATAATATTTCCCGCTATAAATGTTACTGATAATATTTCCCTCTATAAATATTACTGATAATTTTTCCCTCTATAAATGTTACTGATAATATTTCCCTCTATAAATGTTACTGATAATATTTCCCTCTATAAATGTTACTGATAATATTTCCCTCTATAAATGTTACTGATAATATTTCCCTCTATAAATGTTACTGATAATATTTCCCTCTATAAATGTTACTGATAATATTTCCCTCTATAAATGTTACTGATAATATTTTCCTCTATAAATGTTACTGATAATATTTCCCTCTATAAATGTTACTGATAATATTTCCCTCTATAAATGTTACTGATAATATTTCCCTCTATAAATGTTACTGATAATATTTCCCTCTATAAATGTTACTGATAATATTTCCCTCTATAAATGTTACTGATAATATTTCCCTCTATAAATGTTACTGATAATATTTCCCTCTATAAATGTTACTGATAATATTTCCCTCTATAAATGTTACTGATAATATTTCCCTCTATAAATGTTACTGATAATATTTCCCTCTATAAATGTTACTGATAATATTTTCATCTATAAATGTTACTGATAATCTTTCCCTCTATAAATGTTACTGATAATATTTCCCTCTATAAATGTTACTGATAATATTTCCCTCTATAAATGTTACTGATAATATTTCCCTCTATAAATGTTACTGATAATATTTCCCTCTATAAATGTGACTTATAATATTTTCCTCTATAAATGTTACTGATAGGATTTCCCTCTATAAATGTTACTGATAATATTTCTCTCTATAAATGTTACTGATAATATTTCCCTCTATAAATGTGACTGATAATATTTCCTTCTATAAATGTTACTGATAATATTTTCCTCTATAAATGTTACTGATAATATTTCCTTCTATAAATGTTACTGATAATATTTTCCTCTATAAATATTACTGATAATATTTCCCTCTATAAATGTTACTGATAATATTTCCCTCTATAAATGTTACTGATAATATTTCCTTCTATAAATGTTACTGATAATATTTCCCTCTATAAATGTTACTGATTATATTTCCCTCTATAAATGTTAATGATAATATTTCCTTCTATAAATGTTACTGATAATATTTTCTTCTATAAATGTTACTGATAATATTTCCATCTATAAATGTTACTGACAATATTTCCCTCTTTAAATGTTACTGATAATATTTCCGTCTATAAATGTTACTGATAATATTTCCGTCTATAAATGTTACTGATAATATTTCCCTCTATAAATGTTACTGATAATATTTCCCTCTATAAATGTTACTGATAATATTTCCCTCTATAAATGTTACTGATAATATTTCCATCTATAAATGTAACTGATAATATTTCCCTCTATAAATGTTACTGATAATATTTTTCGTCTATAAATGTTACTGATAATATTTCCCTCTATAAATGTTACTGATAATATTTCATTCTATAAATGTTACTGATAATATTTCCCTCTATAAATGTTACTGATAATATTTCCCTCTATAAATGTTACTGATAATATTTCCCTCTATAAATGTGACTGGTAATATTTTCCTCTATAAATGTTAATGATAATATTTCCCTCTATAAATGTTACTGATAATATTTCCCTCTATAAATGTTACTGATAATATTTCCCTCTATAAATGTTACTGATAATATTTCCCTCTATAAATGTTACTGATAATATTTCCCTCTATAAATGTTACTGATAATATTTCCCTCTATAAATGTTACTGATAATATTTCCCTCTATAAATGTTACTGATAATATTTTCCTCTATAAATGTTACTGATAATATTTCCCTCTATAAATGTTACTGATAATATTTTCCTCTATAAATGTTACTGATAATATTTCCTTCTATAAATGTTACTGATAATATTTTCCTCTATAAATATTACTGATAATATTTCCATCTATAAATGTTACTGATAATATTTCCCTCTATAAATGTTAATGATAATATTTCCTTCTATAAATGTTACTGATAATATTTCCCTCTATAAATGTTACTGATTATATTTCCCTCTATAAATGTTACTGATTATATTTCCCTCTATAAATGTTACTGATAATATTTCCTTCTATAAATGTTACTGATAATATTTTCCTCTATAAATGTTACTGATAATATTTCCCTCTATAAATGTTACTGATAATATTTCCCTCTATAAATCTTACTGATAATATTTGCATCTATAAATGTTACTGATAATATTTCCCTCTATAAATGTTACTGATAATATTTCCCTCTATAAATGTTACTGATAATATTTCCCTCTATAAATGTGACTGATAATATTTCCTTCTATAAATGTTACTGATAATATTTTCCTCTATAAATGTTACTGATAATATTTCCCTCTATAAATGTTACTGATAATATTTCCCTCTATAAATGTTACTGATAATATTTCCCTCTATAAATGTTACTGATAATATTTCCCTCTATAAATATTACTGATAATTTTTCCCTCTATAAATGTTACTGATAATATTTCCCTCTATAAATGTTACTGATAATATTTCCCTCTATAAATGTTACTGATAATATTTCCATCTATAAATGTTACTGATAATATTTCCCTCTATAAATGTTACTGATAATATTTCCCTCTATAAATGTTACTGATAATATTTCCCTCTATAAATGTGACTGATAATATTTTCCTCTATAAATGTTACTGATAATATTTTCCTCTATAAATGTTACTGATAATATTTCCCTCTATAAATGTTACTGATAATATTTCCCTCTATAACTGTTACTGATAATATTTCCCTCTATAAATGTTACTGATAATATTTCCCTCTATAAATGTTACTGATAATATTTCCCTCTATAAATGTTACTGATAATATTTCCCTCTATAAATGTTACTGATAATATTTCCCTATATAAATGTTACTGATAATATTTCCATCTATAAATGTTACTGATAATCTTTCCCTCTATAAATGTTACTGATAATATTTCCCTCTATAAATGTTACTGATAATATTTCCCTCTATAAATGTTACTGATAATATTTCCCTCTATAAATGTTACTGATAATATTTCCCTCTATAAATGTGACTGATAATATTTTCCTCTATAAATGTTACTGATAGGATTTCCCTCTATAAATGTTACTGATAATATTTCCCTCTATAAATGTTACTGATAATATTTCCCTCTATAAATGTGACTGATAATATTTCCTTCTATAAATGTTACTGATAATATTTCCCTCTATAAATGTTACTGATAATATTTCCTTCTATAAATGTTACTGATAATATTTTCCTCTATAAATGTTACTGATAATATTTCCCTCTATAAATGTTACTGATAATATTTCCCTCTATAAATGTTACTGATAATATTTCCTTCTATAAATGTTACTGATAATATTTCCCTCTATAAATGTTACTGATTATATTTCCCTCTATAAATGTTAATGATAATATTTCCTTCTATAAATGTTACTGATAATATTTTCTTCTATAAATGTTACTGATAATATTTCCATCTATAAATGTTACTGACAATATTTCCCTCTTTAAATGTTACTGATAATATTTCCCTCTATAAATGTTACTGATAATATTTCCCTCTATAAATGTTACTGATAATATTTCCCTCTATAAATGTTACTGATAATATTTCCCTCTATAAATGTTACTGATAATATTTCCCTCTATAAATGTTACTGATAATATTTCCATCTATAAATGTTACTGATAATATTTCCCTCTATAAATGTTACTGATAATATTTTTCGTCTATAAATGTTACTGATAATATTTCCTTCTATAAATGTTACTGATAATATTTTCCTCTATAAATATTACTGATAATATATCTCTCTATAAATGTTACTGATAATATTTCCCTCTATAAATGTTAATGATAATATTTCCATCTATAAATGTTACTGATAATATTTCCCTCTATAAATGTTACTGATTATATTTCCCTCTATAAATGTTAATGATAATATTTCCTTCTATAAATGTTACTGATAATATTTTCTTCTATAAATGTTTCTGATAATATTTCCCTCTTTAAATGTTACTGATAATATTTCCCTCTATAAATGTTACTGATAATATTTCCCTCTATAAATGTTACTGATAATATTTCCCTCTATAAATGTTACTGATAATATTTCCCTCTATAAATGTTACTGATAATATTTCCCTCTATAAATGTTACTGATAATATTTCCCTCTATAAATGTTACTGATAATATTTCCCTCTATAAATGCTACTGATAATATTTCCCTCTATAAATGTGACTGATAATATTTTCCTCTATAAATGTTACTGATAATATTTCCTTCTATAAATGTTACTGATAATATTTTCCTCTATAAATGTTACTGATAATATGTCCATCTATAAATGTTACTGATAATATTTCCCTCTATAAATGTTACTGATAATATTTCCCTCTATAAATGTTACTGATAATATTTCTCTCTATAAATGTTACTGATAATATTATCCTCTATAAATGTTACTGATAATATTTCCCTCTTAAAATGTTACTGATAATATTTCCATCTATAAATGTTACTGATAATATTTCCCTCTATAAATGTTACTGATAATATTTCCCTCTATAAATGTTACTGATAATATTTCCCTCTATAAATGTGACTGATAATATTTCCTTCTATAAATGTTACTGATAATATTTTCCTCTATAAATGTTACTGATAATATTTCCCTCTATAAATGTTACTGATAATATTTTCCTCTATAAATGTTACTGATAATATTTCCCTCTATAAATGTTACTGATAATATTTCCCTCTATAAATGTTACTGATAATATTTCCCTCTATAAATGTTACTGATAATATTTTCCTCTATAAATGTTACTGATAATATTTCCCTCTATAAATGTTACTGATAATATTTCCCTCTATAAATGTTACTGATAATATTTCTCTCTATAAATGTTACTGATAAAATTTTCCTCTATAAATGTAACTGATAATATTTCCCTCTTTAAATGTTACTGATAATATTTCCCTCTATAAATGTTACTGATAATATTTCCCTCTATAAATGTTACTGATAATATTTCCTTCTATAAATGTTACTGATAATATTTCCCTCTATAAATGTTACTGATAATATTTCCTTCTATAAATGTTACTGATAATATTTCCCTCTATAAATGTTACTGATAATATTTCCCTCTATAAATGTAACTGATAATATTTCCCTCTATAAATGTTACGGATAATATTTCCATCTATAAATGTTACTGATAATATTTCCCTCTATAAATGTTACTGATAATATTTCCCTCTATAAATGTTACTGATAATATTTCCTTCTATAAATGTTACTGATAATATTTTCTTCTATAAATGTTACTGATAATATTTCCCTCTTTAAATGTTACTGATAATATTTCCCTCTATAAATGTTACTGATAATATTTCCCTCTATAAATGTTACTGATAATATTTCCCTCTATAAATGTTACTGATAATATTTCCCTCTATAAATGTTACTGATAATATTTCCCTCTATAAATGTTACTGATAATATTTCCCTCTATAAATGTTACTGATAATATTTCCCTCTATAAATGTTACTGATAATATTTCCCTCTATAAATGTTACTGATAATATTTCCCTCTATAAATGTTACTGATAATATTTCCCTCTATAAATGTTACTGATAATATTTCCCTCTATAAATGTGACTGATAATATTTTCCTCTATAAATGTTACTGATAATATTTCCTTCTATAAATGTTACTGATAATATTTTCCTCTATAAATGTTACTGATAATATGTCCATCTATAAATGTTACTGATAATATTTCCCTCTATAAATGTTACTGATAATATTTCCCTCTATAAATGTTACTGATAATATTTCCCTCTATAAATGTTACTGATAATATTTCCCTCTATAAATGTTACTGATAATATTTCCCTCTATAAATGTTACTGATAATATTTCCCTCTATAAATGTTACTGATAATATTTCCATCTATAAATGTTACTGATAATATTTCCCTCTATAAATGTTACTGATAATATTTCCCTCTATAAATGTGACTGATAATATTTCCCTCTATAAATGTGACTGATAATATTTCCTTCTATAAATGTTACTGATAATATTTTCCTCTATAAATGTTACTGATAATATTTCCCTCTATAAATGTTACTGATAATATTTTCCTCTATAAATGTTACTGATAATATTTCCCTCTATAAATGTTACTGATAATATTTCTCTCTATAAATGTTACTGATAATATTTCCCTCTATAAATGTTACTGATAATATTTCCCTCTATAAATGTTACTGATAATATTTCCCTCTATAAATGTTACTGATAATATTTCCCTCTATAAATGTTACTGATAATATTTCCCTCTATAAATGTTACTGATAATATTTCCCTCTATAAATGTGGCTGATAATATTTCCCTCTATAAATGTTACTGATAATATTTCCCTCTATAAATGTTAATGATAATATTTCCCTCTATAAATGTTACTGATAATATTTTCCTCTATAAATGTTACTGATAATATTTCCCTCTATAAATGTTACTGATAATATTTCTCTCTATAAATGTTACTGATAATATTTCCCTCTATAAATGTTACTGATAATATTTCCCTCTATAAATGTTACTGATAATATTTCCCTCTATAAATGTTACTGATAATATTTCCCTCTATAAATGTTACTGATAATATTTCCCTCTATAAATGTTACTGATAATATTTCCCTCTATAAATGTGGCTGATAATATTTCCCTCTATAAATGTGACTGATAATATTTCCCTCTATAAATGTTACTGATAATATTTTTCTTTTATTAATAATAAATATATGCATGGTTGAATAACGAACAATTTTTTTCTTCTTCTCCCTGTAAAATTAATCGCCATTGTCAGGTATATCATCTTTAAATAAAATCGAAGGCGTCTTTTTATTTATTTAAATTTGCGACAATTTAAATATTTTATAACCAATATTCGCTTTCTTTACACCATGAAAATAATTATTAACTAAATATTTTAAAAATTTAATTAAAAATAATTTTTTTCACCATTTGATTTATTTATTGTGACAATTAAAAATCTTTAAAAAATAAATACTATCTTTCTTATAAAACAAATGCAACTTTTTCATTTTTTTAATTTAAAAATGTATCAATGAAATGTATTTACATTATATTAAAATAAAAAAATAACGCAAAAAGTAGATTAAACAAAACTTGTTCAATCGACGAGACGACAGAATTCGATTTTGGAACAATTCATTCTGAAAATGGGTAAAGTCGGATTCTCTTTTCTTATAGCGACACCAGTTAATTTTCAATTACTTTTTGGCGATCGGACGATCTCGTTTTTTTTTAAAATGTGTACGAAACGTTATAACGTACAGAGAAACACGAATAAGCATACTGTTGAACAGATATTTAATCATACAAATATTGTTAACACTGTGGGCGTCAAAATATGCGCACATATATTTCGTGGTAGCTATTTAAAAAAATGTACATGTAATAATGTTGCCCTTCGCACGCAGAAACACATATACTCATACACATATACATATACACATATACATATACACACATACACATACACATACACATATACACATACACATATACACATGCGCTTTGACATTTCTTGTTTTGTCAATTCTTCACTTCATGTCAGTCAAATCTAAACTCCCAATTTAGCAACAAAATGCTTCAAGCAGCTTTCTGTTTAAAATGTCTGACCGACAAGAAAAGGCGTATATCCGACCGCGTGTTTATTTTAATCTTTTTAAAACTTGCTTCGCTGCTTTCATTCGAGAGATTTCTTTTGAAGAGTTGAGTGGTATATACGTCAATACTCGAATTTTATTTTTGCGCGGGATAAAGAAACGCATCTGTGTCCCCCCACCACTCCTTCTGCACTTCCGTTATAGAAAGGATGCTGTTTGTTCTCTGGTCAGAAACCGGAAATACCGTCTGGAATTTCCTCATCCGGTCAGAGGTCAGTTGGAAATCTCTCCGCCATTTGCGAATATCGATTGAATTATCCACTCGAGAGGCACTAGGAACCGCCTACTTATACAATAAGAGAATGCACGGGCGTTTCGCTATATTTACATAGCGACTTGGTTTCAGTTAAACATTTAAAATTTAGCAGCAATGATTCATGAAATACTAAACCATTGTGATAGTGATTGGATAAGGGTAAACTAATTTGCATAAATAGATGACTAGAAGATATGTAGGCGTTCACTCTGCGTATTAGAGAGTACCTGCACGTAGACATGAAATAAATGCTGACTGTTGCGATTACTGTTCTTGCAGAGATAACGCAACATTACGTAATCATATTTATCGAAAGAAATGAAAAGGTACTAGGAAGATCATAATCCAAAAACCTGAAATCGATCTCTTATTCTTGCCTTATTCTGGTCGGTAGAGATCACAACGAAACGATTGTTGGGTATAGTTGCAGATTGAAAGCCGTTGACTTTCAAGGTCACTAGGATCGGGTTTTACATACAGAATCTGGTATTCTCAAATAGTCATACATCGAGGAACTAATCAGGCTCAACAGCGCTTAACTTTAGAAACGGAAAACCGGTGTGTCAACGTGATTATAGTCGTATAAAACCGGTGTGTCAACGTGATTCTAGTCGTATAAAACCGGTGTGTCAACGTGATTATAGTCGTATAAAACCGGTGTGTCAACGTGATTATAGTCGTATAAAACCGGTGTGTCAACGTGATTATAGTCGTATAAAACCGGTGTGTCAACGTGATTATAGTCGTATAAAACCGGTGTGTCAACGTGATTATAGTCGTATAAAACCGGTGTGTCAACGTGATTATAGTCGTATAAAACCGGTGTGTCAACGTGATTATAGTCGTATAAAACCGGTGTGTCAACGTGATTATAGTCGTATAAAACCGGTGTGTCAACGTGATTATAGTCGTATAAAACCGGTGTGTCAACGTGATTATAGTCGTATAAAACCGGTGTGTCAACGTGATTATAGTCGTATAAAACTGGTGTGTCAACGTGATTATAGTCGTATAAAACCGGTGTGTCAACGTGATTATATTCGTATAAAACCGGTGTGTCAACGTGATTATAGTCGTATAAAACCGGTGTGTCAACGTGATTATATTCGTATAAAACCGGTGTGTCAACGTGATTCTAGTCGTATAAAACTGGTGTGTCAACGTGATTATAGTCGTATAAAACCGGTGTGTCAACGTGATTATAGTCGTATAAAACCGGTGTGTCAACGTGATTATAGTCGTATAAAACCGGTGTGTCAACGTGATTATAGTCGTATAAAACCGGTGTGTCAACGTGATTATAGTCATATAAAACCGGTGTGTCAACGTGATTATAGTCGTATAAAACCGGTGTGTCAACGTGATTCTAGTCGTATAAAACTGGTGTGTCAACGTGATTATAGTCGTATAAAACCGGTGTGTCAACGTGATTATAGTCGTATAAAACTGGTGTGTCAACGTGATTATAGTCGTATAAAACCGGTGTGTCAACGTGATTCTAGTCGTATAAAACCGGTGTGTCAACGTGATTATAGTCGTATAAAACCGGTGTGTCAACGTGATTATAGTCGTATAAAACCGGTGTGTCAACGTGATTATAGTCATATAAAACCGGTGTGTCAACGTGATTATAGTCGTATAAAACCGGTGTGTCAACGTGATTATAGTCGTATAAAACCGGTGTGTCAACGTGATTATAGTCGTATAAAACCGGTGTGTCAACGTGATTATAGTCGTATAAAACTGGTGTGTCAACGTGATTATAGTCGTATAAAACCGGTGTGTCAACGTGATTATATTCGTATAAAACCGGTGTGTCAACGTGATTATAGTCGTATAAAACCGGTGTGTCAACGTGATTATATTCGTATAAAACCGGTGTGTCAACGTGATTCTAGTCGTATAAAACTGGTGTGTCAACGTGATTATAGTCGTATAAAACCGGTGTGTCAACGTGATTATAGTCGTATAAAACCGGTGTGTCAACGTGATTATAGTCGTATAAAACCGGTGTGTCAACGTGATTATAGTCGTATAAAACCGGTGTGTCAACGTGATTATAGTCATATAAAACCGGTGTGTCAACGTGATTATAGTCGTATAAAACCGGTGTGTCAACGTGATTCTAGTCGTATAAAACCGGTGTGTCAACGTGATTATAGTCGTATAAAACCGGTGTGTCAACGTGATTATATTCGTATAAAACCGGTGTGTCAACGTGATTATAGTCGTATAAAACCGGTGTGTCAACGTGATTATAGTCATATAAAACCGGTGTGTCAACGTGATTATAGTCGTATAAAACCGGTGTGTCAACGTGATTATAGTCGTATAAAACCGGTGTGTCAACGTGATTATAGTCGTATAAAACCGGTGTGTCAACGTGATTATAGTCGTATAAAACCGGTGTGTCAACGTGATTCTAGTCGTATATAACCGGTGTGTCAACGTGATTATAGTCGTATAAAACCGGTGTGTCAACGTGATTATATTCGTATAAAACCGGTGTGTCAACGTGATTCTAGTCGTATAAAACCGGTGTGTCAACGTGATTCTAGTCGTATAAAACCGGTGTGTCAACGTGATTATAGTCGTATAAAACCGGTGTGTCAACGTGATTATAGTCATATAAAACCGGTGTGTCAACGTGATTATAGTCATATAAAACCGGTGTGTCAACGTGATTCTAGTCGTATAAAACCGGTGTGTCAACGTGATTCTAGTCGTATAAAACCGGTGTGTCAACGTGATTATAGTCGTATAAAACCGGTGTGTCAACGTGATTCTAGTCGTATAAAACCGGTGTGCTAACGTGATTCTAGTCGTATAAAACCGGTGTGTCAACGTGATTATAGTCGTATAAAACCGGTGTGTCAACGTGATTCTAGTCGTATAAAACCGGTGTGTCAACGTGATTATAGTCGTATAAAACCGGTGTGTCAACGTGATTATAGTCGTATAAAACCGGTGTGTCAACGTGATTATATTCGTATAAAACTGGTGTGTCAACGTGATTATAGTCGTATAAAACCGGTGTGTCAACGTGATTATATTCGTATAAAACCGGTGTGTCAACGTGATTCTAGTCGTATAAAACTGGTGTGTCAACGTGATTATAGTCGTATAAAACCGGTGTGTCAACGTGATTATAGTCGTATAAAACCGGTGTGTCAACGTGATTATAGTCGTATAAAACCGGTGTGTCAACGTGATTATAGTCGTATAAAACCGGTGTGTCAACGTGATTCTAGTCGTATAAAACCGGTGTGTCAACGTGATTATAGTCGTATAAAACCGGTGTGTCAACGTGATTATATTCGTATAAAACCGGTGTGTCAACGTGATTATAGTCGTATAAAACCGGTGTGTCAACGTGATTATAGTCGTATAAAACCGGTGTGTCAACGTGATTATAGTCGTATAAAACTGGTGTGTCAACGTGATTATAGTCGTATAAAACCGGTGTGTCAACGTGATTATAGTCGTATAAAACCGGTGTGTCAACGTGATTATAGTCGTATAAAACCGGTGTGTCAACTTGATTATAGTCGTATAAAACCGGTGTGTCAACGTGATTATAGTCGTATAAAACCGGTGTGTCAACGTGATTATAGTCGTATAAAACTGGTGTGTCAACGTGATTATAGTCGTATAAAACCGGTGTGTCAACGTGATTATAGTCGTATAAAACCGGTGTGTCAACTTGATTATAGTCGTATAAAACCGGTGTGTCAACGTGATTATAGTCGTATAAAACCGGTGTGTCAACGTGATTATAGTCGTATAAAACCGGTGTGTCAACGTGATTATAGTCGTATAAAACCGGTGTGTCAACGTGATTCTAGTCGTATAAAACCGGTGTGTCAACGTGATTATAGTCGTATAAAACCGGTGTGTCAACGTGATTATAGTCGTATAAAACCGGTGTGTCAACGTGATTATAGTCGTATAAAACCGGTGTGTCAACTTGATTATAGTCGTATAAAACCGGTGTGTCAACGTGATTATAGTCGTATAAAACCGGTGTGTCAACGTGATTATAGTCGTATAAAACCGGTGTGTCAACGTGATTATAGTCGTATAAAACCGGTGTGTCAACGTGATTATAGTCGTATAAAACTGGTGTGTCAACGTGATTATAGTCGTATAAAACCGGTGTGTCAACGTGATTATAGTCGTATAAAACCGGTGTGTCAACGTGATTATAGTCGTATAAAACCGGTGTGTCAACATGATTATAGTCGTATAAAACCGGTGTGTCAACGTGATTATAGTCGTATAAAACCGGTGTGTCAACGTGATTCTAGTCGTATAAAACCGGTGTGTCAACGTGATTATAGTCGTATAAAACTGGTGTGTCAACGTGATTATAGTCGTATAAAACTGGTGTGTCAACGTGATTATAGTCGTATAAAACCGGTGTGTCAACGTGATTATAGTCGTATAAAACTGGTGTGTCAACGTGATTATAGTCGTATAAAACCGGTGTGTCAACGTGATTCTAGTCGTATAAAACCGGTGTGTCAACGTGATTATAGTCGTATAAAACCGGTGTGTCAACGTGATTATAGTCGTATAAACTAGGAATAAACTTGGAAGTTATGATTTAACAAACAAAATTAAGTACATAATTACATATTGGAATTGATTTTGATGATACATTTAGAGCTAACAATTATATTTTGTTTATTGTATCGAGGGACAATGAAATAATATTTCAAACTACTTATCTAATTATTTGAAGGGAGCCAACCGTTATTTTGAATATAAAACGCTAACAAGATGTCATTTACAGTATTGTGCCCAAGCCTTGCATCCATTGTCTAGACATGGTAATTGGAATATAATATTGAGAGTAAAAAAGCATACTAAGACGAAAGTATCTGAACTGATACTACACTTCATCATGTCTGTGTCAGTGAAGGGGAAATCCTTCTAGACTGAGGCATTTTAATTTTTGCTTCAATCCAGACTGCCCCTTTTTGGGAGAGCTTGAATTTCCACACATTAAAACTGATACTGTGTGTTAACGCTGCCCTCGTGGGGAGGCAAGTAAATAGGAACACTAGTAAAAATAGTAAGGACTACAGTTAGAGGGAGGAATTGGAACACTTAGGATTACCTAATTTTCTAGAGAAGAATGAGAGTTGTTTTAATTGGAGAATTCAAAATAATTCCTGGCATTTCTAACTATTATAAGCATTTAAAATTATTTCTCTTCGATCTGTTTTCGGACAAATGTTCACACATGAACAAACCGAAAACGTTTTTATCTTAAAAAAATATTTAAATGAACTTTTTTGTGCCCATAAATTGTTTTTTTTCAATGGAAATCGCTCCAAAAAAAGCATGAAACTACTTGATTTAAAGAGCTAAATAATTAAAAAAAATACAACTTCAAAGTAAAAAAATAGCCAACGATACGTTTTAGATGGGTAGATTTCGACATGGAAAACAGCAATTCTCTCCCGTTGTCAGAAACATCGTTCATTTTAATTGAGACTTTCAAAATAATTAATAGCGTTTCTACTGTGGTGGACATTTAAATTGAGATTTTCAAAATAGTTAATGGCGTTTCTACTGTAGTGGACATTTTAATTGAGACTTTCAAAATAATTAATGGCCTTTCTAACCATGGTAGGCATTACAATATTTTTTTTTATCGATATGGAAGGTTATTGTTAAGGCAGATTTCAAAAAATAAATCTATCAACCAATTGAATTCTTTTGCTAATATATATATATATATATATATATATATATATATATATATATATATATATATATATATATATTTAAAATGTTGTCAGATCAGGCCAATAACAAGAAGCGTGTAGCTAATTTTAATAACTGATTGAATTCAGAAATAATGTCAGAAAAAGGAATTAATAGTTGAATGTTTGGAACTATCGGATGAAATATTTAACAGAATTCGATATGTTCATCAAGATTGTATTAATAGTGTAAATGTGTGTGTAATTGCAGGTTTGTTTTGTTTGAAGGTTTGAGTTAAGAAGATGAGTAAAAAGGGAGAAAGTCCAAAGAGAACAAACAAACAAACAAAAAAACAAACAAACAAACAAACAATACGATACAATTCAAACATGTTTTCTTTTAGATTCATAAAATTAACATTTCAACATAATTGTTTTCACATTCAAATTTGCTTGGCATTTAAATTGTCCTTTCGTCGCTCTCAAAGTCGCGCAAACATTTTGCCGGATCAGCTTATTTGATGCTTATTGAAACCAAATTATTTTTACATGTGATAATAAATGGATGATACTTACAGAATTATCATAAGTGCATGACTAGAAGATATGCAGGTGCTCACTCTTCGTAGTGCAGAGTAATTGCACGTAGACAGTGAACGAATGCTAACAGATAAGACTGCTACATCTACTGCAATTATGCGACACACACACATTTATAAAAAGAATTAGAGGCGTGTTATGTAACTTTTTAATGAAACAAAATACGTACATTTGTATGAATCAGCATAGTACGGGTGTGACGGTGGATCAGTGGTTAAAGACACGGACTGACAACCTTGCCAAGTTCGAATCCAGTTCGTGCCACACTTTCACTTAAGATGTTAGCAACCTTCACGAGGTTCCTTATGTAAGTACCCAATGTCTTTCTAGAAAGAATTCTAACAAGAAAGATATCGAGTCTCCCCTAAAAAATAGAAAGTAATATGATGTTATGAGCATAGTGAAAGAGGGCATAGTAATGTTCCTAATTCAATCCCGGGCAACGTATAGTATATATATATATATATATATATATATATATATATATATATATATATATATATATATATATATATACACTAGCAGTATTATCTCTCTCTCTCTCTCTCTCTCTATATATATATATATATATATATATATAGAGAGAGAGAGAGAGAGAGAGAGAAAGAGAGAGATATCCATTACAAACTAAGAAAAAATACAACTATTACTTTCAAATATAACATCAAATGACCTCGATATGTGATACATCACTCGCTAACTGCTCCAATAAACAAAACCTATAACAGACACCAATCAATCCTCTAACATACTTAAATGGTTTACTGACAACACAGTAAATAATTCATCCATTTTTGCACGAAAAAACAAATTGAAACTTTGCTTCACTCAATTACTAAAAAATGTAATTGAACCTTTTATTTCTGAGTCCAGATAGTAGATAAAAACGAATTTGACGATCATTGGAGAAGGAATATGATTGTAATTAGTATCGTGCGTAAGAACCATAATCATTTATACTGTCTTTTTGGATATTTAAAAAAAACAATTTGCAACCGAGCTAATAAGATGTCTATTTCAATATCAGACATTTTAAAATGATTCCGATAGTTTTTCATTTTCAACAAAATAGCGAAGACATTTGAACTTTCGGATCATTTTCATCAAAATAGCGAAGACATTTGAACTTTCGGATCATTTTCAACAAAATAGCGAAGACATTTGAACTTTCGGGTCATTTTCAACATAATAGCGAAGACATTTGAACTTTCGGATCATTTTCAGCAAAACTGTGTTCGTTATAATTGCTCATTTGAATGGCAATTTCTGCTGATTTTATGTATTATTATTCGCCCCCCCCCTCAAACAATCAGTCTCTAATTGATTACTCTTGAAGGGAAATGAATTCCTAACAAGTTTTTGATATTTTAGAGAAAGTTAAGATATGCGACCCGTTCTTAGTTAAAGAACGAACAGCTGATTTTAGGACGAGTAACACATCACAACTTCCCATCTGCGGAACACGTTGCCACAAGGTTGTTTCTATAAGGGCTACAGCATGTTTATCTTCAAATCCAATCTCAATAAGCACGTCCTCATAAGTCATCAAATTTTATTCCACTCATCATGTTAAATCCTCTCGCAATACTAATCATCATTAAACTGACAATCTATCTTATTAACCCTAATACTCGAGTGGCTTTTAGTATTGATAAGTGCGTACTCATTAGTAAATACATAAATATCGGTCGACAAAACCTAATAACCCTTACCCTAACCCTAATCGAACTGGGGCTAACATAAACAGGAAATATATCCGGTGGCTCAAACAAAACAAACGTACTAACAGTATAATGCGCAAGGAAATACATCCGGTGGTTTGAACGAGCCATTGAACAGACGACACAAATGATTTGAACACGCCACACGCCGTCCGCCTGGAATTTGAACAAAGGACAGTATTAACCACTGGCGAAAACGATTTGATGACCTGATGAAAATTTAACTTACCATTGCGAGGTCAAACCTGAAAAAAGATCTCCTGATCAAGAATTTATGGAATCTTACACTGGAAGAGGAAATTGCTCAACATCACCACTTAGCGTGCAATGAACCGCCCTTTTTGGAATGGAATAATTCGTCAGCCATCGAACAAAGCATGGTTGAGCTCACCCTGGATAATAGTCGTATCATACATACGTGCATGTTAGGCATCGGCGTGCGTTGTTCAGAAAGTAAAGAACGAATACAAGCAATATGAAACAGGTCAAGTACAAGAGCACGGCATCAGTGTGATACACGGACCAGTGTTAATGTCTGTGACGCCGGATGTGACGTCACGGGCGGGACTACAAATAGACCCGAGGAATTAGGTTCAAGGACTCATTTCGTAGACAGTAAACCTGGCGACGAGGGTGAGATGTCTATGATCACTGTTAAGTTGTTGCCGTTTGTAGCTGGTTTTAACTTGGTGGATATCCGAATGCCCTTTCCCGTTCCCTTCAATATGCTCGGCCTGTGTTTCAGTGGATTCGAATATGAATGCTCTCCGAAGTGCTTCCTCTACGGTCAAATCCGTTTCTTTTAAATACGCACGACGTAATTTGTTGGAGGTGCATTTCTCTATTAGTTGGTCTACTATAGCCTTGTCTAGACTGTATTCGTTAAAATTACATTTTGCCCCTTGTATCCGCAAACGGGTGACGTAGTCGTGTGTAGACTCCCCGTTATCTTGCATAAGCATTCGGAATTTATGACGTTCGAAAACCTTATTGGTTTTCTGGATGAAGTATTCGTCCAAAGCTATCTTCATTGTTTTGTACGTTGGCTCTAATCGGTCTTGTGGTACCTCCGGGGTTAAAGTCCTGATGATTTCTTTTAGTTTCCGTCCCCCATAAAATCGTAAAAGTGAACGCTGTCGATTGTCATCCCTTATTTCGAACGCCGTAAATGCGTCCTCAAGGTGTTCACTCCATTCCCTCCATGCTTGCTCCTGGTTAGAGTCCTCCCAGTCTAGGGGTTCTATTGTTGGCATTGAAAGAGACATATTTATTTATTTTCTCTTCGGAAGGGGGTTTTGTTCAGTTTTCTTCGAGAAATTATATTTCAGTTGTTGTTGTTGTTCAGTTTCGGGTTTTTTTTTTTTTTTTTTTTTTTTTTTTCAGTTGTTTAGTTTCGGTTGCTCGTCGCTGTTTGCTTCGAGAAATTAAATTTCAGTTGTTGTTTCGATTACTCGTCGCTGTTTGCTTCGAGAAATTAAATTTCAGTTGTTGTTCAGTTTCAGTTACTCGTCGCTGTTTTGCTTAGAGAAGTTAAATTTCAGTTGTTGTTTTAGTTTCGGTTACTCGTTGCTGTTTTCTTCGAGAAATTAAATATCAGTTGTTGTTGTTGTTCAGTTTCGGGTTTTTTTTTTCAGTTGTTTAGTTTCGGTTACTCGTCGCTGTTTGCTTCGAGAAATTAAATTTCAGTTGTTGTTTCGATTACTCGTCGCTGTTTGCTTCGAGAAATTAAATTTCAGTTGTTGTTTCGATTACTCGTCGCTGTTTGCTTCGAGAAATTAAATTTCAGTTGTTGTTTCGATTACTCGTCGCTGTTTGCTTCGAGAAATTAAATTTCAGTTGTTGTTCAGTTTCGGGTTTTTTTTTTTTTTTTTTTTACCTCGTCGCCAGGTTTACTGTTAACGATACAGAAGAGCGATAGAAAAAAAGAATCAAACCTATCAGGCGAAAACAAACGTGTCCAACCAGTATCAACGAAACTGGAATCAGACAACCAGACATGGGTCTTCCAAATAGATCACATTAGTGCGGCAGGAAGCGAAGTCGTCCACATTGACGACGTACCCGTCACAATATTAATAGACTCTGGAGCAGATATCAATCTCATTGACGGCAAAACTTTTTCGGGAATCCTTAATTTACGACCGAATTTGACATTAAAACAAACCAATTGTAGACCTGTCACAAGATGCTACGGCTGTAACAGTTCAGACCATATACATGGTCAAACAAAATGCCCAGCATTTGGAAAAAAATGTAACTACTGTGGATTAAAGAACCACTTCGAGAAAACGTGCTTGAGGAAAATTGAGCGGTTCTTTGGAACTATGTTGAAAGCGATTACAGCAATGAACACTGAAGGAAGGGACTGGAGTAAACATCTAGGAGAATTCCTGATGTATTATCGAAACAGCCCCCATGCCATGACGGGGGAAACACCTGCCTCTCTTCTCTTGGGTCGGGAGGTGAACATCAACCTGCCAGGACTACAAAAAAGACCTGAAAGCCAGGCCTGGAGAGCAGCTCGGCAAAAAGACAAGAAAGAGAAATACAAATTAAAGGATCGCACAGATCAGAAAAATAAAGCCAAACCATCTTACATAGAAACAGGAGAAAGTGTACTCCTAAAACAAAGTAGATATAATAAGCTAACCCCAGCTTATCATCCAACACCATGGACAGTAGGAGAGCGCAAGGGGGAATCCGCGATTATAAGGCAAGGAGATAAACGGGTGCTAAGACACACGTCACAACTAAAAAGAATCCCCCAAAACACGACCCGTCAACAAGGGGAGGATGATGAGTTCCCTTTCAGTGATGAGTTAAGGAAACTGGAAGAAGAGGAACAGACCCAAAGAAGCGACGAAGAAATGGACCTCCCGATCGCACTCAGACGAGCAAGACGACACATAAGAAAACCCCGGAGATATGCAAGCAGCAGTTCAGGGGACGAGGGAAGCGATCCGAATACAGAGGAGGAGGTAGATGTGACGCCGGATGTGACGTCACGGGCGGGACTACAAATAGACCCGAGGAATTAGGTTCAAGGACTCATTTCGTAGACAGTAAAATGTCCACTTCGACTCTTTATCCAATATTTATTTGCATTTTTGTTACTAAAATTTGTTGACGTCGTTTCTGATTGTTTCATTCTGAACGGGAGAGAAAGTGCTGCTCAGCGTGAGCGGTCGTTTTAGAAGCAGTAAAAACAATGTGAGTTGAGGAACGAACAGCTGATCTTCGGATGGGAAACACGTTGTTAAAATTAGTGAACATAGTTTCTTGAGAAAACCTCTGGCATTTTAGTTTTGCAGGAATAAAAACATGAACGGCCGATGACTTCGTGGGCAGAAAAAAATCATTTCCAGTGAGTAACATGTGTCGTACATCTTTAATTGATGCCACACAATGGTGTAAATCTTTCGTGTGGGTAGGTGATTGGCCGAATGGATACCGTCGCGGACAACGAAATAGGCTATTATTATTTGTTTGACATCTATTGTTAGCAATCTCAATTTTAAACTTTTTCTAAATACAACTTTTAAAAAGACACTAAATGTACACTATTAATACAATATAAATATAATATACAAACCAAACCCTGTTAAATATTTTCTTCGATGATTCCCCAAAATGCCCTATAATTTCCGTTTTAACATTTATTTCTGAATCTATCTAATTCTGTCTTACATATTGTATACAATTGCTCTTCTTCATCTTATCGTCTAACTTGTTCAAAAATGCTATTAGCAAAACAATTCAATAGATCTATTGTTTTAAAATCTGCTGAACGATAAGCTTCAGGTCTAAAGGAAATATTTATAAAAGTGTCCACTATAGTTAGAAATGCCATTATTTATTTTGAAAGTTTCAATTAAATCACGTATCTTGTTTCTCTAGTAAAGTAGTTAATCCTAATTGTTCAAATGTCTCCCATGTAACTACAATCTTTTACTTTTTATATAACCTTCCATCTAAATGTTTCATTTTAATTGTAATGTCTTGACATTGTATTCAATGCCTGGAGTCGTATTCGAGCTTTATATATATATATATATATATATATATATATATATATATATATATATATATATATATATATATATATATATATATATATTAGTAGTAAGTTTTTGAAAGGCTGTGGGCAATGCAAGTTCCGGGTAAGATGCAAGTTGTAAGGAACAAAAACAATAACAATAAATCGAATACGAAATATGACTTACTATTTATTTTTCCATTTTTTCTAAAATCTTACATAACAGCAAGAGTGTTTTTAGCTGTTCGTGTGATGTCCGGGTGATTAAAAATCACTATTTGATATTTCGGGAAAAGACATCCCTTTGTCAAAAATAATTAAACCAGAAGAAAAATGTTTTTTCCTTCTCCGACAGTGTAGAGAACACTACAAAACAAAATGGCTGCCAGATGTAGACGGCAGCGAAAACTATAGCAGTCTCGCAGGGAATGTAAATTAAATTAAATTTTATTTTAAGGTTATGTTAAATATATGATTTGGTGTTCAAAAATGTTTGTGTAATATATATATATATATATATATATATATATATATATATATATATATATATATATATATATATATATATATACACATATATATATATACATATATATATATATAGTCGTTCACAGATAGTTTCGCTGTATCACAACAGCTCTTCGGTGCGGCTAGACTAGCAACCATTTCAAGCTAGAGATCGTATTTATAACAATCTAGTTGATAGTCGACAATTCTAACCACTATACCACGGGACGGGCGCTGTTGGTAAATGAAATATACAATATTTTTATAAAAAACATTTACCGCTATTTAACAGTGCTCCATTTTGTTTTATCGCCGTTCAAAGATATGTTCCAAATGTGCACCTCTGTGTTGATCAATACTTGTGAAGACGAAGAGATGTTTTGAGGGATGAACAATAGCTTCAGCAGAATGGGGCAACTCACCACACTTTAATTGACTCGGGGGCATTTTGATGATCGTCTCGTCAGTAAGAGGTGTTATTCTGAATGGACTTTACACTTAACGAACGATACCCCCAGATTTTTATTCGTGTGGTTATCTCAAAGATAATGTCTATCAAAATAATCCCAAACTATTCCTCAACCGAAACGGACCACCACAGACATGATCTGACCACCACAGACATGATCTGACCACCACAGACATGATCTGACCACCACAGACATGATCTGACCAAGAGAGGGGTGTTTCAAGCGATATATATTTGGTCACTCTGTATGTCCCCGAAGAAGGAGACAGCGACGATTTTAACTGAAATTATAGAGCTCCATTTACTTAACTAACAGTTGCTTCTGGCTATAGAATTCTATTAATTTTGTTCTCAAGCATGTGACGAAGTTTTCTGTCGTATACAAATAAATCAATCAAAAGGCGAATACATCTTTATCTACTTAACTAAGTGTTACTTATGGTTGTATCATCTCCATGTGGAGTCTAAGCGTCCATAATACAGCCGACCTTACATTACGTCAAGCTAATGCCAAATTCTCACAACTACTTTAATTTCAAATCTTTATTCAAGCAATCTGCTGACTAAATTTTCAATGGGGTTTGAGCTGACCCCAAGTTCATCCCTTGCAAATCATCCAGAACCATGGCTCTATCTGGTATAGGACTTATACTTCTGGCATAGTTCAATGAGGTCATCCTCCCAAGTATTACCTCCAAATAAAGGGATTGGTTTATCGCTTGTCGTCTGAGGCGCTTTCATCACTTGTGACAAAATGCCGAGGTGACTATCATGCTATTTTTCTAAAGAGAACCAGAGGGTCGTTTGGGGTGGTGACGTACCCCTACACTAAAGCCACCCCATGTAACATCTTGTAATTATGGGCAGACAGGACCTAGCACATATGTACACTTAACGTTAAAAGTATAGTGGAGCCCCGTTTCCTTAGCTAGAATTGTTTCTAGCCGAACCCTAACCCACAAAGAGAACGATGGGTTTTAGCGCCCCCACTAGTCATGACCTTACATTACGGGTATCTAGACTAACATTCTGGCAGCAACTGACTTTTTTTCAAAACTCTTCCATGTTATGCGATTCAGCTAACCAATCAACTATCTACTTTTTTCTCGGCCTTTTTGCTGAGATCAAAGTGTAGTATCTGTTCCGATGGATGTTACACCCCGTAGATCGGTACTGTCTTGGCCTTCGGGCCTTAATTCCGCCGGTCTGAGGGTTTGTTCTGTGTAGTTCTAGGAGGTCAACCCTCCCAGGCTTTGCCTTCTCACCCCTTGAGAAGGAGTTAGTTTATTGCTAATCGCCTGAGCCCCCCCCCCTCCCACCGGAGAATGCCGACGGGGCTGCCCAGGCATTTTTTTGTAGGCCAGAGTGCGCTTCCTCTAGAGCGCTGGCTTTTCAATCCAACTTTCCGACCCTGTGTCACATCTTACCGCTGTAGGTGGGTGGGTGGGTGGTTGGTTGTAGATAAATACGAAACAAAAATATCTATCTTTAACTTAAAAAGCAAATTGCCGCCATGATATATACAACCCGATCATTGTAGATAAATACGAAACAAAAATATCTATCTTTAACTTCAAAAGCAAATTGCCGCCATGATATATACAGGGTGGGCAAAAATAAGGGTCCTATTTTAAAAAATTCATAACTTTTTTATTTATTGATTTAAACATTTTTTTTTTTTAGAATAAGTAAAGGACCCCTTCCGAAGCAAGCATGAGCCGTATTAGCCCTAAGGAACGTACCCTCATTTAGAAAACATTATTTTTGCTTAAAAACCTCAAAACAGTGTAAAAAACAATACTTTAGTTTTGTAAGTTTTAAGAAGTGTTTTTCGGCTAACATTTGTTTTGTTTATTTCAAAAAATCTCGGAAGGGTCAGTCTACACACACATAAAGTTTGGTGAGTTTAACTTTTATTTTGTGGAAGTTATTCAAATTCAAGTTATTCAAATTTAAAGATAGGACCCTTATTTTGGCCCACCCTGTACAACCCGATCATTGCATTCATTATTATTGTTGCTTTGAAGTTAGACTGCTCATGAGACTTTTGGGTGATTCTATAAAAATAACAAACGCAGAATCTGTTTAATAAATTTTCTTGGCAAAATGACTGAACGGGGTTTTTCGTTCTTTACCAGCGAGCGGAAGAGTACGACGCTAATAAATGTTCTAGTATCGTCGCACGTGCGTTTATCGGCAAAGCGTGTCGCCTTCCGCATTTGAGATCTACAAGTGTGAAAACATGATCGGCGTATGGCGCCAGGAAGGTAAGAACAAATACGATTTCCAGTGAGAAACACGTGTTGCATACCTCTTCTCGTAGTAGCTTTATTTGGATTTTTCACCACGCGTGGAACTTGCTGTTGGCCACCATCTTGGATTTTATATTCGCGGCTGGTATTTGTATTAGTGGAAGTAAACAGATAATTCCAAACATGGAAATACATTTGTTAACAAAAAACCCTAACCCTGTTTGCAGCATCGGTAACCGCCTGTATATTTATAAGGCGACCAGGTGTGGATTCTGCTTTAGTTGTTTTGTTCTACTCTTTTGCGGTAATTTAATGCTGAATTCGGTCATTTGGGCAAAAGTTTTCATAATTCAAATTCTTAATACCTTCAAATGTTTATAGATGATTTTTTATAGCGTATATTTTGTAAATAAAAGATGGATTCTACTTAACCCATAGATATGACCTTGGCAGGTACTACCACGTTGGGATCAGATTGAACCTAGGTGTAAACGTAACTAGGGGTGACTTCACACTTCTCAAAGCATCCAGCATTTAGGATTACCACCGGATGTAGTTTAAGGTCATATCCAGGATCACTGTACTTCTGGCCTCTGAAAAGAACGTGTTTAGCAGGACACCTTATCTAACCTTACTGAAACACCAGGACGATTTCATAGCGCTGGAATAGTATTGGACTTATTAAAATAAGTGAAAATCAATTAAAAACATTACTCTATGTTGAAAGCTGTTTGAAAATAAAACTTACTCAGCTGAAGTTAGAACATTTTCAATTTTCTGGAGTGAAGTACTCATTAAAAGTGGGAAAGATTTGCGGAAATTTTGGGAATCAGTCGATTCGTACGGTTTTCTTGTAGTTTCAATTTAATCGTGATATAGTCGTAAGCAAACGGTTATCGTTAGATCACCGAAATTAAGCAACGGTGAGCGTGGCCAGTATTTGGATGGGTGACCATCTAGGAATAACAGGTGCCATAAGTTTGGAAATGGCTGTAAATTTACTTTCTCTAATACTTTTAGGCAAATCTCCTCATAGCTACATGTGAAATAGTCTCTCAAGCCTTTGGCTGGGATCAAAGTGTAGTATCAGTTCTGTCTGCAATCAGTGAAGGAGAAATCCTACACACTGAGGCAATTTTTAATTTTATCCCAATCTATAGTGCCCCTTTATGGGGATCTGGATTTTTCCAACTTTTTTTTAACTTTGCCCTCTTGGTGAGGCAAGTAAATAGGGACTCTCAAGCCTTGGTAGAGCAATGTCCGAGAGAATGTAAATTCCAAATAACACCAGTTCAGGTCAGAAATATGGTTGGAGATTATGCGTCCCATCCTTTACTATACACTTGTTATTACGCAGGCATTCTTTCAGAGGGTATCCATTGTCTTCCGAAAATGAAAAAGGACCGCACATATATATATTTCAACGTTTGTTTCGTGTTGTTTCAAAAATCAACTTTTATGTCCAAAATGGAGCGAAATGACAATCAAATATTGAAATAAATAAATATTTCGGATTTTTTTAGATGAGGATTGATAATTTGGCTTATTTGAATTATTTGGACTATTGTTCTCGCTTTCGATATTATTCTCACAACGTTTCGGCTAATGTAACCCCTGACCCTTTTTTCAAGCGCATCTTGTCGAACTTACAGACGCTCGTTTCTGCTGAAGTCTAGTCACGAAAAGTTCCCCCTTTAGACTCTTTTCTCTCGCCTCACTCGTGACGTCAAAGCCGCATGAGACTTATCCCCGTCGTCTCCCAATATATATCAAGATGACAATTGGCTGACCTCATTAAATTTTTATACTCCCCCTTTTTTTTGATAATTTTAACTTAAGTGTGTTGCTTGTCCCCTTTCTTTGCCTATAATATTTTTTTTTCTTTTTTTTTTGCTAGTGAATATTTCTTTTTCTATCATTTCAAATATGTAACAGTCTCGCTAGCATTCTGAGGAGACTGGGAAATCGAAATAAATTATAAATGCTGACAGTTGCAATGTGTTTGTGAATTTTTTCTTTCTATATTTTATTCTTGCTCTGTTTTCTACATTGAGCTCTCTTACTCGGATTTCTTACCGAAATTATTCACTTTAACAATATATATATATATATATATATATATATATATATATATATATATATATATATATATATATATATATATATATATATATATATTGAAGCTGGTTTCCCAATTACATCGGAATTTCAAACACACTGATGAGGCTAATATTATTAGCGAAATATATGTATAACTATAAACTATAAAAAAAATGACAGTTTATAGTAATAAAAGAAAAAAATCGGTTTCGATTTTGTCTTTTCTTTTAAATAAAATAAATATTGCATCTATTACAAGCTTTGATGGTAGTTCATTTACCCATTTCTTTTTTACTATTTATATATATATATATATATATATATATATATATATATCAAGGAGATTACTCAATTTAAACAACGCTTGATACACAAGACACTTTAACACCTCTTATGTACAAGAAGTTTGCTATATATAGATATGGAGGAGTTAAGCGTGACCGACTTACCGATGGACAAAAACCTCTCATGGAGGTGTGAACACGAATCGAAAGATTTATATCGCTAATTTATGTTTTCCTCACACACTTAAGAAAAAAATAATGTTTATTAGAGAACCTGTTTCTTCCTGAAATTTGAACATTATTCTCCAATCAAACTTGAAATTCAATAATTACCTGCATAATCTATTATATAAATAAATATCATATTTTCATTTCTCTGTTTGTCTGTCTGTGTGTCGGAGATGAGCGAAAATACATTTGCAAACCTTACATATTCCGATTCAGTATCACCCCGGTCTGGTTATGGTAAAAAATACTTTAATATTTGTTCGTTTTCGGGTCACCAAGGAGCAAATTAGTGCCCGAGGGGATTAGAAAGAAAACAAACTTTCTTTCATTCTTACTGGTAGCTGTTGGTAAACAGAACACTAGAACTAGGTCAAACAGTTAGTCAGCTGTTGATGACTTCTTTTTTTCTTTTTTTCTTTTTTCTTTTTTTCTTTTTATCAATTGCCGAAGTTTGTGCATAAATGTGAAAGTGTGACAGTAGGAAGGGGGAAGGGTGTGTTAAAATGTAACGTGACTGAGGATGTGTGGAGAAAAAGAGAGAGAGAGAGAGAGAGAGAGAGAGAGAGAGAGTGTTTAAATCTATTTTCTTAACTAGGATCCTTGGCAACGCCGGCTAGCCCTGCTAGTACCAAATGTAGCAATGACTACTTTATTCTACTTATTTAGAATGTCAGATAAGACTAACTTAACCTTTAATGACCGCTTGTATATATATATATATATATATATATATATATATATATATATATATATATATATATATATATATATATATATAAAGTGAGAAGGAGAGAGAAGGAGGGAGAGAGTGGCGGAATCTATACATATATGGGAATAACAACGCATGGTGACTAGGAGTTTATCTTAGAATAAGCAATTGAGCACTCATCCCTATAAATAATAACTGATAATCTATATTTATTATAGACACGTAAGCATTCACATTGCAACTGATATGAACAGAGATATCGAAGGTCTATATATAGGTTGCAGCGTAACGCTTATTTCTGCCTTATCAATTCTGCCAATAGAGTTAAGTTACACATGAGAATTAGACAACGAGAGCTAAAAAGGAAAAGAGAGGTAGAGAGAGAGGCAGAGAGAGAGAGAGAGGTAGAGTGAGAGAGAGGTAGAGAGAGAGAGAGGGGTAGAGAGAGAGAGGGGGAGAGAGAAAGAAGTAGAGAGAGAGAGAGAGAGAGAGTGGGAGATAGAGAGAAAGAGAGAGAGAGAGTGGGAGATAAAGAGAAAGAGAGAGAGAGATAATAAGAAAAGGTAAATGTTTCACGATTGCCGATAGGCATCTGTTCAGGCCGTGCGCCGTAAAACTCACGATCTCAAACCGGAAGACACGTCACCTGCCATTGTTTCATATAAAAATCTCACTATTCATTCAGGTGTTAGGGTTAGGGTTATCTGAAATTAAGTTCTGCTGCTGTTTTTGTTTGTTTGCTAGGTGAGTCGAATTCCTGCGTAGATCTCACGATGATCGTGCCTTAGGATTGTAGGGTCTGCATGAAGTTCTCTTCATTTGTCGCGGCTTAACGCGATCACTTGTTGATTCGAAACCGACGGTACCATGTTGTTCTAAACTTCTGTAATACAATAAATAAATAAATATTATGCTCTTATTTTGAATTTCATGTTTAATAATCGAGCACTGATCTTTGAAATATATATATATATATATATATATATATATATATATATATATATATATATATATATATATATATATAGATATATATTATACACGCGTCGTTGAAGACCACAGAGTTTTCTTTCTTCGCTATCTTTCTTGTTAATTTCTCGACGCGGCGAGCGATTCGTCGGTTTTCTGGTGTTAATTGGTGGAGTATAGCACCTAACGTTGTATCGTTGGCCATTCTTCGAGCGCTTTCCGTCTCGCGACCGTCTTCAGGAGGCTGTCTTATTATTAGTAAGAGCCGTATATATATATATATATATATATATATATATATATATATATATATATATATATATATATAAAGAAGTGAGGCTACCAACATTTATAAAAAACTTTTTTCAACCATTGTTTGTTATTTTATTATTTTATCATTTTATAATTTTGTCATTTTGTGATTTTATAACGCGTTTCGAGCTTTTCTTACTTGCTCTCTTCAGATATATATTCCATTTGAAAAAATGTTTGTGTGTGTGTGTGCGTGTGTGTGTGTGTGTGTGCGTGCATACGTTGTGTTTTCATAGTTTTTGCTTCTCTGGGTTAAACTTATTTGTTTTTTTTTTAAAAGTATGTGTGATTTTGACTTTTATGAATATGTTTTGACTTTTTGAATATGTATGGATATGTATTGAATATGTATTGAGACATTGTTTTGACACAAAGCAGAATATGTATTGAGACACTGTTTTGACACAAAGCAGAATATGTATTGAGACATTGTTTTGATACAAAGACAAATTGCATTTGTATAGATAAATCGAATATAAAATAGCAGCTGACCATCATATATATTGCGATCCTGTGGGTGAGACCGGGTAGTAAGCTGATGTTTTAATTCGATTTTAAATACCTTCTATGCAGGTTATATTGAGACCACTTTATATTTATTAGTTTTTAATCGCTAATTCGTATTCCAAAAATGTTTGTATGTGTGTCGCGGCATCGCAGTTAAACGGTTTATCTAAGAGCCAAACTAACCGCAGATTTGTAATCAGCACCTTCGATCCGATGATCTTATCGATGTCAGAAATTTTAAAACCTTTTTTTAAAAATCATTATTAAAAATTAAAAGTACGTAAAAATAGAATCAAACGTTCCGACTTTTTTAGAGTTCACTTTTCCAAGCCGACCGAACAATTACTTTTCACGTCAAATAATCGTACGTACTTTGAAGAGAAACACATTTATCCTTTTTTTTAAATTTCAAATGGATAAAAAATATTTGTAAATGTTCAGTAATATATTTTTAGTTTAATCAGATTTTTTTTATTTTATATATATTTTTATTTTTTTTAATTTTATATATTTTTTCATTGTTTTTATTTTATATATATTTTTATCTTTTTTATTTTATATATATTTTTATCTTTTTTATTTTATATATATTCTTATTTTTTAAATTTTATATATATTTTTATTTTTTTAATTTTATATATATTTTTTATTTTTTATTTTATATATATTCTTATTTTTTTATTTTATATATATTCTTATTTTTTTATTTTATATATATTCTTATTTTTTTATTTTATATATATTCTTATTTTTTTATTTTATATATATTCTTATTTTTTATTCTTATGATTAAAGATAAAAGTCTACTTCAGGTTTTAAATCATAAAATTGACAAGCGGTGTTTATAAAAAAAAACATTCTCCTTAGATTTTTGCGGAATTTTAAATTTTAGTAGTTTGTAAACATTTCGTTAAGAGAGTTTACCAAATTTCTTTTACCGCTAGCCCTAAGTCTGAGTCGCAAGGTTGTAAAACCACACGTAATCGCCTAAAAAAAGTAAAACGCCGCAACAAAAAAGTTTGATTATTTGTAATCCACTTATAAAAATCAGTTTGATTGTCTCATGTTTTAATAATGATAAAAGAATGGCGAAAACAAATTATTAATGCCCCTCTCCTAAAAAAAAAAACATCCGGCCGAAAATATAATGGGTAACTGATTTTTGATAACCATCGGTTGTCAATTTCTGATTTCAAACAGGAAGTCGTCACCAAGTATACTTTTTATCTTTCACCATCTTTATTTATGTTTATTTATTTCTCTATATATTCATAACGTGTGAGTGATTTTGTTTGATTTTTTTATACTTTTGTATGCTTTTTTGCTTCTTTTAGGTTATTTAAGACATTATTTGGGCCATTCTTTTGAAGAGGGGTTTTCGAATTATTTGTTAATTAACATTTCTATGTAGGTTAATTGGAATTTGTTTCTTGTCAGATGTTATTTTTTAATACTAGATTTTTAAAAAAGAACTTTCTGAATAGAACACATAATGTAACTAATCTGAGCACTTTACTGCAATTTATATAGGAAATACTCCTCCTCCTACTACTACTTCTCCTCCTCCTCCTCCTCCTCCTCCTACTACTACTACTACTTCTCCTCCTCCTACTCCTCCTCCTCCTCCTACTTCTCCTCCTCCTCCTACTACTAATACTAATACCCCTCCTCCTCCTCCTCCTCCTACTACTACTCCTCCTCCCCTCCTCCTCCTTCTACTATTACTACTCCTCCTCCTCCTACTACTACTCCTCCTCCTCCTCCCCACCTCCCCTCCTCCTCCTCCTCCTACTACTACTACTCCTCCTCCTACTACTACTAATACTCCCCCTCCTTCTCCTACTACTACTAATACTCCCCCTCCTCCTCCTACTACTACTAATACTCCCCCTCCTTCTCCTACTACTACTAATACTCCCCCTCCTCCTACTACTAATAATAATATTCCTCCTCCCCTCCTCCTCCTATTACTACTACTCCCCCTCCTACTACTAATACTCCTACTACTAATACTCCTCCTCCTACTACTAATACTCTTTCTCCTCCTACTACTACTAATACTCTTCCTCCTCCTCCTACTACTACTCTCCCTCCTCCTCCCCCTCCTCCTCCTCCTACTACTACTACTAATAATAATAACAACAACGATAAGGGAATATTTTTGTGTATATATTAGAAGTGAAATGTATCAGAATTGTTCAAATACTTCGGTTAACGCGATCAGAGCTTTTCTTTTCCTTTATTATTTGGATTATTCGGACGATTATTCTAATCCTGGATGTTATTCTCACCACGTTTCGGCCGATGTAAGTTTTCAAGTGCGTCGTGTCGGACTCGGGAATCTGTACGGAATTTCATCCGGTAGATTGTTCTTGTTCCGTAGAAGCCTGAAGTAATTCTTAGTTAGATTCTTAGTATAGCCCCTTACTGAGCATTGGACCTTCAGATGTCAATAAGAACGGATTACCACTTAGCACTTTATCCGTTGTGCCATGGTTCCATGTGAACTATTCCAGTATGAATTTTAGGAGCCTTGAAGCTATTCTGTTTTTTTTTTCTTCTTAATCTTGTTTTAATCTACTATTCAGAATTAATGGTTGAGCATTCTGTACAGATTCCCGAGTACCACAAGGTGCACTTTAAAAAAGCCGAAGGTTAGATTGGCCGAAACGTTGTGAGAAGAACATCCAGGGTGAGAACAGTAGTCCGAACAATCCCCAAAACTATAAATTATCAATCCTCATCTAACAAATTTATTTTTCCTTTCTTTTTTGAAACCATTTTATTATATTTTCCCTCTGTCTCTCTGTCCTCTTCTCTTTTCAAAACCATTGATTTGCTCAAGGAGACACGACTTTCTGACACCCCCGCTGTCTTTTCATTTAATATCACTATCAACAATTTATCGTGCCCGGAAGGTGGGAAAAATGAACGAGAGTCAATGATCAATCGGCCATTCACTTCCATCCATTTTACTAACCTTCCAGACATGTCAACGCTCTCATTTTGTGACGCGCAGACATTGGCGCCTGCTTAAACAACGACGACGTTGTCACAAAGTTTTCCGCTGTCCCCGCCCTCCTGTCAAATAGGATGGGCTCAAAGCGACATTTTCCTTATTTAGTCTTTCCTTTTCATAAACATGTTAACACACATGACAATCGTGATAATGGTAATTTCCCGAACATGCCAATCATAATCAATGACATTTTACCGACATACCAGTCGTAATCATCATCATTTCCACGGCGTACAAGTCTAAAAATGATAATTTCCTGACATGTTTACCATTATCGTTGTCACATCAACATTTCCCTGACAAAATGACATAATCATCGTAATTTTCCTGATAAATCAACATGATCATCGTCATTACCCAGTGTTGTCAACAATGATTATGATCATTTCTCTGACATGCTAATTATAACCATCGTTATTTTTATGACATGCTTATAATAACAATCGTTAGTTCCTTGACATGCTTATCATAACCATCGTTATTTTCCTAACATGCCAATTATTACTATCGTAATTTCCATGACATGCTAATTATAACCATCGTTATTTTTATGACATGCTTATAATAACCATCGTTAGTTCCTTGACATGCCAATCATAACCATCGTTATTTTCCTGGCATGCCAATTATAACCATCGTTATTGTCATGACATTCCCATTATAATCATCGCTATTTTCCTAACATGCCAACCATTACTATCGTAATTTCCATGACATGCTAATTATAACCATCGTTATTTTTCTGATATGCTTATAATAACCATCGTTAGTTCCCTGACATGCTTATCATAACCATCGTTATTTTCCGGACCTGCAAGACATAACCATCGTCATTTCCCTGACCTGCTAATAATAATCATTATTATTTTTCTTGAAATACACATCGTAACCATCTTTCTATTACTGGCATGCCAATTATAACCATCGTATTTTTTCTGATACGGAAATTATGATCAGCGTCATTTCCCCGACGTTCCAATAACAATTATAGTTATTTTTCTGACGCTTTAGTAATAACAATAATAATAATAATAATAATAATAATAATAATAATAATAATAATAATAATAATAATAATAATAATAATAATAATAAAAAAAACACAAAATCCTCTGGGATATGGATATACAAACAGATAAACTCATACAAGCAAGGAGACCTGATGTTATTATAATAGACAAAAATGAAAAATCTTGTAAAATCGTAGACTTCGCCGTTCCAGCAGACCACAGAGTAAAGATCAAAGACACGGAAAAACGAAGTAAATACACAGAACTAGCCAGAGAACTGAAAGGAATATGGAGCATGAAGAAAGTTAGTATAATACCAATAATCGTAGGAGCACTAGGAACAATCCCAAAAAACATGGAGAAAAGATTTGGAGAAATTGGAATCAAAGGGACTATCGAAACCATACAAAGGACGGTAATGATCAAAACAGCTGCAATCTTAAAGAAAATCCTCGAATGCGGAAACTAACACACATAAGCTACAAAGGCTAACCAGATAAAAGGAATTTACAACGGAGAAAACAAGACCACACGAAGAACACCACAACAAGAGCCAAGGAATAGAAACTGCAAGAAACAGCACTTCATAATCCCCCCCACAATAAATTACACCGGCCTCAGCTATCACTACACAAAAATGAACCAAGAAACAGAAATTACAAGAAACACTATAAGCTCCTCCCTCTCCCTCACCCACCCACCCACCCCCCCAAATTAAAAAGAATTAAAAAAATTCTTTTTTTTTTTTTCTTTTTTTTTTTTTTACCATAATGGAAGAGAAAAGGAAGGGGAAAAAAAATGAATTGAAGGGAAAAAATGTAAAAATTTGAAAAAATATTATTTTATTCATTTTTAAAATTTAAAAAAAATTTTTTTTTTTTTTTAAATTTTTTTTCTTCTTTTTAACTGGTGCCGGCCTAGGCTGACACCAGACAACATATTTGTAGAGGGTCGAGGAGGATGAGAAGACCGAGGAGGGACAGCACAAACCAGAACTCCACTGGAAAAGTACAGAGAGTGCTGAGATCTTGGGGAGGCTTGTTGCCACCCAAATCCCAGAGAAGATCAAGTGTCCTTACCGGCGAGAAATCAATGGTAAGAGACTGTTGCGATACCGCATCGTTATCGAAAAGAGGTGAAGAACACTGGAAGTCTGGGGAGACTTGTTGTCACTCAGACTCCAGGAAATACCACTGATTGTTGTCGGTGAGCAATCACTGACGATTATCTGTGTGAGAACTCCTAGTGAGTACAAATAATAATAATAATAATAACAATAATAATAATAATAATAATAATAATAATAATAATAATAATGATAATAATAATAATAATAATAATAATAATTATAATAATAATCATCATCATCATCATCATTATCATCATCTGTTAGACGACTTTTAAGAAATTGACTTTTAAACTAACCTATCTCTGGCCAGGTCTTTATTTCTTCTTTTTCTCAAGTTTATTCATAGCTTCTTCCCATGTGTTTCTTGGTTTCCCCCTGCCAATTGACCTTGCTACCCCAACTGTTCTACATCTACTCATCCATCGAAGTCTCATATTTTGCATACATCTCCCCATACTGTTTAGATTTAATCTTCCTCCGAGGTCATCAGATGTACGCTTTTCTGTAAGACTAACATTGCACATCAATCTTTTTCTCCTTTGAAGAATAATAATTTTATTATTCTGAAATTTCCGGGGATAAGGAAACTTAAGGAACGTTGACAGACACTTTATTTGATCTCTGAATGAAACAAATTTCCGGTTATATATGAATACTATTTTTGTTTATTTTAGGTTATATATATATATATATATATATATATATATATATATATATATATATATATATATTGTTTGGTACAGAAAAATTATTACAACATTAGTACCGTCGGTTTCAAGCGCAGAAGAACTTAGCCATCCGGCTCTCTTCAGCTGATGTTGTCACCTGTTTCAGAAACGTAAGATCACGTGTCACTCTTGTTTGCATGCGTTATTTGCTTAGAGTGTTATGTATATTTGTTTAAAATTAGTGTTAGGGAAGTTTAATAAGGTTTGAAAAAAAGGCGGGGGGGGGGTGAAATGTAATAGTTGAGATTTAAAAATGGAAAAGATATAAAAATATAATTAAAAAAAAAAATATTTCTATACTAATCCCGTGAGTCAATGTTTATAAGGACGGAACTGATCATTATGAATTTTGGGAATAAATATTCAAAAAAATACTGATGAACTGATCATTATGAATTTTGGGAATAAATATTCAAAAAAATACTGATGAACTGATCATTATGAATTTTGGGAATAAATATTCAAAAAAATACTGATGAACTGATCATTATGAATTTTGGGAATAAATATTCAAAAAAATACTGATGAACTGATCATTATGAATTTTGGGAATAAATATTTAAAAAAATACTGATGAACTGATCATTATGAATTTTGGGATATATCTTCCCGGCAACCTTGTGAGTAACATGGACACATTTATTTATATTTTTTGTAATATTTACCATTTAGGGGGTTAAAATAAGTTAGGGGGTGCGCACACTAAAACATGCACCCGCTCTAAACACTTTTAAAATAAGTTAGATACAAATTTTCTGATAGAGAAAAAATTGCTCTAAATCAACTTTTGACTTATATTAAGTAACACAGTTTAAAACGATCGGTGCGCGTCAATACTATGTATGTGATTTGTAAAATCCTAAATTATTGAACTTGTCATATAAATTATGGAATATTTATTCTAGGCAACAGGATGTGTAACGTAGGATGATTATTGTTATTTAAACTATACTATTTTGGAGGTGCTACCGAAACTGTACTACACCCCCGCTAATGCTATATTTATTGCTTATACCCAACCTGGGACGGGTATTCTACTAGTATATACATATACATATATATTCTAGCTATCCACATACACATACATTATATATATATATATATATATATATATATATATATATATATATATATATATATATATATATATATATATATATATATATATATATATTATATATATATATATATATATATATATATATAAGGGGAGGACTTGAATGCCTACTAGACATCACCCTCGGATGTTTTCGGTCTCTCTGTACAGGGGCTTGTCAGAGACTCTGACATGAGGATACTTTTTACTTGAAGTAAACCCTGATCAAATATTAAAAAAATGGTGTGCTGTCTCCTCAAGCCATCCAGCACGTCTCCCGAATTGCGGACGAGGGCACCCCCTCTGTTAATATAGGGCAGTTTCGAATAAAGTATTAGAAGCCGTTGACAATGAGGAAATGAATGATAAAAAATATGAATAAAAACAAAAATAAATACTGGCAAGCCGGCACCCAGGATAAAAAGGGCCCATCACCCCGTTCATATACTAGGCGGGAAGATGTAAGCAATGGTGTAAACCTTCCTGCCTCTGGAAATGGTGCTCCAACCATGACAGGGGCCAACCAGGGTCAGCCATAAGGCTTTGAGACAAAAGGTACTGGCCCCCTATCTCCATCAAATGCAGCAAAAACAAATAGAAACATAAGAGGCTTAAAAGCCCAACCATGGACTGTTGCACCAAAGAAGGTGCTATTGTTTTGCAACCACTACTCATAGTTTGAAAAATGGAGCAAAATATCTAATAAGATCTTAGCTGATAAGATTCAATAATCTACCCTCCCCGAAAATAAAAAAAATATATATAAGTAAACATCCATATATATATATATATATATATATATATATATATATATATATATATATATATATATATATATATATATATATATGCCCGGTTGAAATTCTTTGTATTACTATCCCGTGGATGTTTACTTTGCCTGAATTATATATATATATATATATATATATATATATATATATATATATATATATTGTATATATATAACATGCACGTTATATTTCTATTTATGAATGTGTATAAGTTCTCGTTCATGTTTTAACAAATTTGTCAAAAGAATGTCGTATAAAATATTTAACCATTTCTACAGTATATTGCCAATAGACTTAGTTTAAACCATTTAATGGTATTGTGCCAGATACGGATGGTTTTAAATGTTGGATATTTTAGAGGAATATTTGACCCCGACCAGTTAACGAGCGAATACATAATTTTCGGATGAATAGAAGATCGGGAGAGAATATCCCGAATCTTACTAAGTGTGCTTTGCCTAGAAAATAAGGAATGAAAGTTCGCAAGAAAGAGACACTAGAAGACAATTCAATTCGTAAATCAGCCTTTACAGACATTTAACGTTAACCATACCCTGGTCCTCTTTACTCGACCTTTACTTGAAGACATCGGGCCACGAAGTCGTTAATAATATATGAAATAACTTTACTTCGTATCGGTACAAATACAGCGAATAAATAAATACTTTTTTTTTATAAGGCTGTGTTATGTTTCATTCGTCGTATAACACATTTGTTTAGTATAATTAATCTGAGACGCGGCGCCGTTCGGGTTAGGGTTAGTACAAAAAAGGCTGGCAGTAAGAAAACACCGCGATCCGTGAAAGTAGATAGCGATCCATTGCGGCAAGGCGTCTCCTACGCACAAGTCATAACAAAGTTAGTTTTCGATTAATTATATAATCTCTATATGTTATGTAAGTCGAACAACTGCTCAGTTTCTTTCTTGTTATCATTTTATATTTTTTTTTATTATTCAGCGTTTTAGCATTGATAAAGGAAGACTATGCCAGAAGGTGCACTTTTATCATTAGGAAACTGCGATGGCACGAGAAGACGATAAGACATGTTTAGAGATGGTCGACCGATTTAGCCTGAATTCGGTTTATTTCTCTCATGAGAAATATGCATACAATTTTGACCCGCAGCCAGTACAATTGGTTGACGACCATCAATATATATATATATATATATATATATATATATATATATATATATATATATATATATATATATATATATATATATATATATATATATATATGAAGAAGAATGGAAAGGAATTAGAGAAGCAAAAGCCAAATCAAAATTCAATTCAATTGCTCAGAGCAAGGTATATTCCGCAAAAAGGCAATTTATTCAAGTTAAATTTTAACTTGAATAAATTGCCTT
>OY744520.1:6568703-6631203 GCA_963556195.1 Sepiola atlantica
TTGGGTTTAAGGTGTTAAAAATAACAAGCCACTTTTCCCCATTGCACCGCGTGTTCCAGGTCGGAAGAGAGAGAGAGAGAGAAAGAGAGAGAGAGAGAGAGAGAGAGAGAGAGTGTGTGTGAGAGAGAGAGAGAGCGAGATGACACGATTTTCATCACCAATGCTCTTCGAAGTGCTGCCTTATACAGTTGTGTCGTCTGTATATCTCAGAATATTGGAAGATGACTGATGAAGCATAGGAAGAGGATTAAGCCAAGAATATATCCGTAAGGTACACCCTCCTCGAATGGCTAAGGACTTAAGCTAGGAATTAACTACGATAGAGGAGTAATGTGGTCTCTCCCTTAGCGTTGGTGAAACATCTCCAAGATCGACACGGTAGACTGAAGCCTGAAATAAACCAATCAAAGTTTAACATATTGTTTGTCTCGTGAATCGTGGTATGAAGCTTTTTGTTGTAGTGGCGATGTTCACGGCAGTGCAGAAGAGAAGAAAGAAGACAACCACTGTACGACACCCCTCCACACGACGAGGAAAGATAGAAGGTACGAGAAATTAAAAGGTATGCAACATATGCCTTTTTGGTGTTAAAAATGACCAGAGAACTGCCACGGCCCATTCCGGGACGGGTATACAAAGCGAGAACTGCCACGGCCCATTCCGGGACGACTCTGCAACATCTAGAAATAAAGCTCCTATCGATAGATTCCCTGATTCTATGTGATATTACAGTAAGTACGTCAGCTATTGATATTGCAGGACGAAATCCATATTGCTAGTCACTAAGTAGATTGCTTTTGCTGAGATGATTCATTACATATTCAAACAACTTACTCATACCACACAGGAGACTTAACTTTTTCTATGAAACCAGAAGATTTACGTTATATATTTGCGGGGACGGGTCACTTTTAGGAGAATCGAAACCGCCAGTATTATCACAGAAAACAACATTTGGTTGAATAATTAATCTGTATAAATAAATTCCGATCTTCTTCAGGTGCATCTTTTCGAACTCGGGAATCTGTACTGAATTTCGAACGGAACCCTTCGTTTTATCCACGGGAGTAGATTGTTCTTATTCCGTCAGCCATGACAAGGTAGAAGTGTTAAGAAACTCGTAATTGTATTCTTAGTATCGCCCGTACTGAAGATTGAACCTTCAACTTCTAGAAAACTGTCACTTCGAACTGATTATGACGTAGCATTTATATCCGTTACGCCACAGACCTTTGAGGACAAAGATACACCTGAAGAAGGTCAGAGGTTAAATCGGCCGAAACGTTGTAAGAATAACAGCCAAGATGAGAATAGTAGTCCAAATAATTCAAATAATGCAGATCATCAATCGTCATCTAAAAAATTCCGAAAATAATTAAATGAAAGAAAATTAATTAGTTATTAATTAATTTTATTTCATTTAATTATTTTTGACTTTTAATTTTTATTTTAAATGTTTAAAAAAGGGGTAAAAGAAGCGATGACAATAAATTGTGATTAAATGTCTTTATTGTTGCTTCTTGTGCATGTTTCTATTTGCTTACGAACAGACAAACTCTAAAACACCTGTTACTAGTTTATATAAGCTTCTTGAGCGGTTTTGGTACAGTAGCTGGGTATGTCAATTTTCATCTTTATCTAGTTTCTACAGCTTTATGGCTATAACGAAGAAAATTAGTTGTGAAATCTCATGGAAAAAATACGTTACTTAGCATTTTCATTACTTATTGTTATAATTGACAAAAACATTAGAAATTATGTGTTTGAAGCAAACATAATTCGCTTTGAACTAATGCCGAATATAATTTATGTCTATTTTTTGCGGATTATAAAATAAAACATAACTTAGTTTAAAAAAAATATCTATGTAATGTTTTTATGTTATTATATTATGTTAATTTTTTTTTAATTTATAAAACTTTGATCTCGTTTTTAAAAATCATTTAGACTTAGGTAAGATTCGAACTCGTGTGTTAACATCGTTAAAACCGCTGCCTGAGTAATGTGTATTCTGCTTTTTGTCAACCAATCACATGTTTGTATTTGTGTACAAACAGACAAACTGGACACAAAGAAAACATATCTTTTTAATAGTATATAGATTTAAATAAATATTCATAAGTACGAAACAAAGGCTGGGGCATAAATTGATTAGCTATTCCATCCCTCATAATTTTATAAGTTTAAACGGCTTTAGATATATAGCCGACCGATCAGATAATGGGGTCTTTATTATTTTGCCGGTCCCAAAATAATTGTGATTCCCTTATTTTTTTCGGGACCGGTAAAGCAACTGTTCACAAAAAATAGGTTTCGCATGAATAATGTAAGCAATTATAGAAATGTTGATGGATTAATTTTTTTGTAGACTAATATTTTGTACACAAATAGTCTACGAACGACCGATTCTATTTAATCCATAGATGGAATCCTGATGGGTACTACCATTTCGGGTGAGAGCGAACCTGGACGTAGTAGCGACTAATGGATAACTTTACACTCACCAAAGTTCTCAAAATTAGGGCTTCACCACCGGATGTAATTTAGGTAATGCCAAAGACCGATTGGTGGCGACAAAGTTTGGTAGTTGATAATATTGGGAAATGAAAAGAATATTCTAAAAATAAATAGGTAGAAAGTGATAGGAAAAGTAGATTTTGTGCGGTGCGTATTGTGGTGGTAATGTAAGGTGAATACGTTGGCTGTCCGAGGCAGCTTGGTGTCGTTTCTGACACCCAGATGATGACAAAAGCGTGAGCTACTTTGAAAGTAATAAAAGATAATGATTATCAGGAACTAAACTCCAAGGACATAAAAAGAGGTCATATCTTGACACGATCTTACGTCATGAGATGTACTTTAGACAAGAGACTGTATCTAAAAATATATTAGATTACTATTGACTATTAATCTTAACGTTTAATTGATTTAAAGCAAATACTAATTGAAAAAGACTTTAGATGGGGTTGGTGGGTATTATAATCAGAGTCATTCGAAAACTGCAGCTACACAAAGAAAATGAATGATGAATATATATATATATATATATATATATATATATATATATATATAAGATTTTAAACGAGGAGTCCTGGTTTCGAATTTCGCTAGGCTTAGTCACGTTGACGAGTCGTAGGACGACGAAAAAAACCCATTTCAATTACAAAATTTAAATGCATTCTATACAGTGGATACACTTTACTAATACTTATAACGTGCGACGAGAGAACACACCACTTGTGACCATTATTACACGACGATATATATATATATATATATATATATATATATATATATATATATATATATATATTCTTCTTCTTCTTCTTCTTCTTCTTCTTCTTCTTCTTCACAAACGCGCGTCTATACGGTTCTTCAACATGGATGAATTGTGACCATTATTCCACAACGAGCTTCGTTAATATCTGAAGCACAAGATCAAGCGACACCATGTCGTTTAAAAAAAGGAGAAGAAAAATATTCTCTATTATCCTGATGAAGATTCCTGTGTGAATTAAAACATTTTACTGGTTTAAAAAAAAAAAAAACGTTTCCATTACGAAATTAAAACGCATTCTATACAGTGGAACTCTTTATATATATATATATATATATATATATATATATATATATATATATATATAATATTTTTTAAGTAAATAATTATTATTATTACCTACAGTTATCGATGTTTCACGCTTACGCAATCTTCAGTGTAGGGATGTTAATTTATGTCGGTCGGAGGGCTCGAACCAGGTTTCCAAGTCGCCACTGACTCGTAGCCCGGTGTCTTTCCCATCGGCCGCCAAATCAGCGAGCGATATAGTGAACAGAAGAAACAGAATTCAACAACAACAAAGAGGTTGGAATATCGCATTTAAGCCGTAGTATAACTGCTCATTTTTAAATTCTCTCAGAGTGTACCAGTCTATGCAAAGGGGGCTATAATAATATTTTTAAGTATATATATATATATATATATATATATATATATATATATATATATATATATATATATATATATATATATATATATATAGATATTTATATATATATATATATATATAGATATATATATATATATATATATAGCTATATATATATATATATATATATATAGCTATATATATATATATATATATATATATATATATATATATATATATATATATATATATATATATATATATATATATATATATATATATATATATATATATATATATATAAGCAAAGCTTACACGCCCGCGTTTTTAAGCACTCTTTGATCTCGGAACGTTTGAACCCTGCCGCTGGCTTTAAATATATCTTAATTTCAGTAATGTCTGTAGCGATTTCCGTTGGCCTAATAGATTGAGGCGTAGGATCGTGATTCTCTTCTGAATATACGAATTGCTTTTGAACCTGTCTGATCACCTGAAACCACCACTTCCTGCACTGATGAGGACGTAAGTCCAAAACAACGTTGTCTTTAGGTAAATACATTTTAATATTTAATAAAATAATATTAGTTATATATATATATATATATATATATATATATATATATATATATATATATATATATATATATATATATATATATATATATATATATGTGTGTGTGTGTGTGTGTATGTGTGTGTCGCTCCTCATCTGGGGATATCCCGTTGGGGAGGGAAAATTATTTCCAATTAGCATTTTGGTAGAATGCTCTCCATTCAAACGTATCGCAGGCAAAATATACAAATAAATGACATATATAAAGAGAGCGAGAGAGAGAAAGAGAGAGAGAGAGAGAGAGTAAAAGAGAAAGAGAGAGAAAGAGAGAAAGAGAGAGAGAGAGAAAGAGAGAGCGAAAGAGAAAGAGATAGAGAGAAAGAGAGAGGGAAAGAGAGATAGAGAGTGAAAGAGAGAGAGAGAGAGAGAGAGAGAGAGAGAGAGAGAGAGAGAGAGAAAGAGTAAGTTGAGAAGACAAATAAATTTATAACATTATTTTTTTCAGTTCCAAGAATTCAAGATCAGCAATGATTAGGCGTACGATCATTTCTATGACGATTAGGAATTTGTTTTATTGTTTTATTTTTTACTTTTTAATTCCAATATGCCACTTCTTCAGCGCCTTTTACAAAAGATCACAACTGCCCGGGGACATGGATAAGAAAATAGTAGTGTTAAAATAAATGTGTTTAACATTTTTCTTCTCTCTTCCTAACTTTCTCTTCGACTACCCACCTTTCTCTCATCTTACTGCCTCTCTCCCTCTTTCTCTCGCTCAAACGCTCTCTGGCAACTGGTTCAATGTAATAACAAGAAAGTAAGCAAAAGAAAAATGACTGATTGTTTGACCTAATTTCAGCATTGTTCTTTTTAAACAACTACCAGTAAGAATAAAGAATATTTTTTTATCCTATGCACTAATCTGGTCTCTAGTGACTACAATATCTTTTTATGATAACACGGTCGCGTAACATTGACTCCAATGATGTAAGGTTAGTAAGTGTATCCTGTGTAGTTTCTGACTTTTATCCGGACACGCACAGATAGAGAAAATACGACTTCCTTTTATTTTCTGAATAGCATATACACAATACTTATAGTCTTTATGGACTAGTTTATTCTAGAAATGAGAGATGTCTATCTCTCCACAACACCCCTCTGTTGAAATTTGTTTCACTCCAGAAGTCATATCGTTTATTCTAATCAATATTCAAAAGTCGAAGATACCCGTCTTATACGCTTGTTAGAACGTCTCTATTCTAGGGATACATGATGTCTTGGCATCTTCATAATCCTTTTGGTTCTTATATTAAAGCTTGTTGTGAAGTTGTCCCACAGTAAATAATAAATAAAGGAAGTCAAGTCGAGGGTTGGTTTAACAAGTGTATTAACAACGTAAGAAAGTGACTAGCACTTGGCTAGACAGTTGCAAGACTGTGTTTTGTCTTCTGGTGACTCGCACTATTTATAGTGACAACCGGTGTAGTTTCTCCTGTGTAAGAACGGCCGGTGTAACAAAGCTGATTGTAGTGTCTTTTAACAATTCATCTAGATTGTTTAATGCCTCTTCTTTCCAGTTAACATTTCAATTTTTATAATAAAATAGATGTTTTTCGTTAGGCCTAAAAGATTTTGTTGTATCTGTATCATATTTTTTTTAAATATTTTAGTTTTGCTAGGTATTAATCAAATACCGATGGAATCTTTCTTGCGGGCATAAGTTCAGCTGATGACACTCGCGAAATTTTACTCGGGTTATCAGATACACTGTAAAATGGTTGTAACAATTCATCTTCAGTTTCACCTTCGCCTGTTTTTTTTTAACGAAACGTTATGCCTAGCCATTAGACCTTGGGTGGAACGGAGCGGTTGTCACATGACAAATTGAAAATTCAGAATTGCCAAATATTCGCTATGAACTATCTTTAAGATATAAGATGTGTTATAGAGAAGACAATCTTAAGATTACTTCAGCTGATACAAAAAAATAAAAACAAAACTTACAGGATACAAAAGTATACGACAAAATGTCACCAGATATGGCATGAAGAATCCTCGGTATGCCAAGTGTACAACAGGAATCAACATTATACTACTAATACTACCTTTGTGAAGTTACACAGATATAATGCAAGTAATGAATCGTATGTAGAATAATAAATATTTAATTAGATACATTATAAAAATCTGAAAACGAAGGTACACGAAACAAGTATCGATTGTTCATCAGTCAATACACGTTCTGCGTACTAATGCTATTGAATCGTCCTGGAACAGGTAGCACTCAACTGTAATATCTGAGATTACACAACAGTAAAATCAGTTTTGAATACACCCAATCAGTTATATTAAATGGTGGTCGTCCATTTAATTATCTAGAGTTTCAAGTGCGAACTCCGGTGTCAGCGGTGACACTTTATTCGCATTTTTTACTACTACTACTACTACTACTACTACTACTACTACTACTACTACTACTACTACTACTACTACTAATAATAATAATAATAATAATAATAATAATAACACTAATAATAATAAACATGGAGCTTACAAACGTCTTTGTAGAATTGCACTAAATTTACCATGAATTTGGATGCCAGGTGTTATAGTGAGTCGAGATGAACATACTACTACTACTACTACTACTACTACTACTGCTGCTACTACTACTACTACTACTACTAATAATAATAATACTACCACTACTACTAGTTATTATTATTATCATTATTATCATCATAAATACTTTTAGTAGTAGGAATAATAATAATAATAGTAGTAGTAGTAGTAGTAGTAGTAGTAGTTATAATTATAAACGCTTACACGTTTAATAACTATTGGCAGTAGATGCCATTGTGAATCCGGATCTAATAAAATGAAAATCACAAATAATGAAGCTTAAACAACCTTCCTCATCTTGGTGAGAACGCGATGCACCAACAAATTTAAAATCTCACTTCAGCATTAATAATAAAAAAAATCATTAAACGATTTAAGAACAAAAAAAAAAGAATGTTTTATAATTTTTTCTACATTCCTCTATTCAAAACATCGGTAGAATTCAGTTAATTAACATTCATTTAAAAATATCATCTAAAAGTTCCCAATAATGTTCATGTGGCCCATTCTCTATACCATTATTACGAAATCGGTCAATATTATTATTTACATCCATTGACGCGAGGTGCATTCTTCACATGCCCGCCAATGTGTTTAATTACTCCCTCGGTAAAGAAACCGAGGTTTGTCAGGATATACGTACATCGGCATGTTTAGACAACTGCTGAGAATATCCCGACAGAAAAAAAACGTCCATCTCAGACAAAAATTGTCATCGGCCAATTCGAATTAAATCACGTGGACACATAGGTTCCCACTAGAATACCAAAATTAAGCAATGTTAAGTCTGGTAAGTTTTGAAATGACTAACTATTTTGAATACGAAATGCTGTAAGCAAACTGTTCACCTACGTGGATAAATGTGCACCAGCCTTGCTTGTAAGAATAACTGGCGACAGACAAACGTCCCATCACGGGATTGGTTCAGGTCATCTATTATGCTTAACGCTATAATATCAGAGATAAATGTGACTTGATGAGGAGTTTTACTTGTGCAATATTAATTAATTATGGAATAACTAGTTGAAAGAAATTGGGAGTCAACACACTTTAGGCGAGAAGTATCTCCATAATCTTAGTTTCCATTGAAACGAACGATTTAATTCAAATGGTTATATTCTTTGTGCTTGAGTGACAACCAGAAAAAAAGCATCTGTTTTGTATTAAAAATAAAGCTAGTTGAAAATATTCATGTTCAAATCGTAATTTTGAAATGTATTTTTCGTGACTCAAATGACAGCTGAAGATAAAATACTCAAATTGATTTTTTTCATATTTCAAATTGTAATTTGGAAAGTTATATTTCTCGGGTTGATTGACAACTGGAGAAATTATTTCTTTTGATTGCCAGAATTATCAAGTAATCATTTTTAGGCCAGATTGATTATTAAAAAAAATTGTTTAAGACTAAAGCATACATTGGCAAATTAAAAAGGTCACATTTGAGCGGAAGGCTGGACAATTTAACGATATCGGAAACGATAGATTTCAGTTATGAATTGAAATGTCAACAAAATGTACAGCCAACAACCAAATTGTGTTTATGATTTGAAAGGTTACGGAGATCACTGGCCATATTTGATAAATTTACTTGGCTATCAAAAAATAGAAAGACGTACTATTCTTTAAGTAAGACACAGCTTACATATTTTGGCTTGGTTTTAGGACCCACATTTTTAGGTGAAACATATGCTTTCTTTAATTGACCAATCGTAGGAGAGCAGAAAGTGCAATACGGTTTGTGATTGGTTAGCGAATTACAAAACTAACATGAATTGAAAGGTCTCAATAAAAGAATTGATATTTGGAGAGTACAATAGAAGACACTTGGTCAGTCCGAGAGCCAAATAGACAGACTGAGAGAGAGAGAGAGAGAGAGAGAGAGAGAGAGAGAGAGAGAGAGTGAGAGAAAGAGAAGAGGGTAAGTCAGCAATCGATCGAAAACATGAATCAAAATGACTAAGAATGATTCTTTTAATTCGACCTCATCTAAGGGACAAAAGGACGAACAGAGTTTTAATGTTCCACAACCAAGACTGAGCGCCAATCAGATTCCTTAACTTGTCTTTCCCCCTCAACAATAGCAACATAACTTTTCGTTTTTATTATTGTTACACACCTGTGTTCAAATGTATATTTGTTATTGTTCACGGCGATTTTTTTCTTGTTTTTGCGTTGCCGATAGAACCAATTTCACGACTAAGTTGCGTCAACATCAAAGTTTTGCGGATCTTTTAAACACAGCCATTGCGTAAAACGACTGATAGTGTAATCAGACGGAACGCATGAGGTCCTCGCACATCGGACATAAAAGCATTTCAGGCTGAGAAAGAGGCTACTACTACTACTACTACTACTACTACTACTACTACTACTACTACTACTAAACAAAAAGTTGCTAATTAATTACTGATCTCGGCAAGCGATATTAATCCCTTATCTATATAAATCAGATATGTCCTAAGATGGAGCGTTGGTGCCACACCCGAGGAGGTGCCGAGAAGAGCACTGTTCGTTGAATTAAGAGAATACAAAACCAAATTCACAATCCAATGGAGGACGATCTCTTCTGTCCCCTACAACCCCTTTCTCACAGAAGAAACGTTGCTAGTCTTTTTCTACTCTATTCTGATTTCCATGGAAGATGCTCGACTATCTGGTTCCTCCTTATAAGGTATTCGCAGCAAACACCCATCTTATTACCGCCAATACAAAGAACCTTCATTTCTGGCTCCGTGTGCTTAGAGTTAGACAGGATTTTCATGAAGATAATTAACTTCCAAGAATTTTGTATCTGTGGAACACATTACCAGTAGACTACTTCTCGGTAGACTACAACATGGTCGTCTGCAAATCAAATCTCGGCAAATATTTGTCATAACTAAGTAATCAAACTTTATTCATTCGATTTATCATTTCAATCCTCTCACAATATTCTTCATCATCGAACTGACAATTCACTAATTTCATTGACTCTTATCTTCGAGTGGCTTTTGGCCTCGATAAAGTGGTCACTCGTTAGTACAAAAAGGACCGCAATCGATGATGCAATCGAATTTAGAGATATCCAAGCAATAACAACTGTTGGATTTTGGAGTTAAAATAACTTAATTTCTGAAACCAAGAAAAGTGTTCCTATTTACTTGCCTCACTCCCCACCCGAGGGCACAAGGGGGAGACGAAAATTGGATGAAGCATTCATTTTTATCACTTTTTCTACGTTTTACTCATTTTATCTCTGTCTCTTTTCCCCTCTGTGTATATTCTCCATCTGTTTCCCCATTATTCTATTTCTCTTATTCAACTTGCCTCTCTTTTTCTATTTCAGCTTGTCTCTCATTTGCCTTCCTTGTCAGTATATCTCTCTTTCTCTCAGTCTTTCTGTCTAACTTTATCCCTGTCTATTCCTCCTTCTCTCTATCTTTCTCTCTCTGCGTGTTTCTCCCTTTCTCTCTGTCTGCCCCCTTTTACCTGTCTCCTTTTCTCTGTCTTCCCTTATCTCCGTCTGCACCTTTCTCCCAATCTCTCTTTCTTTTTCATTATGTCTCTCTATCCCACTGCCTCTCTTATTATCTCCACATCTGTATGCCCCATCTTCTCTCTGCATCTTTTCTCTCTCTCTCTCTTTCTGTCCGTATCCCCCCTCTCTGTCTCTCTGACCCTATCTATCTCTTTATTACGCGTGTCTAGACCAAATCTACCCACCAATCTCGTCATATTATGTTATCTATGCATCAATGTAGGTATATACTGATACCTCCATTCCCCCATCTCTTTTGAACTCGCCTTCTTTTCAACCTTGCCGCTAACTTTAATTGGTTTCCTCTGTTAAAATAACCTAAACATTTTGGCCGCGTATACACAACATGTTTGAGTGTTTGTAGATTACAAGTAAAAACATTTTCTTTTCGTTGGAAATGGCGATCGGCCAAGAAGTAACACGTTTAAACATGCGCGGCAATTTGTTCAAAATCAAAAGAACACAATCTCTCTTTTTCCTACCCCCTCTCTCTCTATTGTCTCTTTTTTTCTCATTCTCTTTTTCTTTTACTCCTTTCTTTCTCTTTATCTCTTTCTTTCTCAATCTCTATATCTCTCTCTTTCTTTCTTTTTCTCCCTCACTCTCTATCTTTACCTCTTTCTTTCTATTTGTCTCTATTTCTGTCTGTCTATGTCGTTGTCTCCTTCTCTCCCTCTACCTTTTTCACTATTTATCTATTTCTCCTTATTTGACTCTTCTCCTTCTGCCTGTCTGCTTTTGTCCCTTTCTCTCTTAGTCTCTCTGTTTGGACCGTTATTCTCTGTTTTGTGTTTCCTACTTCGATTTCCACTCATCTGATCGTGATTACGGCCGTTGATTGTCGTCTATGATTGACCTCAGTCGTGCCGGGGTGATTGCTCATCTAGTGATGATGAGGTTCGAAACACCAGGAAGCTGAAATTAACTTTTAAATAGAGTTTGCTCTTAGATTGCGAAGGATGACACGCACATCAAGCGTTCGCTGTTAGACAGATGTCATTTATTGGCTTCTGTAATTACATTTATTCAACAGTCGAAAAACACACAGAGAGAGAGAGAGAGAGAGAGAGAGAGAGAGAGAGAGAGACAGACAGACAGACAGACAGACAGAGACAGAGACAGAGACAGAGACAGAGACAGAGACAGAGACAGAGACAGACAGACAGACAGACAGACAGACAGACAGACAGACAGAAAGAGAGACAGACAAAGAGAAAGAGAGAGAGAGAGAGACAGAGAGAGACAGAGAGAGACAAAGAGAGAGAGACAGAGAAAGAGAGTGAGAGAGAGAGAGAGAAAGAGAGAGAGAAAAAGAGAGAGATTGAAATAGAGAGAGAGAGAGACAGAGAGAGAGAGAAAGAGAGAGAGAGAGAGATTGACAGATGGAGAGACAGAGAGAGAGACAGAGAGAGAGAGATTGACAGAGAGAGAGATTGACAGAGAGAGACAGAGAGAGAGAAAGAGAGAGAGAGAAAGAGAGAGAGAGAAAGAGAGAGAGATTGACAGAGAGAGAGATTGACAGAGAGAGACAGAGAGAGAGAAAGAGAGAGAGAAAGAGAGAGAGAAAGAGAGAGAGAGAAAGAGAAAGAGAAAGAGAAAGAGAATCAGAGAGAGAAAGAGAGAAAGAGAGAGAGAGAGAGAGAGAGAGAGAGAGAGAGGGAGGGAGAGAGAGAGGGGGACGATCCTTATTTATTTCTGTTTTTAATTTTTATTTCATGTTATCCTTTTACCAATAATCAACCTCGAAGAGGATTTCGAGCAAAGATAAAGAGAGCCGAGCATTTGATAAATGTAAGCTCAAAAGCTCCAACTCTAATCGCCTCTGCTTCCGGCATAAGCATTGCCCTTATATGTAATGTAAGTAATATAATTTTAACAAAAACTTTAATTATCGATAAATGTTATTTGTTCAGTTATAAGAAGTGATACATAATTGCTTTTATTCTGACAACAGATGGCTTCACCCGCTTGCTATCGCTTCGCAATTTAATTCCTATTTACTACTTGAAATCACTGAAACGAAACTAGTTGATAAGAAAAAGTAGACAAAACTAATCGATAATAAGACAAAACTAATCGATGAGGAATAGAAAACAAATTAAAAATAGACACTACCAAATTAATTTTTTAAAATTTGAATGTTGTTTTTTCCACGAAAAGTCAGTCAAGCAAGTGATATGTTATTGTTATTTTATTCTCCTTCAAATTATGTAAATATCTTTTTAATTCTGTAAAAAAAAACTAAATTTCTGATGAAGATAACATATCTCGCTGTTAAAATGCATTGTTTATTATTAGCGATCTTCGAACGAATTTTTTTATCATTTCGAAGCTGGATTTAAACCGTTTTCCAAATTTTAAAATCTAAATGAAAAATTAATTCACTTTCTAAATAAAATACTCCCCACCCAAACATACATAAACATCAATAATAAACCTGCGTTAGTTTTTGTCACACGAAGATGATTCGACGAAGTAACAAAAGTATGTGACACATATGAACCATTTATTATTATTTTTTTTATTTTGAAACAAAAAAGAATTATTATATGAAACATTTATTATTATTTTTTTTATTTTGAAACAAAAAGGATTATTATATGAAACATTTATTATTATTTTTTTATTTTGAAACAAAAAGGATTATTATATGAAACATTTATTATAATTTTTTTATTTTGAAACAAAAAGGATAATTATATAAAACATTTATTATTATTTTTTTATTTTGAAACAAAAAGGATTATTATATGAAACATTTATTATTATTTTCTTTATTTTGAAACAAAAAGGATTATTATATGAAACATTTGTTATTATTTTTTTATTTTGAAACAAAAAGGATTATTATATGAAACATTTATTATTATTTTTTTTATTTTGAAACAAAAAGGATTATTATATGAAACATTTATTATTATTTTCTTTATTTTGAAACAAAAAGGATTATTATATGAAACATTTGTTATTATTTTTTTATTTTGAAACAAAAAGGATTATTATATGAAACATTTATTATTATATTTTTTTATTTTGAAACAAAAAGGATTATTATATGAAACATTTATTATTATTTTTTTAATTTTGAAACAAAAAGGATTATTATATGAAACATTTATTATTATTTTTTTTATTTTGAAACAAAAAGGATTATTATATGAAACATTTATTATTATTTTTTTATTTTAGAAACAAAAAGGATTATTATATGAAACATTTATTATTATTTTTTTATTTTGAAAGAAAAAGGATTATTATATGAAACATTTATTATTATTTTTTATTTTGAAACAAAAAGGATTATTAGGAAAAATCGAAAAATAAAAAAGTATAATCAATCAGAAGAATTCTGCGATGTTTAACAATGTTTGCTGAAATTAAAGAATTCTATATGTATATATATATATATATATATATATATATATATATATATATATATATATATATATATATATAATCTAGCATCTTAATCTCTTCGGAGATGAGACAATCGAAATAATAGTAAGCAAAAAAACAACGAACGCTGCAATCATCAATAAAAATTATTACATAAAAATACATTAAATATTTAGGTAATGAAAATCGTACATGGCGTCTTGGTCCAGTGATAAAGACACTTGACTAGAGACTTCAATATCGAAGGTTCAATCCTTGTCTAAGTTAGCCATGCTGATGATGACTGTGAGCCAGTAACACGTGCCCATCGATTATTTTTATGTACGTGTAAAATTAAGAAATTATATATATATATATATATATATTTAATAAAGTTGAGTTATTTGTCTAACTGAAATTAATACTAAAAGACCCCTTTTCTTTTTAAAAAGTAAAAAGAACTTCCTCAGTCGTGGATATGCGAGGGACTTCAAAAAGGATAACTGTTATGGTGCCGTACCTACCTACAAAGAACTAATGGACTCGTCCACCTTATAAATACGGGAAGCACGTGACACTTGTTCTCTTCTTCCCAGGCAAACCAGCAATGGCGGTTGAGAGCAACATCTCCTTTTAATATCTTTCTTTCTATTATATAATATATACCTTTGTTCATTTAAACCATGTGTTCTTGTGTCATTCATTCAGCTTTACCCAGGTCCACAACAAATGGCGACGAGGCAATTCGAACTCTTGGATACCACGTGAAAATGCTCTCACACGGGTAATACAGGAAGCCGCACGAAAAAAAAAACAAAAAAAAAAAACAAAGGTTTTTGCCGTACGGTCGAGAGAAGAAAAGAGAACTCAACTGAAAAAAAACAAAAAAACACGTTGAATTCTTAAGTGCGAGAAAATTGTTTTCTTTTAAGAAAAAGAAAACTGAAATGGACATGTTGTGCTGTAAGTTTTAAAACTGCTTATCGAAAAAAAAAACAGTTTGAAATTGAATGCGCGTTTTTTCTCTGGGTTGGAAAACTAAAAAAAAAACAAAACAAAAGAAATATCGAACACCAAGATTAAACGAGTATTGTTTTTTTTAGACGAACGTCACAGCGAGTTTATTTGACGAACACACACACAAAAAAAATGAAACCGACACCACGTGCTTCATTTTAAAAACAGATTAGAAACAAAAACATGAAATGGACACACGTGCGTTACTCCATAAAAAAAAAATGACGCACGATAAAAAAAAGGTCAGTTTTATTTTCTCTCTCTCTTTTTTTTTCCGACTTGTACTGAAATATTTTAAAATGCAGAAAGAATTAATTGTGAAACAGATTTTTTTTTCTCTTCGTTAAAATTAAAAACGTGTATAAGAAAAAAACATTACATAATCTTTTCATAACTAAAACTCAGCGTCTTGCAAACGCTAATTTAAAGAAAAGAACTTCTTATAAATTCATTAAATAACGAGAAAATATTAATTTTCAAAATAAAAAAATAAGTGAATATACGCGTATATAGAGAAAAGGAAAAGTTTCATAATCTTTTCATAATTAAAACGGCGCCTAGCAAACGCTAATTTAAAGAAAAGAACTCTTATAAAATCATAAGATAATAAGAAAATATTAATTTTCTAAATAAAATCAGAAACTAAATGGTTGAATATGGAAGATATTAAGTCTATAATCGCCGAACTAACGAAATTCCAAATCTCCCAGCAACAACAAACTGAGGAAAGATTTCAAAAGCTTTTATTACAACAGAACCAAAATATTTTATTACACAAAAAAGAGTATGATGAAAGATTGGAATTTCTGATACAAACAATATCGCGCAGTGATAAAAAAAATGAAAAAGACGACACGTTTTCGCAGAACGAAATTTGGAACAGTATTGATAATTACTCATACACGGAAAATAATACATTTGAAGAATATTTCCGAAGATATGAAGACCTATATAAAATTGACTGCGGTGGTTGGAGTGATGCGAAGAAGCTACGCCTCCTTCTTAGAAAACTAAATACCACAGAACATACCAAATTCGTGGATTTCATTTTGTCTCGGAAAACTAGCGAGCTAACTTTCATAGAAGCGGTTGGTTTATTGACAGAACTGTTTAGTCCAAGAACTACACTATTCCACAAACGATGGAAGTGCATGAACCTGGTAAAGAAAGACGAGGAAGATTACGCTACTTTTGCATCGATAGTGAACAAGCATTGTGACGATTTTAGACTAGCTGAATTAAGTGCAGATAATTTCAAGTGTCTAATTTTTGTACAAGGTTTGATCTCAGGAAATGACACGGAGATAAGGCGTAGAGTTCTAAATAAATTAGAGAATGAACCAAGCCTTACGCTGCAAAAGTTGGCTGAGGACTGTCAAAGATTTGTAAATGTAAAACAGGACTCAAAAGACATTGAATTGTCCGGCATTGCGCACATAAAAAGGTACATCAAAAAACAAAAGCTCAACCTTATAGAAAAATAAGAAATAATAATTTTGATGTAACAAAGACAAACCAAACCAGTAAAAAAATAAATAAATTGCCACCAAGCCCTTGTTCACGCTGTGGTAATCCACATTGGTACAATGATTGCCCATTCAGTTTTAAAACCTGTATGAAATGCAAAAAAGTTGGACATAAAAGTTCACACTGCAGAACGGGCAGAGGAAATAAAATGCGGATTCAAGCCACTAAGACAAAGAAGGAAACTCGCGGGAACATAAGAAAATATGTACAGGTGAAAATCCTGGATAAAAATATAAAATTGCAATTGGATTCTGGTTCAGACGTTTCCATTATAAATTTACATACATGGAGGAGATTAAATAAACCTACTCTATCAAGAACAAACAGGCTGGCAAGCACAGTTACTGGTGAAAGAATTACATTTGAAGGAGAATTAATCACAAATGTATCCCTAATGGGAAATACTAAAAAACTCAAACTACTGGTACTGAAGGATTCGAATAATCTTTTTGGTTCAGATTTTATGCAGGCATTTGATTTATGGAAGTTGCCGATAAATACATTTTGTAAGAAAATAAATAGTCGCGCAACAGAATCGGAAAAACTACAACGAGAACTAAAAAAATCGTTTCCAGAGGTTTTTTCTGGCGGTCTTGGATGCTGCACTAAAATGACTGCAAAATTCCGTCTAAAAGAAAATGTACTGCCGGTATTTAGAAAAGAAAGGAAAGTACCCTTCGCCTCGATTGAAAAAATAAACGCTGAATTAGACCGACTGTTAAAGATGGGTATGTTATCAAAAGTACAACACAGCCAGTGGGCAGCACCCACGGTTTATGTAAAGAAAAAATCTAATGAGATTCGTGTATGTGCAGATTTTTCAACAGGACTGAATACTGCCCTCGCGGACTATCACTACCCACTCCATACCCCGGAAGAAGTGTTTACAAGCTTAAATGGAGGAAGATTTTTTTCAAAAATAGACCTAAGTGAGGCATACCTACAAATATCGGTGGATAAAGATTGTTCTAAGCTGTTATGTATAAACACACATCGTGGTTTATATAAATTCGAAAGATTAGCGTTCGGAGTTAAGGTCGCGCCAGCCATTTTCCAACAAGTAATGGACACAATGCTGGGCGGACTCGATTTCGCAATAGCGTATCTCGATGACATCTTGATTAACAGCAAAGATATCGAACAACACCAAAAACATGTAAATCAAGTGTTTGCGAGAATCCAAGATTATGGGTTCAAAGTAAAAGAAGAAAAATGTGATTTTTTCCTGGAGGAAATAAAATATCTGGGTCATGTGATCGACAAGGACGGCAGAAGACCAGACCCAGAAAGGGCTACCGCAATAAAAAACATGCCGGCGCCAGAAAACGTCATGACATTACAGAGTTTTCTGGGCCTAGCAAATTACTACCAGGCTTTTATCCCAGAAATGCATAATTTGCGGGCTCCATTAAATGAGCTATTAAAAAAAGGTAAAGCCTGGGTATGGACACCTGAATGTCAGGATGCATTTAATAAAATCATAGAAAGACTTACGTCAGAGTTATTTCTAACACATTACAATCCAGAATTGGACATAATCGTAGCTAGCGACGCTAGTTCATATGGTTTAGGAGCATGTATCCTACACAAAATGCCTGATGGAACCCATAAACCCATTGCACATGCATCAAGGACCTTGCTCCCAGCGGAAAAACAGTATTCTCAAATCGAGAAAGAAGCCCTAGCAATAATATTTGCAGTAACAAAGTTTCACCGATACATACATGGTAGACAATTTACCTTACAGACAGACCATAAGCCGCTAATTACAATTTATGGATCTAAAAAAGGCCTACCTGTATATACAGCTAATAGACTACAAAGATGGGGAACTATCTTATTAAACTACAACTTTAAAATGCAACATTTGCATTCAAATAAAATCTATCATGCAGATGGATTGTCGAGATTAGTGCCAAAACAGAGAGAGACTCTAGAAGACACAGTGATTGCGTCTCTTCAAACAGAAGGAGATTTTAAAGAGATTTTGTGCAACGCAGTGAGAGAGCTCCCGGTGACACTATACGAGATACAAAAAGAAGCCCAAGAGGATGAATTTATCACCAGAACAAAAATGAAATTGGTAGATAAGGATTTACATGCGGCAAAGAGTTTCTTACTCTGTGATGACGTACTCATGCATAACGAAAGGGTGGTCATCCCAGAAAAACTACGAAAGCAAATTCTGAAAGAATTTCATGTTGGCCATCCAGGGATAACCAGGATGAAGGGGTTAATGAGGAGTTTTGTGTACTGGCCAGGTATGGACAATGACATTGAAAAAGCAGTAAATCTTTGTAAAGGCTGTGCCTTAGCGGCAAAAGCACCGCATATAAAGCATAGCCCATGGCCAAAGACCGACCGTCCGTGGGAAAGAATTCACGTGGATTTCGCGGGACCATTGGAAGGATTTTACTACTTAATCGTAGTCGACAGTTTTTCAAAGTGGCCCGAGGTACTACGTTGCAAGAGTCCCACGTCAGAGGTTACGATAAGATTCCTACATGAACTATTTGCCCGTTTTGGGGTAGTGGATTGTTTGGTGAGTGATAATGGGACGCAGTTCACGTCATCAGATTTTGAGGAGTTCTGCGCGACGTTTCAAATCAGACATATAACGACGCCCCCGTATAATCCTAGGTCAAACGGCCAGGCGGAACGCTTCGTAGACACATTAAAAAGAGCATTAAAAAAGGCCGGTGATACTCCTAAGGAGAAGGCTTTACAACAATTCTTACAGGTATATAGAATTACAAAAAACATGAACATAGCATCATCATTATCCCCTGCAGAGATGATGTTTGCGCGGAATGTGAAGTCCGTGTTTGATAAATTATTACCTAAACATAATAATTATGACCGAATCTCTACGGTACCGAAGAAAAAATACAACCCAGGAGATAGGGTATATTTTAAGATGTTCAAAAACAATGCATCGTTCTGGGAACCCGGTACAATTGAAAAGAGGATCGGATCGATGGTCTATATCATAAAAGGACCACGGTTCTCGCATAAGAGACATCTAAATCAGATCAGAAAAAGACTGTCAGATGACACTGACAGCACCCCACAAGGAGAAGACGTGATGGACGTGATATATGACACCTTCAACTTACCAGCACCCCAGGTAGTCACACGTAAACGACAACCAAAAAGAAAACGAATGGCTCCGGACTACCTAGAGATAGATCCGAAAAGGAAACGTTATTAAGACTCCTGAGGAGGTAAGGCTTGGAAGGGGGGTGTTATGGTGCTGTACCTACCTACAAAGAACTAATGGACTCGTCCACCTTATAAATACGGGAAGCACGTGACACTTGTTCTCTTCTTCCCAGGCAAACCAGCAATGGCGGTTGAGAGCAACATCTCCTTGTAATATCTTTCTTTCTATTATATAATATATACCTTTGTTCATTTAAACCATGTGTTCTTGTGTCATTCATTCAGCTTTACCCAGGTCCACAACAATAACTCATTTGCATATTCTGTATTCTGGAGCGTCAATGATATGTATGTGCTTGATCAAATCCTAAACTATTGAACTTATCATTATGAATTATGGAATATGTATTCTAGGCAACAGGATGAGTTACGTTGGCACATTATTTATTTTTCTTTTGTAAACTTGATCATTTAAGGGGATACGACCGAAACCGTACCATACCCCCCCAAAACACATTAAGATTTAAAACTAATGGTCTTTTTATTGTTTATACCCGTCCAAGGACAGACATATTACTAATGGGTCGTAACTTATCATGGTCAAGGGCAACTCGAGGGTAAATGATAAAAAATTGTAAGTTGGGGATGATCCCCTCCACAAGAGGACCGAGTGAGATGAGCAGAACATTACTTAAGAAGAATTGATTATCCAAGAGGACGACTCAACAAGTATTTGTTCACATTAGACTTGAAGACGACCATGGTGTAATGGGTTGGGAAGCAGGCTCGTGGTATCTTGTTCCACAGGCGAGATGTTCTAGGCAATAAACTTTGTTCATGGAAGTTTCGTTTGGTTTTTGGTCAGGAAGGAGAGAAAGGAAAGTTTTTTGCTGCAGTTGTAGATAGACGAGTTCTTGCTGTGAATGTCTTACATGGGAGGAATACCATGAAAATAATGATACAGTAGAGAGAAGCCAGCAACATCTCTTCTGTTCGAAAGAGGCTGTAGGGGCGAGTAGAGAATATCTCCTACTGCGAAGTCAGTTTTGTACATTGATAAGACAGGAAAGAGTTCTCCGAGTGGCACCATCTCAGATATGGCAGCAGTACTTCATCATATCTGGCTCTTATACAAGTACAGGGTTACGTCGGGCTGAGGAACTTTCTGGAGCGGTAGAACGATCCAACAATTTTTCCAGTAACCTTAGCAACACATTTGATGTAAGTCAGTTCGAAAAGCTTATCATAGAACCCCCTTCTATGATAAGCTTTTTGAACTGACTTTCACCCCAAACCTGAAATGGAAGAATTACATCAAATGTGTTGCTAAGGTTACTGGAAAAATTGTTGGATCGTTCTACCGCTCCAGAAAGTCTTCCCCGAGAAGAGAACCATTCATTTCGACTGTGGAGAAGTTAAGACCCGGGCGTTGGTATTAAAAAGAGATAAGCTTGGTTTTAGAGGCGTAAAAAGTAACCAGCCACTTTTCCCCATTGCACCACGTGCTCCAAGTCGGACGAGAGATAGATAGATGGATAGATAGATAGATAGATAGAGAGAAAGAGAGATAGAAAGAGAGAGAGAGAGAGAGAGAAATATATATATATATAGAGAGAAAGATAGAGAAAGAGAGAGAGAAAGAAAGAGTAAAAATATCATGATCATCAATGCTCCTCGAAGTGTTTCTATAAATAGTTGTATCGTCTGCATATATGTCAACGAATGATCTCAGAATATCATTTTAAAAATCGTTTATGAAGATCAGGAAGAGCGTTGTACACAGAATGGATCTTTGAGGCATATATGCTTCGGATATTTTCTCGTCAACAATTATTTTATAGATTTATCGAAGAGAAAAAATTGATGGTTAGGAGGACATTTCCAGATATTCCATAGCTAACAAGCCTTTGATATATCAAGAGCTATCGCCAGAGAAACGAATCCCCTGTTGATAGATTCACTGATCCTATGCAATATTACAGTCACCACTGTAGATCTTGCAGAACGAAATCAGTATTGCCTGTCACTAAGAAGGATATTTTCTTTTAGGTGGTTGGCAACTACTTGATTGATTACACATTCTAAGAAACTTACTTATGATGCACAGGAAACTGATCGGTCTGAACTAGGATACATATGACCTGACTCCAGTATTTTTTAATACAAGGCAGACCAACGAAGTCTTCCATATATATATATATATATATATATATATATATATATATATATATATATATATATATATATATATATATATATATATATATAACTGGAAAGCAAAGTTCCAAATTCGTTCGTTGAACCCCCTCGATAAGTCTTCTGTTTTCTTGCCCGCTTCTAGGCACATATAGATCTTAAATTCTTTTAATCACGTGACAGTTTCCGGTGTCTGTGAGGATAGGGGGCGGATTACGGAGTCTTGACTGACTCTGTGAACTGGGTTCGCGCCTCTGAAATTATCACTTCCTACACTGATGAAAGCAATAAGCTGGAAACGCTAGCGTCGGTAGGTAATAAATAATTCTTTCTCTCCTTCTCTTTCTCTCTCTCTCTATATATATATATATAAATTATTTATTTAAAAAAACTATAAGTTACATATTTCGGAGTTGTACCGTGGTTACATCATGATGGACTGGATTTTTAAATAAAAATACGTCTATCACCCCTAAAGAATCGTCAGTTTTCGGAACTCTGACGATTTCTTATGGGTGATAGTCGTTTTTGAAAAAATTAAAAAGAAAATCGATTTGGATGAAAACGCGGTTCAACTCCGAAATATGTAACTTATAGTTTTTAAAATAAGTTATTTTTTTTTAGCTCTCACAATTTGCAATCGAGCACTTTAATTATTTATTTTAAACATAACTGGACATACTATATATATATATATATATATATATATATATATATATATATATATATATATATATATATATATATATATATATATATATATATGAAATTGTTACTTCCCTGCACTGATGAAAGCAATAAGCTTGAAACGCTAGCGTCTGTAGGTATAAATAATTTAATATTTATTTATAAATATTATATATATATATATATTTATGTATATATATATATATATACAGGGTGACTAAAAAAAAACGGTCCCGTGTACACTTTATGTGATATCTCCTTTGTTTATTCACTGATTGCCCTTATTTTACAGGACATGGCAGAATAAACGACCGTGAGTACACCAAGACCTCAGTGGGATCTGGGACAAAGAATACACTGTGTTAAATTTTACCACAGGACAGGCTCGTTTAAGAAAACCCAGGACAGTTTCATGCATCAGTTCGGATGTGAAAAGGCTCCACACAAAAGCAGAATTCAGAACTGGGTGGACCACTTCCAGAAGTATGGGACCGTGGAGAACTTCAACGTTGCCAGTGAGAACCGTCCAAGCCACTCGGCACGTCCCAAGAAGCGGACAGCCGAGCTGGTCGAAGGTGTGAGAGAGTCTCTTCAGGAGAGTCCGAAACGTTCTGTGCGTAAGCGAAGTCAGTCTCTCGGTATCTCCCGTGAGACTTGCAGGAGAGTGCTGTCGAACGAAATCAGGGATTACCCATACAGAATACAGACGCTGCAGACCCTTACAGCCTCAGACAAGAAACAGAGGAGCGCTATGGCAGTCAAGATGCTCGATAAGATCGAGGAGACACCAGGTTTCCTTAACCTCCTTTGGACCTCAGATGAAGCCCACTTCCATCTTGACGGAAAGGCGAACTCCAAGACAAATGTCTTCTGGGGGTCCTCCAGACCCAATGAAGTAGCCACCAATCCCCTGTACTCTCCTAATTGCATGGTGTGGGCTGCAATCTCGGTCAGAGGCATCATCGGACCAATCTTCATCGAATAATCTGGCGCAGCAATGACAGTCACCAAGGAGCGGTATGTGGAGGTCGTCAAAACCTTCAAGAGTGAGCTCCAGACCCTCTATCCGTCGTTCATGAGCACGTTCTGGTTCCAGCAAGACGGAGCAAGTTCTCAACCCTCAAACCTGTCCTGAGATTGGCTGGAAGAGAACTTCGGAGGCCAAGTGATCAGTCTCAAGACTAATTTTGAGTGGCCACCCCATAGCCCGGACCTAAGCCCCCCAGATTATTTCCTCTGGGGCTATCTTAAGGACAGAATGTACGCAAGGAAACACAGAACCATCACAGAACTCAAGGAAGCTATTAGGGAGGAGATGAAAGCCATTCCCAATTCAGTCTGTAAGAACGTCATGGACAAATTCGTTCTGCGCCTCAAGAAATGCACGGAACTAAAAGGAGTCCATCTAGAACACATGCTGTACAACGGAGAAAAAAGGCCAAAGACCCTAGTGTTTTGATATGATGTTGTGAATATAATAAACTAGTTATGCCCCAAAATTCATTTAATTCGGACGAAACACTAAGAAACGGGACTTAAGCTATCTTAGGAAGAAATTGAAATTCAGGAATTGAAATTGGGGAATATTTGTAACTTGACGTCTAATATATATAAATAAATTTTACAAAATACGGAGGTATCTGAATTTTAACGCCTTTGCATGAAGCTAAATCAACCTAAATATAGCCCACATTTGGACCTCTTACGCCTCGCAGCTTCAAAATTTATAAAAATAATAATAATTATCTTAGAAATGAATCCTGTAAATATAAACATATCTAAATTTATAAAGATAGAGGTATACATAAAAATGTGTGTCTGGAGGTGGGTGCCCGTGTGTATATGTGATAAAGAAGGCGAGAGATAGAGAAAGTGAAACGTAAAGAACTATATTACGTGAAGTAGTAAAAGTGATAAGCCAGTAATTTATTTAAAAAGGTATGCATGCTACAATTGTTTTAAGGAATGAATACACGTTCATAAAAAGTGATATTACAACATAATCGGCAACATAACGTAGAAAGAATATATAAAATCCAACTAGATATGATGATATACACAAAGCCAGAAAAAGAAACCACCATGTTGTGTTTATTCTATATCTGAGTCATTCGGTTGAAACACGCTGTCTTGCCGATATTGATCACGCTCCTTATATATATTTATATATATATATATATATATATATATATATATATATATATATATATATATATATATATATATATATATATTTATTTATAAAATACAGAAATTCAATGTAACATCAGTACCGTCGGTTTCAAAGCGGGAGGTTGATCCCGATTATCGTCAGCTGATAAACATATTCCTGATTTGTCAAATCATCTTCAGGCGGTTCTTTACTGTTGCGTTTTCTTTAAACAGCTAGTCATTTACAACTTTAAAAAAGCGTCTATAATATTGAGATTTTACATTCGAACGTGATTACGTTCTAAGCGCGTGCAAGATTCAAAAGTATGATTGCTTAACGACTAAAGATTTGATTACGTTCTGAGCGGTGCAAGATTCAAAAATATTATTGGCTAAGAATTTAGTAACCTTAATTACTACGCTAGGCGCTTTACAATGTTGTGACTAGTTTCGTAATTCACATAGTTAATTGTGGGATGTTTAGTTTTTATGTAGAGACTTCAAAATTTTAAAATGCTTTTTTGATGTTGGTATCTCGATGTATAATTTCAGTATTGTTAACAAAGATGGGTCAGTCATGTTTTGTAGGGGTTAGGGTTAGGGTTAGGGTTAGGGTTGGGGTTAGGGTCAGGGTTAGGGTTAATGGAGTTTTTCGAAAAACAGTAAAGACATATTTGTAAAGACTAACACCATCTGAAGATGATTTGACGAATCAACTCGAAAGTACTTTCCGTCATTTAAATCTGATATCACCTTTCTCCGTGAATCATTTTTCTTAAAGTTACCATCAATTCTTTGACACTGACAATTTTCCCAAATATCAAAACTTTATCAATAAAATGAATTGTTTCTGCAGTATCTCCTCTTCATTTAATAACAGATGCGATTTAAGTGCTGCTACAGTTTGATCACAAAAAGACTTTTAAAGAATGGAAATTTTGTGTCGCTCAACGGGTTTGGGGTAAAGTGCCACATCAGTTAGTTTTGATAATTAAACAAAATCAGTTTTTCATGTTCGTAAAAACCTTTTACAACTTCCCAGTTTGTTAACATCAGGGTGTTCACGCCTCATCGCCTAAAAAGTAGAATCTCACTTTTCAAGGTGAGGGGGGATTTAGAGAAGGCTGTTAATCTACAATAATACTGACAAATCGTCGTTTTATTTATTGAATAAATAAAATAAAGGCGATAAAAAAAAAAAAATAATACCATATTTCATTCGTAATAATTTGAATTTATACCGCGTCGACGAGTATTGAGTATAATATTTTTAACCAGTAATTTTGCCAAATAAATGTATTTTTCATTTCATTCACTCACTGTAAGATGAAACTTTGTATTAAAAAACACATTTCAGAATATTTTTTAACTTAATTTACAAGAAACTCTAAAATTATTATTATTATTATTATTATTATTATTATTATTATTATTATTATTATTATTATTATTATTATTATTATTATTATTATTTGTACTCACTATGGGTTCTAACACAGGCCATCAGTGATTGCTCACCGACAACCGGTGGTATTCCCTGGAGTCTGAGTGACAAAAAGTTTCCCCAGATGTCCAGTATTCTCTACCTCTTTTTGATAGCAACCGCAAATAACCTTGCAGTATCGCAACAGCCGTTTACCATTGATTTCTCGCTGGTAGGGACCATTGGTCGTCTCTGGGATTTGGGTGGCAATAAACCTCCCCAAGGTCCCAGCACTACTACTACTACTACTACTACTACTACTACTACTACTACTACTATCATCATCATCATCATCATCATCATCATCATCATCATCATCATCATCATCATCATCATCATCATTATTATTATTATTATTATTATTATTATTATTATTATTATTATTGTTGTTGTTGTTGTTGTTGTTGTTGTTGTCGTCGTCGTCGTCGTCGTCGTCGTCGTCGTCGTCGTCGTCGTAATCGTCATCATCATCATCATTATAATAATAATAATAATAATAATAATAATAATTTCAGAGTTTCTTGTAAATTAAGTTTTAAATATTTTAATTACATACAAAAACAGCTTTTTGACATGCAAAATAAACTTTGAGCATTCTTTTTACGAAAAAAGAAAAACAGGAACAAGTTTTAACGGAATTTAACGAATTTAAAAGCAAAGCGGAAGGAGTTAAAATATAGGTTGATATTTGTTTTAATAACAAAAATACCGCTATTTTCGTTTAGAAGATGTTTCAGAATTTTACATAAAAGTTTAATTTTATATAGATTATAAAATAATGTTCGGAGAAAAAGTGTCGTTTAAACCAAGGATCCATTTTATTCAACGCTTAGGCGAATATCAAGCAAATCCAACAGGCCTTATTCTACTATTAGACCGATATTCGCCATAACAAAGTACAACTTATTCTACTATTGGACCGATATTCGCCATAACAAAGTACAACTTATTCTACTATTGGACCGATATTCGCCATAACAAAGTACAACTTATTCTTCTACTGGACCGATATTTAAAAGCCACGTTATGAAGAAAAACATGGCTAATATTTAAGAAATTTGTCATAAAAAATTGTTCGTAATAACGAATTATTTTATTAGAAAAAAATTTCTTAAATATTAGAAAATGTCTGTACTTTTACACTAAATATAAATTATTGGAAATTTATCTAAATTAACATTAATACTTACTTCAATATTGTTAAATAGCAGAATTCCAATGGTTAAAAGTAAAACTAATTATTTAAAAACATGTTCAATTCTAGCGTTGATTACGACTGACAGAATGCAAAACACTCGCCCCCAGTCAGAGAATAAATGCGCGCGCTATACAGGCCTGTATTAAGTATCGCCTTGTATACACCGCATTCATAAGTTAACGCAAAAATTATACCAAGGCCACTTCTCTATAAAACTTATTTAATCAGTTATAAAAAGACAGCATCTATAGACAGACAACAACTTCTTTTGATATAAGAAAAAAAGATGCACAAGACCGCATCTTCATGGTCCTCACTCATGGCCAACATAAACTTGCACGTTCTCTAACTAAAAATTTAATAACTCTTATATTACACCCCAATAATAATTGCATTTTTGAGTAACCACGCATTAATGTTAAAAACAACCACCTAATTTATTAACCAAACCAACACATCGAAAAATAAAATTTACATAACACCAGCCAACATTGTAAACATACCTGTAATACACTTATATATCTAGTTTGTCAGCATTTAACCACAGATTACTCCCTTACAAACATACGCATCTTAATACAACCGCCACACCTTACCTGGGATAGCCACAATGTAATATATTGCATTTTTGTACAAAATGTCCAAATAGTGGATACATATGCACGTAAACAGATTTGATTATAAAACTGAATACATACAAAAAAACAGGTTTGAACTTCGATCTGTGAGTCTTGAATAAGTATGAATATTTTACAGACTGAGAAGAATTCTTGTTTTAGAATGAAACTTTGTTGACTGAAGGGATCATCAGTTGCTTTTAACGGTAATTCACGACGAGAAAAAAGATAATAGTTTTCTTAATCGGTAGAGATATGTCGCGTGAACTGAAGAAGGAACGTTACACAAAGTTCCAGTTATTTCAACGGTTTCAATTTCATTCATTTAAAAAAAAATCATTTTTCGATAAAGAGCGAGAACCGCTCGAAATATCAAAATTATGATAACACCTATAATTTTACATGCTTTTATGCTTTCCATTTGTGTTATTTGTCAAATGTGAAGAAATTTATTATTTTTAGCCAAGAAACGGATTTATATATATATATATATATATATATATATATGCCACAGAGAGAGAGAGAGAGAGAGAGAGAGAGAGAGAGAGGGAGAGAGAGAGAGAGATGGGGAGAGAGAGAGAGGGAGAGAGGAGCAATCCTATAAACAAATATATATTCAAAAAATACGCTGAGTAACATGGCACATTAATCTTTTTATAAATGTTAACATTTAGTTAGTGCATATATATAAAGTTTGATTTATTTATTTATCATTTAATGAATTTTGGAATATATCTTCCCGGCAACCTTGTGAGTAACATGGACACATTTATTTTTTTGTTGTAATATTTACTATTTAGGGGGTGCGCACACCAAACACTTTTAAAATAAGTTAGATGCAAAACTTCTGATAGAGAAAAAAATTGCTCTACATCAACTTTTGAGTTATATTAAGTAACACCTTTTAAAAAGATCGGTGAGCACGTGAGCGTCAATAATATTATTGACGCTTGGTAAAATCCTAAATTATTGAACTTGTCATTATGAATTATGGAATATTTATTCTAGGCAACAGGGTGTGTAACGTAGGATGATTATTGTTATTTTAACTATACTATTTTGGAGGTGCTACCGAAACTGTACTACACACCCGCTAATGCTATATTTATTGCTTATACCCAACCTGGAACGGGTATTCTACTAGTATCTATCTATCTATCTATCTATCTATCTATCTATCTATCTATCTATCTATCTATCTATCTCTCTCTCTTTCTCTCTCTCTCTCTCTCTCTCTCTCTATATATATATATATATATATATATATATATATAGAGAGAGAGAGAGAGAGAGAGAGAAAGGGTGAGAGAGAATTACAGACAAACAGACAGACAGAAATGAAAAGATAGAAATAAAAAATGTAAGAATGACAACTCTATTTCATTTTCAGTTATTCAATGCAAGGTGTATTCAATAAAAGCATGTTTACTTTTCTTTCCTTACGTCATCAGATGAATTACATAAATAAGTAGGCAGAGAAGTAGCCAAACTTAAAAATGTAAAAAATTAGAGAAAATAGTAGAAAGTGGATGTAAGTGTGGCAAGGTTGTTTAACTGCAGAATATATCCAGTTGAATTCAATTCCTTAGAAATGTATTTGGAAGATTTAACATGGCCTCAAATCTCCAACCTACACACTAACCAGCTTTTTCTCTACGGCAGAACCACATATCATTCTACTAGATTAATTCCTCCAGGATTTACAATATTTTGACCACATTTCACACAGTTTCCACGAACTTTTAACAGTGATTTTTTTGTCCTTCCATTCTTAACCTTTTCCTCACTGGACATTTTGTCACTGAATTTTTTCTATCTTGACATATTCTTCATCTTGACAACATTCTCACACATTATTTCCAATTTCTATCCCTCTTTTTGAATTTTGGCTTCCTTCTTCTTCTATCTTTATAATTGCTCTATCTCGTATATTGAGCTTTAATCATTTTACGATCGGTTAAAGTTTCTAAAAGTATACATCCCAATTTTAATTTCATACCTGTTATATATATGTTATATATATATTAAGTGGGGTCTGATCAACTCTGCTGGGAAGGCATGAAATAAAATACTGTTTTGTTTTTAAATTCCCGAAACAGTTTTTCATGGCAAATAACTGATGATCCCTTAAATAATGTTAAGACTAGCGTAAATTCTTAGAAGCAAACTAATATAGTAACTGCTAAAAGTAAATTAACTTATAAAAGTGATTTTCCACCGAATGACTTGGGACTAAAATCTTTTTTTTTGTTTTTTAAAATATAGTTTTAATGGTTGGGAAACTTCCGAGACTATATATATATATATATATATATATATATATATATATATATATATATATATATATATATATATATATATATATATATATATATATGGTAGAATCAAAAGTCCACACTTGGAAACGTTAATGAAATGGCAATAATACGGAGAATATTTTGAAAAAATATTTTGAAAAACCTGGACAACGCATTTCTTTATGCTTTTAAAAATAAATTATTTACTTATCTCAAAAACTTGAGTACTTTCGGTGAAATAAACACTTGTCAGAAGTATAAGCATTTTTCCTCATTTTTTTTCGTTTAATCTTTCTTGATGAGACATATTTATTGCAGTCAAGTTGAAATTCGTCTTGATGTTATCGACAATTAATGTTGATATGCCAGTGTCTGTAGCACGCGATTACGTGAATAGGATAGAATCAAAAAAGAAGAGGAAAAAAATATGCTTATACTTTTGACAAAGGTGTATACATCGAAAGTGCCCAAGTTTTTAAGATAAATAAATAATTTATTAAAAAAAATATAAAGAAATGCGTTGTCCAGGTTTTTCAAAATATTTTTTCAAAATATTCTCCGTTATATATATATATATATATATATATATATATATATATATATATATATATATATATATATATAATTCCTTTCAAAGTCACACAAACGTTTAGGTAATAGCTCAAAAGTGTATATATGACTAGAGCTAAAATATAAAATGATAATAATTTGATAAATGTTTCTAATTTGTTTCCAAATCCTTTTTATTCATACAACTGTTTTTGACAATTTTAAAAACATAATTATCTTGATGTTTTCAAAAGGTTCAGTAAATTTTACTATCAAATCACACCTAACCCTAACCCTAACCCGAACCCTAACCCTAACCCTAACCCCCTAAAAAACGGTTAACATTCAAAGTTGTTTTCTTCATTTGCCTTATTTGTCCGTTTTTCACAAATGAGAATTCTTTTAGCTACATTCTTCTGTAGGTAAACATCCAAACTATTATTATAAGACGTTCAAAAAAATACTCTTATTTCCTTTTATAATGTCCTTCATTAGTTCTAATAATTAAAATAATAAACACAAAAACATTCAAATAAAGAAAAAAAGTGTTTTAGAAACACCTACTGTAATCTTTTCCGTTTCCATTCGTTTTTTCCCTTCTTTTTACTCATTTTCTAAATCATCAAAACATTACAAAACCCTTTCTACCCCCCCCCAAAAGGTCAAATAAGTGAACAGAAAAGAACGCCTTTGAATATGAATGGTTCTGTTTTCTTTTGCTTAATTCACTTTTTGAAAACATTTTGTGTTTGTTATCCAACGAATTTATGTTTTTAAAATATCAGAAACAATTGTATAATTGTATGAATAAAAAATATTGAAACAACTAATTTGGAACACTTATTAATATATATATATATATATATATATATATATATATATATATAAATATATATATATATACGTATATATATATATATCGGGCTTTGTTGTGAGTAGTATAAACACAGCCGTCACCGTGGCTTAAATGAAATGTTCCTTTTAAAAGTTGAACTCTTTACGACGGCTGCCGTTAAGTAGGACTAATCTCTCGCGAATTTAACGAGTTGTTGACGGCGGCCGCGAGAGCAATGACGTTGGAATTTGAGTTTGAAATATAACTCGTTGTTCCGGTGTGAATAATTCTTCTCTACACTGACGATTGATTCCCGTAATGATGAAACATATATATATATATATATATATATATATATATATATATATATATATATATATATATAGTTAATCCAACAGAAGATATAAGAGGCAACTAATATCTTTTAATTAGTGAAACATCCGGATAAAAACTGAAGCTCAATATACTGGATAGAGCATTAATAGCATAATATAAAATGAAATAATAAAATAAGGTGCAAATCAAATTTTATTAGAATTCAAAGTTCAGGCAAAGTATCTTAAAGTCCTTAACTCATGAGTTTTCAAAAGAAGAATTATCTTTTTAGAAGAATTAGCTTTGAAAACTCATGAGTTAAGGACTTTAAGATACTTTGCCTGAACTTTGAATTATAATAAAATTTGATTTGCACTTTATTTTATTATTTTATTATATATATATATATATATATATATATATATATATATATATATATATATATATAAGATTGCATTCTTATTGCTTTTAAATCTTCCATGCAAGTTTTCTAACAATTTATGTGCCAATGTATATGTCATCTTTCCTGCAATAAATCCCTGAAAGAGACACTTGTTCAAATCGACCGCAGCGAGAAACTGAGTTTTTATGAAGAAATTATCTTTCAATGAGAACATCCTTCTGGTCGAATGTACACGAGACAACTTTTATATTTCCCATTACGGTGTCTTAAATGCCACGACTTACAGCTAAATCACATTCAAACACCGAAGTTAAGCAACACTAAGCCTAAGCAATACTTAAATGGGTGACAATTTTGGAAGTACCAAGTGCCGTGATTTGGAAAATAGAAATTGCGAAAAATGTGAATCCATTTTCTGCTTAGTTATCGGTGAAATAGCAGGGTAAACGAGACTTTCAAGCCTTGATATGGCAACTAGTTTATGGCAAGGAAAACTCTGAAATAACTAAAGAATCGAAAACAATAAAGGTGTTTTATATAACTTACTGTTTATTTTAGTAGAATGTAAACATTTTCTTGATACATTCATGCCTTACATATGCAGTCCCTCATATATGCGACTCCCTCATATGCAGTCAACTCGGCAGCCCTCAGCCGGAGGGGATGTTTTCCCCAATACTTTATCAATCGGTGAAGGAATTTTTTCAATTTTAAGGAGAGTAGAAAATGTATCTTGGATTTACTTTCGGCAGCCTCGTAACTCTCGCTTCCCTTATTTTGTCATTTAGTCCTCACATTTCATGAGGGATGTTTCTGACAAAGGGGGAAGTATTGCTGTTTTCTTGATCAGAATTTATCCATCTAGCACTTATCGTCGGCTTGGTTTTAACCTTAAAGTGTTATTTTTTTTATTAGATTCTTACATCAAGTGGCTTCATGCTTTGTATAGAGGGATTTCCACATAAAACATGTTTTAAATACATTCCTCAATCGTCATACTTCAAAATAATTTTTTTTTTTTAAATTCCAATTCTCGTCTCAACCTTTAAATTATCACAACAATCGCAGTCGCATTCCAAAACGTTACGTCTACCCACACAGGACCGGCGACACAGTTATAAAAGTGAGGGGGGGGGGCTCTCCTAAAAAGTGGGGGGGGGGCGGTTAAACACATGCATATATAACTTCATTATTGATGACCGTAAAGTGGGGGGGGGGGCAAGTCAAAAAGTGTGTGTGTGTGTGTGGGGGGGGGGGGCTGTTACCCCCCCCGGTGCCGCCGTCCATGCCACACACTCTGACCGACATCTCGTTACTGCTTTTTCCGATGACATTACATTATCCGCTTATCCCAGCATCGTTTTGGATTTCTCCTTGTCACTAGACGCAAGCAATGCCGAGGCTTACGAGAAGTGCGGTTCGATATTGTGCCACCCTGGCTTAACTATCAATTCGACATCACATGTGCATCTTTTCGGAAGGAGGTTGTCAGCAAAATGTCGAAATAGATGAGAATAGAGATTCACTTAACGTGCTTGTTTATTTTCTTAGTTATTAAGTTTGACAAAACTTCTTAGAAAATTATCTAAAACTCACGCGAGGAGATTTCACGTCTATTCAACGCCTGTTCCGTCATGCGCAGAAACCATTTTTGAGACATAAATCTGATTATTTCGCTATTGTGGTTGTCAAACAGTCGTAACTCTTGTGAAATAAAGGCATAAATCTCAAGTGTTTTTACACTTCGGCTTGATTGCCAGAGGATTACTGTTGCCTTGTCCCATAAACACAAACAAAACAGTAACAGCAAACAGCGAGATGTGTTGATAATATGCAAGGCTTTGTTTTCTTTTCCCTCTAATATAGTTGCAATGAAAAAGCACATGAGAGATAATGCGGTGTTATGTTTCTAACTTTACAAGTCTACAATCGTTGTTCAAATTTCTTTCCATTAAATTCTTGTAGTATTATTATAAGTACTAGTATAAGTACCTTCCCCGGGACAGGTCCATAATACTAAGTCTTGTAAGGTAGATTATTTCTCTACAGGAATCATCTGACGAACAAAGGCATAAAAATACTGACTACACCAAGTAGTAGTAGTAGTAGTAGTAGTAGTAGCAGCCTTAGTGACAACAGTCAGTCGTTTTACGGCTAAACTAAGAACTATTTGCTTCGAAATTTTTTTAGATGAGGGTTGATAATTTGTAGAATTTGGTATATTCGGACTACTGTTCTCATTTTTGGGTGTTTTTATCACAATGTTTCGACCGATGCAAGAACCCGTGGGGCAGTGGATATGGTACTAAGTAAAATTCAGGTTGAAGGTTCAATCCTCAGTGCGGGCGATACGAAGAATTGCGAATTACTGAAGACTTCTTCCCACTCATGGCAGATGCAACGAGAGCATACTACCCCCGTGAATTTAATAAAGGGTTCCGTTCGAAATTCCGTCCAGATTCCCGAGTTCGACAGAAAGATTCCCGAGTTCGACAAAGTACACCTGAAGAAGGTCGGATGTTACATCGGCCGAAACGTTGTGATAAAAAACACCCAAGATGAGAACAGTAGTCCGAATATACGAAATTCTTCATAAGAACTATTTATTCTTTTTTCTATTCTCTATTTCTTATCTTTTCCCGCGCAAAAGGTTTATTGTTAAGCACGTTTAAAGTATTTTATTGTTGTTTTTCATAACCTCAGTTAACAGCAATGGGTGACCATTTGAGAAATGAGCCTAATGTTTCCCTACAAGATTTAGACTCGTCTGATGAACAAAAAACATAACAATTTAAACTACACCAAGTAGTAGTAGTAGTAGTAGTAGTAGTAGTAGTGGTAGTAGTAGTAGTAGTGGTAGTAGTAGTAGTAGTAGTAGCCTTGTTGACAACAGTTCGTCGTTTTTCGGCTAAACTAAAAAACTATCCATTCTTTTTCATATTTCTTACTTCTCGTTATGTTTCCTTGTGCAAAACGTAATAAACCTTATTATTAACCTTTCCAGATTTTAATAGTTTTAATAAACGCAGTCCCAACACTAAGGCACCCATGGGTCCTTTAATAACTTAAAGGTTTTGTTTAGTTTGTCGATGTTTTAGGATATTTAATGCCAAAAACATCATATTTACTGTAAACAATACCTCTTGGCCTTTTGGCAAAGATCAAGTGTAGTATCTGTTCCGATGGATACTGCACCCCATACTGGTGTTGTCTTGGCCTTCGGGTCTTGATTTACGCCGGTCAATGGGTCTGTCCTGTGCAGTTCTGGGGGGTCCACCTTCCCAGGCTTTGCCCCCCCCCTCCTTGGGGAGGAGTAAGCTTACTGTCTGAGGCGCCTCTACCGGGGAATGCCGACGGGGCTGCCCAGGCAATTTTTAAACCTCACTTTCCTGACCCGACATTAGGTCACATCTAACTTGTGGGAGTAAGATAAAAACTGGCCTTGTGCCTAACTCCTGGAGAGGAGTATATCAATACTGTAAACAAGTCATTATATATGATTAGTTGAACACAAGCCACTATTTGATGAAGACCACTAGACCAACGAGTTGAACGAGCTGAAACAAAAGAATCAGGGAATACATAAGGCAATTATGAATAACACATGCCGTAATAGTACTTATAAAAGAGATTGAGACTAGCAACATCACGTCTGTGTGAGAGAGAGGGGGGAATTGTTAGGTCGTACCTTTCCCGGCGATATTAGTCGGCATTTGGGCAATATGGAACCCATAGGATCTGAACTCGGCATAGCCGATTCCATAGTCACCAACGGTATCCATTAGGCGAATGACTCTTACGTTAAATGAAACCGAAGGCCAAAATAATTTAAAGAAATGAAAAACATATAGGGAGACCCAAAAATGCCACCCATGGTATCATTAATAATATTTACAACCCTTTCTGTTATCCAACCATGTTTTTTTTAAAAATACGAATGAACTTTAGTCTATGCCTGACTTGTCCACCAAGTTTCAATCATGAATGTTCAACAATCTTTGTTTTATTGACGTTCAATGATATGCTCCAAATATGCACATCTGCGTTGGAAGCACACTTTAATACGCCTTGCAAAAGTGTCAATAACTCACTCCCCCCCACTTAACACTGAATGAATGACTCTGTTGTTATATTTCCACTTAATGCGTGTATAAAGCATTATATACCCGTATCATCGTCGTTGTCGAACCAAAGCTCTTGCTTGTCTGCGGATAGAAAACCACTCGGACGCCGATGTTGATTTATGAAAAGGTTTATTTAAAATGAGAGACAGTCAAAGAACAGATCAGAGTGACGGGCTACTTGTGTACGCGTGGGAAAGAGAGAGAGAGAGAGAGAGAGAGAGAGAGAGAGAGAAGGAGAGAGACAAACGCATAGATAGACGGAGACAGATAGCTCGCCTCGCTCCATCCAGCCACACTGTGAGCGCTGACCATCCATTGGGGACAGCGCATTACACACGTCTTTCCGGCTTTAAATTTCACCAGCCAAGAGATCGAAAATCTCTCCACCCAGAAGTCACGTGGTTTCGCGACTTCCGTCACCTCTGACCCATAAAAATGTCCACTCTTTCCCATTAAAACACAGCCCTCATTATGTAACACGGTTGCCTTTAGCGTTCAAGTTTAAGATTGTTCCAAGGGCCCTGAATTTGTGGCCTCACCTGCACATCAGTTTTTTTTTATTTGAATATTGACGACATCGAAATTTTCTCTCGGAACCAGCTCACACATTTACCATCGATTTTGCTTTTTCTTTGGATTTTTGAAACCACACTACTTTAATTTTATTTGCAATTGTTTTTCTTCATAAACCCGTAATATTAAACCAATTGTTTAATTCTTAAAGATTGTACGTGGGTTTTCATGGGTGACAGTTTTTTTTTTTTGGGGGGGGGGGGATTGGGATCATTCTGTACTTTAATCAACATCCCTAATAACGAGTTGTTTGTGTGTACCTACACGTATTTCTGTCCGTCTGTTTGATCACTACTGAACGTGACGTAACAGGTGACAATGAAGGGCGAATATGAGAGCAGTGGTGAAAAAGGTGGAGGTGGATGCATTAAACAAAAAATCTCATAATCTGAAAGCTGTGAGTTCAATCCCTCTACAGGACAGTGCATTTTCATTTTCTTTTCAATCACCATATCTCAAAAATAACCAACACACGACAAGATACAAGTGATGTCATTAGTTCATTCTGCGACTGCAAGTGAATGTTATTCTCATGTAAAAATAAGCTTTTCCAATGTTAAAAAGAGAAAACAATGCTTGAATGACGAGTTCGAAAAATGGAACATATCTCTCTGTCATTCGAAACGTAACGGTTTCATTAGTAGCGAAATAGAGTCAAAGTTAACATTTTAGAGTAGAATTAAGTCCATATTAAGATTTTTTTTTTTTTTACATGATTCACCCCAAACATGGCAGGACGCCACTGTAAACGTAAGGGGCTACTGAGAAAAAGGAAAAGGGGAGAAGGATTGGTGGTTCAGCTTAAATTGGGATCTGAGCAGCGAGATGTCTGTTTACATTAGTTTTAAATTTCTGCATGTCAGTACTGTCGGGGAAACAGGGGGCAGAGAGGGAGTTCCAGAGGTCAGCAGCACGAGGAAAGAAGCTATTTGAGTAGAATGCTCTCCGGCATCTGGGGACCTCCACAGTGAATGAATGAGATTTAGTAGAATGTCGAGTTAGTCTAGTGAATTTACGTCGAGGGGACACCAGAGTAGCCAACTCATCGGAGCATAATCCATTGAAGTATTTGTAAAACAAACACAAGGATGCCACATTGCGGCGATGGGACAGGGGCTGGAGTTTAGCTGACAGTGAGGGACCTATTAGGTTGACTACTCTTTTTTGGACTTTGTCAAGGAGGGAGAGACTAGTAGATGATGCACCAGCCCAGATGTGGCAACAATACTCCATGCATGGGCGAATGGTGGCTTTGTAGAGATACAGGATAATGTCAGGTGTAAGGAGTCCACTAGCACGGTAGAGGGAGCCAACCTTCTTTGCGGCAGCCTTGGCAATGTCTTCAATGTATGTGTTCCAATTCATGTTACCTGTGAAGGTTAGGCCAAGGAGTTTGAATGATGAACTCTCAGGTAGGGTGTTATTTGCCATGACAATCGGTGGATGGAGAGGCTTCTTGTAGTTGTTGAAGGAAAGGAGCTTAGTCTTTGTGGCATTAAAAGTCACCAACCATTTATGGCCCCAATCCACTACCGCCTGGAGGTCATTTTCTAAGGATTCAGCCATTGCCTCAGATATGATAGCGTCTGTTTTGCCAACATGGCGAGAGTAAAGCGTGGTGTCGTCAGCAAATAAACCAATCTCAGACACTATGTCATCAGGGAGATCGTTTATATAGATCAGGAACAACAAAGGTTCAAGAATAGATCCCTGGGGCACACCAGCATTTATGTCATGTTGCTTAGATGAACGGCCATCGAGGACAACCTGGATTTTTCTTTTGTTTAGGAAGGATCTATATTTCTAAAAAGTTGGTCTGCTGAATCTCTGTCCCATATGTAGGGTTTATGATAAGATTTAGAAGTGTATCTGTAATTTGGATGGCTCCATCCTCTCTTCTTCTCTGCATCCTCTCTCTCTCACACACGTGATGTTGCTGGTCTCAGTTTCTTTGATAAGTACCATTAAGGCATGCGTTCCTCAGAATTGTCTGATTTATTCCCAGCTTCCTTTTCCCCAGCTCGTTTGATTCGTTGGTCTAGTGGTCTTCATCAATTCTCTGTCTAGCTACCTCGTTATAATACATCTTCCTATTTCCGTAGCTTCATTCCAAGAACTGCAAGCCTGTGGAAGTCTCTTCATGCTAACTGATTTCCTCCTACCTATAACCTTGATCTTTCCTAGACTAAGATCAATAGGTATCTGCTGTCTTTTCGTTCATCATTTTTCGTTTGTTCATACATCAAGTGGCTTCATGCCTTGTCTGGAGCGACTTCTATAAAAATAATTTGCTCAAATTTAAGAAATATGTAGAATGGTATATGATATGCCCTATTTTGATGTTATCAGTTGAAGATTTAGTACAAAATATATACTTTATTTGTGGCGTCTCTATCTCCAAGTCTTTGGATGCAATTGAAAACAAAGCCCTATACAAAGATCACCCGCTTCTCGAGTAAGATGTTACGAGAAATTGAATGATGGTATTACTAAGATGTTACGAGAAATTAAATGATGGTATTACTAAGATGTTACGAGAAATTAAATGATGGTATTACTAATATGTTACGAGAAATTTAATGATGGTATTACTAAGATGTTACGAGAAATTGAATAATGGTATTACTAATATGTTACGAGAAATTAAATGATGGTATTACTAAGATGTTACTAGAAATTTAATGATGGTATTACTAAGATGTTACGAGAAATTTAATGATGGTATTACTAAGATGTTACGAGAAATTGAATGATGGTATTACTAATATGTTACGAGAAATTGAATGATGGTATTACTAAGATGTTACGAGAAATTAAATGATGGTATTACTAATATGTTACGAGAAATTTAATGATGGTATTACTAAGATGTTACGAGAAATTAAATGATGGTATTACTAAGATGTTACGAGAAATTGAATAATGGTATTACTAATATGTTACGAGAAATTAAATGATGGTATTACTAATATGTTACGAGAAATTTAATGATGGTATTACTAAGATGTTACGAGAAATTGAATGATGGTATTACTAATATGTTACGAGAAATTAAATGATGGTATTACTAAGATGTTACTAGAAATTTAATGATGGTATTACTAATATGTTACGAGAAATTTAATGATGGTATTACTAAGATGTTACGAGAAATTGAATAATGGTATTACTAAGATGTTACGAGAAATTGAATAATGGTATTACTAAGATGTTACGAGAAATTTAATGATGGTATTACTAAGATGTTACAAGAAATTAAATGATGGTATTACTAAGATGTTACGAGAAATTTAATGATGGTATTACTAATATGTTACGAGAAATTGAATAATGGTATTACTAATATGTTACGAGAAATTAAATGATGGTATTACTAAGATGTTACTAGAAATTTAATGATGGTATTACTAAGATGTTACGAGAAATTGAATGATGGTATTACTAATATGTTACGAGAAATTAAATGATGGTATTACTAATATGTTACGAGAAATTGAATAATGGTATTACTAAGATGTTACGAGAAATTAAATGATGGTATTACTAAGATGTTACTAGAAATTTAATGATGGTATTACTAATATGTTACGAGAAATTTAATGATGGTATTACTAAGATGTTACGAGAAATTGAATGATGGTATTACTAAGATGTTACAAGAAATTAAATGATGGTATTACTAAGATGTTACGAGAAATTTAATGATGGTATTACTAAGATGTTACAAGAAATTTAATGATGGTATTACTAAGATGTTACAAGAAATTTAATGATGGTATTACTAAGATGTCACGAGAAATTTAATGATGGTATTACTAAGATGTTACAAGAAATTGAATGATGGTATTACTAAGATGTTACAAGAAATTGAATGATGGTATTACTAATATGTTACGAGAAATTAAATGATGGTATTACTAATATGTTACGACAAATTTAATGATGGTATTACTAAGATGTTACGAGAAATTTAATGATGGTATTACTAAGATGTTACGAGAAATTAGATGATGGTATTACTAAGATGTTACGAGAAATTGAATAATGGTATTACTAAGATGTTACGAGAAATTGAATGATGGTATTACTAAGATGTTACGAGAAATTTAATGATGGTATTACTAAGATGTTACGAGAAATTGAATGATGGTATTACTAAGATGTTACGAGAAATTTAATGATGGTATTACTAAGATGTTACGAGAAATTGAATCATGGTATTACTAAGATGTTACGAGAAATTTAATGATGGTATTACTAAGATGTTACGAGAAATTGAATGATGGTATTACTAAGATGTTACGAGAAATTGAATGATGGTATTACTAATATGTTACGAGAAATTAAATGATGGTATTACTAATATGTTACGACAAATTAAATGATGGTATTACTAAGATGTTACTAGAAATTTAATGATGGTATTACTAAGATGTTACGAGAAATTTGATGATGGTATTACTAATATGTTACGAGAAATTTAATGATGGTATTACTAAGATGTTACGAGAAATTTAATGATGGTATTACTAAGATGTTACGAGAAATTGAATGATGGTATTACTAATATGTTACGAGAAATTGAATGATGGTATTACTAAGATGTTACGAGAAATTTAATGATGGTATTACTAAGATGTTACGAGAAATTGAATGATGGTATTACTAAGATGTTACGAGAAATTTAATGATGGTATTACCAAGATGTTACGAGAAATTGAATCATGGTATTACTAAGATGTTACGAGAAATTTAATGATGGTATTACTAAGATGTTACGAGAAATTGAATGATGGTATTACTAAGATGTTACGAGAAATTGAATGATGGTATTACTAATATGTTACGAGAAATTAAATGATGGTATTACTAATATGTTACGACAAATTTAATGATGGTATTACTAAGATGTTACTAGAAATTTAATGATGGTATTACTAAGATGTTACGAGAAATTTGATGATGGTATTACTAATATGTTACGAGAAATTTAATGATGGTATTACTAAGATGTTACGAGAAATTTAATGATGGTATTACTAAGATGTTACGAGAAATTGAATGATGGTATTACTAATATGTTACGAGAAATTGAATGATGGTATTACTAAGATGTTACGAGAAATTTAATGATGGTATTACTAAGATGTTACGAGAAATTGAATGATGGTATTACTAAGATGTTACGAGAAATTTAATGATGGTATTACCAAGATGTTACGAGAAATTGAATCATGGTATTACTAAGATGTTACGAGAAATTTAATGATGGTATTACTAAGATGTTACGAGAAATTGAATGATGGTATTACTAAGATGTTACGAGAAATTGAATGATGGTATTACTAAGATGTTACGAGAAATTGAATGGTGGTATTACTCTTTTATTAAAGCGTCTTACAATAATATCGTGGCGTCTGTAGACACGCTTGACATCATAGACATAAAATACGACGTTTTACATGATTATATTCATAGCAAAGCCCTATAACAAGATTAAACAACAATTTTAGTGTAATATTGTACTAGGAATCCAATGGAACTACTATTGAATTAGAGCGTTTCATTCATCTTTCAAACAAACTCTGTACGGAGATTCATCTATGAACTAAACATTAATAACAACATTCCTTTGTTTAGATGTACTTATCGACTCCAACAATGATGAACACATAACGTCTCCATATATATAAAACATACCTCCATTAATTCTTTCCTGTTGAACTACAAAAGCGAATGTCTATACGGCTATAAAATAGCAATTAAAAAAAATCTCATAAACCGGGCCAAATTGATCTTCTCAACAACAACAAAAATTTAATGGATTAAAAAGCATTAAACATGTCCTAATTAACAACCAATCGACCAATTAGTTGGGAGGCGAACACATAAAATTAATTAAACTAACAACCATCCAAACAATTCAGATCATATTAACATATTCTATTGTAACCAGTTGCATTATAACTTTAGATGAAAAGTTATTAGAACATAATACACAGAACAATATCTCCTGTTACGGTACAAATCACGTTGACACACCGGTTCCGGTTAGATCACCGAAGTTAAGCGACGTTGAGTCTGGCCAGTATTAAATGGGTGACCATTTGGGACTACCAGGTGCTGTATGTGCTCTCTGTTTATCTCGGCATTGTTTCCAGTCGTCTTGAACTGCTTGCCATTGGAATCAAGCAGTCCCGACTCAGGAGAGGTGTTGTTAGAGATTGCGCACCCCTTGCTTCATAATTACACGCGCAGTCAGCCCCTTATAGGGGTTTCCATAGTCTCTCTAGACTGAACGGAGGGCCTAAAGATCTCCTGTAACTACTAATAAAAGAATTAGGTTTATTATTTACTATAAAAACTCATAACTTCTTACCTAATAATTAACAATAACACCTCTCAGACAAACAAAACAACAAACAAAAAACAAACGTAATTTATCAGTTTCATATCCCCTTGAGCGAATGTATCTCCTCCAATAATAATATTAAAACTAACTGTTACATTGGTCACACATCTACTACTCTTTCCCGAAGGCTCACTTGACATTTTTTCGACTCAAGTGCAATCTGCCATTTGAAGCATCACAACTCCCCCCATTCGCAATTCAGACAACTTTTAGTTAATAACACGAACATTCTACACTACGACTCAAATGTAAAAAGACTGAACATCTAAGAGTCCTTGTAGATAAAGACCAGACGCACCACAATAAACAATATTAATTATGAATCGTCACACAAAATATTTTAAAGTGCCGAGCGCAGAAATTCACTATAATATAAAAAAAACTCTACGTTTAACTTAAAAAAAAAAAATATTGTGAATTTTAAATATTGTAAATTTTAATCAACCACGCGCCTAACACGTGATCACGTTCCAAATACGGAATCTCATTACACATACGTTATTTTAAAACGTTATAAATTTACCGCACAGCTCGAACTCAGCAATCATGAACATGCAAATCTAACCAATTGAGAGTCGGTCGAATGCATTCGCGAACAAAAATGGAACAAAACACCTACGGAGCCTATATTCGACAGGAATACACGGATTATAAAAAAAAAACAACAAAAAAAACATATATATATATATATATATATATATATATATATATATATATATATATATGCATAAAATGCATTTTAGCCTGACCATTCCCTCCGGGAATGAAACGCGGAAGCCTCTGTGTAGCGTAATTCCCATAAATATATTTTCATAACTTACTACCTAGCTCTACTTACGTATCGAGCACTGTTAAAGTAAATACTGAAAATTGATACATAAAAAAATTATATCTCCTAATAACATTTTATGTGGATACATGAAATAATAAATATATATATATATATATATATATATATATATATATATATATATATATATATTAATGTTTATATAGCAAACAATCAGAACAACATCGGTATCGTCGGTTTCAAATAGAAGTCTTGTTCAAGATAACGTAATAATTTTTTATTTGACGTAGTTTCGGTTACAGATACACACCACTTCCATTATAATAAAATTACTATTTATTTATTTCTCTATTACCCTCACGTGAAAAGTGTATTTTTATTATTTATTTAATGTGCAGATATGAATAACTATTAACTTTGATATCTATGTCTTAGACGAACGTGGACGTGCTTGTGGATTAGCGTTATCTTGACATCTCTCCCCCTCTCTATCTCTAATCTCTCCTCCTCCCTCCCTCTCTCTTTCGCTCTCTCTCTCCCCCTCTCTCCCTCTCTCTCCCCCCTCTCTCTCTCTATATATATATATGTGTGTGTGTATGTATGTATATATATACATATATATATACATATATGTATATATATATATATATATTTACATATATATATATATATATATATATTTACATATATATATATACATATATGTATATATATATATTTATTTATATATAATATATATATATATTATATATATATAATATATATATTATATAAATAAATATATATATACGTGCTTCTTCCCTACTAACGTATATTTCTGTTGAATGAACCATAGAAAAAGGTTATTTTAAGACCATAACGACATAAATAGTTCCCTGCCCTATCACAATAACAACAAAACAAATATAGTGCAGGAATCGATGGTGAGAGTGGGGGCAACCGATAATCAGATATGACGTAATCTAGGTCGGGATATGTTCGGAATGTGTTAAGTGTTGCTCTACAATTTGTGTGTGTTCTGCAGCACAAGTCACTATTAGACATTTGACTTCCTCCCTTACAGACCCCCCCTCTCTCTCTCTCTCTCTTTCTCTTTAACCGGCATTCGTTGTGGCATTCGTTGTGCCATTTGGTGTCATATTGTAAAGACGGGTTACCTCTTATGATACACTCAAACACTCGAACATTAACAGAGAAAGAAACAAAGAGAAAAAAAATATGGAAAGAAGAGAAACGACGGAGAAACTCCGCAAAATACCCGGTTGCTAATCGTGTCAATTTTCATTTCTATCGGTTCTTGGCCTTTTGGCTAAGATCAAAGTGTAGTATCTGTTCCGATGGATACTGCACCCCATAGACTGTTATTGTCTTGGCCTTCGGGGCTTGATTTACGCCGGTCTATCGGTCTGTCCTGTGCAGTTCTAGGAGGTCCACCTTCCCAGGCTTTGCCTCCCCTCTTTGGGGAGGAGTAAGTTTATTGCTTACTGCCTGAGGCGCCCCTACCGGGGAATGCCGACGGGACTGCCCAGGCAATTTTTAAACCCCACTTTCCCGACCCGACCTTGGGTCACATCTTACTTGTGGGAGTAAGATAAAAACTGGCCTTGTGCCTAACTCCTGGAGAGGAGTAAATCAATACATTTATTCTGCAACGTTATGCCCCTTGGGTGGGGAGGACCGGAAAAAAGAACAGAAACGGTTATTCTTAAGAAACGACCATTCTGCGAGGTTAATTATTGTTGTAATCCGTTAACAGAGGCAATACTAGGGAAAACTACAACAAGCATAAAGGATAGAAAAGAAAGTTTACTAAAACATATAAAAGGTGAACAGAGTAATTTAGCAATCGTTGGGTCAGGCTAGCAAGTCCCGATATTTACTCGCATCCTCATCAATATGTGCCGTGATATAAAGTCAATTTTTAAAGTGGGAAGTCCACCTATTCTCTCTCCTACAACATGGGATGATGGGGAATAACCCCATCGCCACCTCTGAAGGAGGAGATACTACATGGGAGTATTGCCTCCTGAGATCAAGAAGGCTATACAGTAGTTACCTTCAATCGAGCCCGACAGCAAGGCTGTGAGCACGTCCCAGAATTTACTCGCATCATCATATTGCAAAGTGTGGCATAAGGTCAAGTTAAAAGGTTCAGCTCTCCCCCAAAATGCGGCCAATGTGGACGATGCAGTCAATGGATCACTTAGCATTCCATCGTTGATAGCGCCTAAGACGATCGGCGATAAACCAATCCCCGTCCTAAAAAGTAGACGATGGGGGTTTAATCACATTTTCGCGCTCGAAAGAGGAGATATTGCCCAGGAGGGTTGCCACCTGAGACTGAGCAGGCAATCAACCGAAGACATAATTACGTTGACACACTGGTCCTCGTTAGATCACCGAAATTACGCGAAGTTGAGCCTGCTTAGTATAAGATGAGTATTGATTTACTCCTCTCCAGGAGTTAGGCACAAGGCCAGTTTTTATCTTACTCCCACAAGTAAGATGTGACCCAAGGTCGGGTCGGGAAAGTTAGGTTTAAAAATTGCCTGGGCAGCCCCGTCGGCATTCCCCGGTAGGGGCGCCTCAGGCAGTAAGCAATAAACGTACTCCTCCCCAAAGAGGGGAGGCAAAGCCTGGGAAGGTGGACCTCCCAGAACTGCACAGGACAGACCCATTGACCGGCGTAAATCAAGACCCGAAGGCCAAGACAACACCAGTATGGGGTACAGTATCCATCGGAACAGATACTACACTTTGATCTTAGCCAAAAGGCCAAGAACGTATTGGGAATACCAGACGCTCTGTGTGAGAGGACAGTAACATCTTCCTGCAAAACACTGTAAAAACTAACGCCGTTAAAAACATCGCCTGAGCGGAATTCATATGCAACTGACGACAGTTTGTGAATTTGTGAATTTCCTTAGAAACTTCCCCTTCAGAGGAAGCTGGTTGCAATTGTCCAGAGTGCGTGTCCCACTAGGACAGGAAAGGGAGCCCGAAGGCTAAGCAATAAGCAACTGTACAAGCTAGCAAGTTTCGTTCGATCTTGTTGGTTCTAATTCTTTTTATAGGAAAAACAGGCGAAATCATTCTCCTTATTTTGGTACAATATAATAATTATGAATAGATGTGTTTATAACAGGTATGGTATTTGCAAAGTATATATATGGTGCTGATATCGATCCTGAACCAGTTTTCGTGAGGTTCGACTCGGAAGCGTTCGGCTGTCCTACGCCGAATGGCACCAAACGACAATTTGTATACGGTGCTGCGTCCTGTGATTGTAAGTTATATTTTCAAAAAATGTTCTAAAAGAAACAACAAACAGAACAAAAAAAAAAAACAAGCAAAACATAGCGAAGTTACTGTTATCAAATAAATATTTTTTGTTATTTTGATACGTTGCTGCGTCCTATAATTTTTAGTTATAGTTGCAAGAAATTTTTAAACAACAAAACAAATAAAACAAGCAAAACAGAGCGAAATTACTGTTATCAAATAAATATTTTAACCCTAAACCCTAACCCTAAACCCTAACCCTAACCCTAACCCTAACCCTAACCCTAACCCTAATCCTAACCCTAACCCTAACCCTAACCCTAAACCCTAACCCTAACCCTAACCCTAACCCTAACCCTAACTCTAACCCTAAACCCTAACTCTAACCCTAAACCCTAACAACAACAAAAATAAAGCAAGCAAAACATTATTATCATAAGACGCAGCACCGTATCAAAATTGTCGTCTCGTACAAATCGGCTCGTCATCTCTTGGGCGTTTGCGTAGGACAGCCGAACGCTTCCGAGTCGAACCTCACGAAAACTGGTTCAGAATCGATATCAGCACCATATATATATATATATATATATATATATATATATATATATATATATATATATATATATATATATATTGTAGAGGGGTAGAATTAAAATTAAACCCAAGAAAATTATAACGTCAGAAATCTTTGATTTAAAATGTTGAACCGACATCGCCAACCAATCCCCTAGCATTGCACTCACAGGAAGCTAATCGTGTGTATAATCAGCGACACCCCGCTCCGTCCCGAACTTAACTGAAAGAAAATCAGACAACTCGAATTTTAGTTTTTTCAACGATTTCAATTTTCTTCGTTTTCTTCATTTCGTATCATTTTTTAACTAACAAGGGGGGACTGTTCGAAATATCAGAATAAAATATAATAATTACAAAAACAACAACATCGTTTTTATGCTTCATACATCACCAATCATCCTTAAAATAATATATATATATATATATATATATATATATATATATATATATATATATATATATATATATATATATATATATTATGAAATAATATATTGGCACTTTGAAATATCGTTTCGTATTAGAATTATTATTAGAAATTTTAGGAAACCCAGAACGATACGGTTTGTTTTTTTCTTTAAAATAAATAATTTATTTACCTTAGAGATAGGAACGAACAATCTTTCGACCGTAAAGGTCTTTTTCAAGCAACGGTATTTTTTTTTGGTTAACATGTTTACATGTTTTTGAAAATTAAAAATATTTTTACTTTCTTAATTTAAATTTTAATTTTAATCCTAAATTTAATATTGTAACAATTTTAGATTTTCAGAAACTTTTACAATTCTTATACCGATTATCCAGAGAAATCTAGTAATGGGGATCCACTGAGGAATTTAACGTTCTATTTTTTGAATAAGTTGTATGAAAATTGGTTTTCGGAATCTCTCTGAGAATGTTTTGAACTTATAGATTCATTGATCTATTTACTTATTTATTTATTTATTTATTTATATATATATTTATAATTTATTTATTTATATATTTATCTATTTATATACATGTATTTATTTATTCAATTATCTCTAAAGAAAATTAATTAAGATTTGTAATAACTTTTAATTTATTTAACTCTGGAAAGAGTTTAGACTTTTAATTTTTTCGCCTTTCACGTGATCAATTAATTAACACTTTTAAAACTAAACTGATCCATACATTTCCTAAACGAATTTGATTTATAAGGACTTGCAGTGTTTTGTATACCAAATAGGATATCACAGGCTTTTTAAGCAATAAAAAGAGATTTGAAAAATATAATTCATAAGGACAACGCCATGAATTATCCCCCTTTATCCATGTAAATGTTTTGATTTGTTTTGATTCGTTTTTATTGTAATCAGCGCCCTCTACCGAATACACAGCCTAAACTTATCAAGTTCAAAGTTTTCTTGGGCTGATTGACTGATTCACTCTTTCTAATTTGGACACACGAATTTATTCACACAGAAGAGCAAAAGCGTAGGAGAACAGCAACACTAATTAAGCTCCGAGAGCCGAAGTTATAGCCGGGCCAGTTTTTTTCTTTGCTAATAACATTAAGTATTTCTTCCCCTTTCCCTCACCCCCTGCGTCTAAAAGGAGATAACAAGAGCTTCCTACGTCAAGGGAGCAACTATTATTCCTAGATCTAAGCTTATCGATTGCCTCTAATATATTACTCTATTTCCCACACCTAAAAAGTAAAAAACACAATTCTTCTTCTTCTTCTTCTTCTTCTTCTTCTTCTTCTTCTTCTTCTTCTTCTTCTTCTTCTTCTTCTTCTTCTTCTTCTTCTTCTTCTTCATCATCATCATCATCATCATCATCATCATCATCATCACCACCACCACCACCACCACCACCACCACCACCACCATCATCATCATCATCATCATCATCATCATCATCATCATCATCATCATCATCATCATCATCACCACCACCCACCACCACCACCACCACTACTACTACTACTACTACTACTACTACTACTACTACTACTACTACTACTACTACTACTACTACTACTACTACTACTACTATTACTAGAAGAAGGTATCACACAGGTCATACTCAGTGATTGCTCACTGACAACAACCGGTGGTGTTCCCTGGAGTTTGAGTGACAACAAGCCTTCCCTAATTTCCAATACTCTCCACCTCTTTTCGATAACCATCGCAAATAACCTTGCGGTATTTGCAACAGCCGCTTACCATTGATTTCTCGCTGGTAACAACTATTGGTCTTCTCTAGGATTTTAGTGGCAATAAGCCTCCGCAAAGTCCCAGCACTCTCCGCACTCTTCCAGTGGAGGTCTGGTTTGTGCTGTCCCTCCTCGGTCTTCTCATCCTCCTTGACCCTTTACAAATATTCCCACTAGCTATCATTGTCAATTATGATGTCATCCCACAACATAGAAGTCTTGATAAAAAAAAATAACTTTGACTTCGTATGAAGGCAATCAAATAGAATCTTATTAAAACATACTTTTTTTTTCTAATAAATGTTCTTTACTTCTAAATGTTTATTTATAGACGTGCTTTGCAGGCTAATCTTTCCTTTGCAATTGCACCCAATAACCTGTTTATTTTGACGTCACCATTCGAATTATGTACACACAGACTCCATGTGATGAGAGCAATATATTGTTTAACTCTTATGGCGTTTCACATGTTGTAACATTTAGAAAACACTTTTCTGGATGAATTCTTTCTAAATCCAATAACGCAATTTTAGCTTTTATTATTGCAGAATGATTTATATGAGGTCGAGAAGACTTTATAACGAATCGCAATTACTCAGATCACGTGATATCCGGCGCATGCGTAGTTATCATGCCAACAATTGACGAACGCGGAAGAAAACTCATTATTTAATATCCGGTTTCAAACAAAAGCAGCAGAGAATGGCGAACACATACATACTAAGTTAAAACGCACTTAGATATCCACAACTATGAAAACACATTCAATTCGATGAATAGTGACTTTAAAGTATGGCTAAACTTAAGTAGTAATAGTAGCGTTGTATATCGGGTTTATCGAGGGGCATAGCAAGAGAGAGTAAGCGCCAATAAGTCTAATCAATCAAATTTGACGTATGCGGTAAGAGAAAAACGGAAACAGGAAACACGTGAGTCGGGTGACGTCATCGGGGAATTCGAGAGACGTTTTGGAATCAGTTCGCGTTTTGGAATCGACTAGGAAAGACATGTTTTAAAGACATGCCACAGCGATATAACAAAGAACCAATAAATAAAAGATGTATGTATTATAATCGTTCGTGTTAGTTAATTGTAATTAACAACAACTGTATGTGTTTCGTCCAGCAGGAAGAAGTCTTCATTTCTTTGTCGACAGCATCAAGAAATGCTCAACGCGCACGGGAAATAGACATGATCAGGCGATATCGACATCATCAGCGTCAAAGGAACGACCCCGCTCGAAGAGGGACATCGAAGAACAAGTTAAACAGCATTATTATTATTTACTCATTAAGAGTTATCACACTGGTCATCGTCAGTGATCGCCCACTGCCAACAACATGTGGTATTCCCTGGAGTTTGAGTGACAACAAGTCTCCACAGACTTCCAGTATGCTCCACCTCTTTTCGTTCATCACCGCTGATGACCTTGCGGTATCGCAACAGCCACCTACCATCGATTTCCCGCTGATAAGGGCCATTGGTCCCCTTTGGGGCCCGAGTGGCAACAAGCCTCCCCAAGGTCCCAGAGCTGTCCGCGCTCTTCCAGTGGAGGTCTGGTTTGCGCTTTTCCACCTCGACCCTCTGTCCATAATTTTCGTGGCGTCAGCCTATGCTTGCGCCTCTCTCGTGCGGTTGTATTTTCCCCGGTTCTGTTTTCTTGTGCTTCCATGTGTTTGTTCTCCATTCGTTGTTATGTGAGTTGGTTTCCGCATTCGTGGACATTTCTCAGGATTGTAGCTGTTTTGATCATTACTGTCCTTTGTATGGTCTCAGTTATCCCCTTGATTCCTATTTCTCCTAGTCTTTTCTCCATGTTTTTGGAGACTGTTTCTAGTGACTCTATGATTATTGGTGTTATACTGACTTTCTTCATGTTCCATATTCCTTTCAGTTCTCTGGCAAGTTCAGTATATTTGCTTCTTTTTTCCGTCTCGTTGATCTTCACTCTGTGGTCCGCTGGAACGGCAAAGTCTACGATTTTGCAGGATTTTTCTTTCTTGTTGATTATTATCATATCCAGTCTCCTTGCTGTTATGGGTTTGTCTGTTTGTACATTCATATCCCATAGGATTTTGTGTTTTTCGTTTTCTAGTACAGTTTCCGGTTTGTGTTTGTACCGTTTTTTTGCATATTCGAAATTCAGTTGTTTGCACATTTTCCGGTGTACTTCTTTCCCCACGCTGTCATGTCTGTTTTTGTATTCCTTTTGGGCTAGCATGCTGCATTCACTTATTATATGATTTATCGTTTCGTCTCTTTGTCCACACAATCGGCATTTACTGTTTTCCTGGGTTTTATCGATCTTTGCTTTAATAAAGTTTGTCCTAATCGCATTGTTCTGTGCGGCCGTCAGCAGAGATTCCGTTTCTCTGTTCAAGTGTCCTTTTCTTAGCCATGCACAGCTGTTTTCATTAGCTTCATCGCTTGTGAGTCTTATAAAGCGTCCATGTAGTTGTTTTTCTTCCCACTTTTCCTTTCTTGTCTTTTTGTTTCTGGTTTCAGTGCTTCCGGAGTTGTTTGTTGGGTTGGTGTCTCTTGCTGTGGTGATCAGTCTTTCCGTGTTCTGGGTTACATATTTCTCCAGCTCTTTTTTGGTGTCTTCCACACAATCTTCTATACTTACCATTCCTCTACCTCTTTCATTTCTTTTCATGTAGAGTCTGTCCGTATCGTCTTTTGGGTGCAATGCATTGTGCATAGTCATTAGTTTTCTAGTCCTCTGGTCAAGGTGCCTGAGTTCTTCTTTGGTCTAGCCTATGAATGGTCCAGAGTATCTTATCATAAGATCATCATCATTAGTCATCGCAAAGAAACTTGCAGTATCACAACAGCCGTTTACCATTGATTTCTCGCTAGTCAGAACCATTGGTCTTCTCTGAGATTTGGGTGGCAATAAGCCTCCGCAAATCAGCTGATGATGTTTCTTGCTATTTCTGTTCATTGGTTCATTTTTGTGTCGTGTAAGTTGAGGCCGGTGTAATTTATTGGGGGGGGGGGAGTTTATAAAGTGATGTTTCTTGCATTTTCTGTTTCTTTGTTTGTGATGTGTTCTTTCTGTGGGTTTGTTTTCTTCCTGCAGTAGATTCCGCGTGACCCTTCGTAGCTTATGTGGGTTGGTTTCCGCATTCAATAATTTTTCTTAAGATTGTAGCTGTTTTGACCATTGCCGTCCTTTGTATAGTTCCAATGATCCCTTTAATTCCAATTTCTCCCAGTATTTTTTCCAGTTTTTTGGGGATTGTTCCTAGTGCTCCTACGATTATTGGTATTATACTAACTTTCTTCATGCTCCATATTCCTTTCAGTATTTGCTTCGTTTTTCCGTTTTATATTTTCACTCTGTGGTCTGCTGGAACGGCGAAGTCTACGATTTTGCAAGATTTTTTCTTCTTGTTGATTATTATAACATCCGGTCTCCTTGCTTGTATGAGTTTGTTTGTTTGTATATCCATATCCCAGATGATTTTGTGTTTTTCGTTTTCCAGTACTGTTTCTGGTTTATGTTTGTACCATTTGTCTGCGTATTCGAAATTCAATTGTTTGCACAGTTCCCGGTGTACTGCTTTCCCCACAATTTTGTCTGTTCTTGTATTCTTTTTGGGCTAGTTTGCTACATTCACTTATTATATCATTTACTGTTTCGTCTCTTTGTCAACACAGTCTGCATTTACTGTTTTCCTGGATTTATCTATTTTAGCTTTAATGTAGTTTGTCCTAATTGCATTGTTCTGTGCAGCCATCAGTAAAGATTCCGTTTCTCTGTTTAAGTGTCCTTTTATTAGCCATGACCAGTTATTTTCGTTGGTTTCTTCTCTTGTCAGTCTTCTGAAGCGTCAATGTAGTTGTTTTTCTTCCCACTTTTCTTTTCTTGTCGTTTTTATTATTATTATTATTATTATTATTATTATTATTATTATTATTATTATTATTATTATTATTATTATTATTATTATTATTAGTAGTAGTAGTAGTAGTAGTAGTAGTATTATTATTATTATTATTATTATTATTAGTAGTAGTAGTAGTAGTATTAGTAGTAGTAATATTTAATATAATCAGTTCTTAACCAAACGAAAGATCCAGGTCGTCGTCGATTGTTGTACATCAGTAATGCGGATGTGCTGCAGGGATCGATCTTTTGAGCTTTATTATTTCTGATTTTCATAACCAACTTCCCTTATGCAAGCTGATTACAACACGCTCTTCTCCCGACATGTGGGCAAAACGAACGCACACATATCTAAGGCAACGACTAAATCCTTAGAAAATGACCCCCTAGTCTGTAGTGGAATGCGACTAAATATAGATGGTTACATTTAATGCTACTAAGAAAAAACTCCTGTCTATTATTAAAAAAAACTTCCCAAACTCTCGATTGCCATGGCTAATAGCACTCTACCTGATAGTCCAACATTCAAACTCCTCGAACTAGCATTCACAGGTAACATACATTGAAACAAGTATATAGAAGACACTAACAAGTCTACTGCAAAAAAAACCTCCAACATATACTCGGCAATCAAAAGATGCACTGGGTGCAATAAGTCTGCTTCAATTTAGTTTAGTTTGTTTTATGACATATGAACACCTCAGTGGCGCATTTAATGCTGACTTCAAGTAGAAATCCCTGAAATCATTTAGTTTCTCAGAATATCTGATTTTGTTAGCATTCTTTGTAAAAGAATACTTTGTAGAGAGCAGGTGGAATATTTACATTTTTGTTCAATCTTAAAAAGTCATACAGGTCACTGACCTGATAGTGTTTAGAACGGATTTCATTTATTTGTTATGAATTAAGAAAATAGATTTGTATATGTGATTTTTGTATTCATTTTCATACAATGTTCGTATTTTTCCAGTTTCATCTACATTTTTGATTCCACAAATGTCAATACGACTCGGTATCCACCAGAAGATGATTGTTTTTATGCTGCAGAGTTTATTGATTCTGCTAAAAGGCTTAGTTTTCTCTTTCTTTTTGCATGAATGAAAGAGAGCGAGCGAGCGAATGAGAGAGAGAGAGAGAGAGAGAGAGAAAGGAAATAAGGGAAAGAGGTGTGTTTTGAAGAGAGAGAAAGAGAGAGAAAGAGAAAGAGAAAGAGAAATAGAGAAAGAGTTGAATAATTAGTGACTTGTTAATATTTTTATTTTAAATGTCTCAAGTGGAGATCTTGAGTTTCTGTAGACGATGCCTTTGCTTGAGCTGCTATTTTTGATTATGTCCAATTGCGTCCATTCGTGTATTTTTAACTGACCCACATGGCAACACTCTTCATCTTCATCCTTATATCAATCCGTGTACATGTATTTCTAGTTGCAATGAAGGTCTTTTGTATTTTGAATTTGAATTTGGGGGGGGGGGAATTTTGCTAACTAATGTATACCAACTGGTTATTTCTAATGTTTGAGTTTGAGACGATAGATTGGTGCAATTATGACCACTAATCTTAGAGTGTTTAAGTGATTAACTATTATATTTTTCCAAAGTCGCATTTTCTGCCTTTGTGTATGCGTTCGGATAAAAGTCACAAACAATGCAGGGTACAAAGCTTACATCATCAGATCAGTGTGTCCCCGGGCTTATTTGCTAAATAATTGTAAAAATGAGATGTATATAAATCTTTCGTAGCAGTAATAAGGTTACAATGACGATCCAAACTTCAGACAACACCGTAACAAAACTGACAAAATTCCAACAACCACGTTTCGTCTTAGCTGTTCTAAATTTCCCATCTGCTTTAAATCCGCCCTTTTTAAAGTCAATTGCAAATTTGTTGCTCACGCATGCAAATTGATTCTAACTATTAAAAATAGTTTATTATTTTAGTTCTAACTATTATTTTAGTTCTAACTATTAAAATAGTTTATTATTTTAGTTCTAATTATTATTTTAGTTCTAACTATTAAAAATAGTTTATTATTTTAGTTCTAACTATTATTTTAGTTATAACTATTAAAATAGTTTATTTTAGTTCTAACTATTATTTTAGTTATAACTATTAAAATAGTTTATTATTTTAGTTTTAACTATTATTTTAGTTCTAATTATTAAACATAGTTTATTATTTTGTGCACTATGCCCCGCAAAAATTCTTGACCAGCCCAGTCGTCATTCTCTGGCGAGGGCATCTCAGAAGGTTAGCGATAAACTAATCCCGCCCCTAAGCGAGAAGGTAATGTCTAGGAGGGTGGACCACTTCCGACTGAACAGAACAAAAACTTCAAACAGACAGAGAAAAGCAGCTGGTGCCGCAACGGCTCACTCTCGGAGTGATTGTCGAGGACGTATCCTCGACTGGCATGAAGTGCCAAAAGAATTATGCCACCAGGTTTCGAGTCAGATAGCTGGCCTGCTTAGATCGGCAGAATTAGCCGCTACCGGCGGAGTAGATTTATCGGTCGATAATTTTGCGGCTCACTTCTTTCGACAGATTTCTTTGGAAACAGAGGCAACTTTCCAGATATCAGGGAAGCAAGATTCTGTAAGGCATTTGTTATAGAGTTGGGAGAGAAAAGGGGCCAGCTCAGCAGAGCATTTCTTTATTACTATAGCAGGGATATGACATATTTTGGAAGTGTTGAGTATTTTTTTTATATATCAATCATATGGGAAGGGGTGATGATTAGGTCATTTAGTGCAGTTTCCGTCTGTAAGGGAAATTAGGGAAAAAGTGGTTTGTGGAGTCCGACTTTAAGTTCTACGAGTTCGACAAGACGGACCCGAAGAAGGTCCGAGGTTACATCGGCCGAAACGTTGTGAAAATAACATCAAAGATAAGAACAATTAATCGATGTAGTAATCCAGGTATTTAAATGAAATGAAATATTCATTTTCGAAGATGGTGAACATGTGTTTGAGAAATAAGTTAAATTTACATATTAAAATATCACATACACGCATCTTCCTATTAATAATAAAAATACATAATCAAACGATTTGATGCTTAATCAATAGTATAGTTCTGTTCAATCATAGGAGGTCCACACTCCCAGCATTACCTTCTCCCCAAGAAAGGGTTGGTTTATTGCTAGTCGCCTGAAGCGCCACTGCCGAAGAATGCCAGCGAGGCTGCTACAGAATTTGTGTAGGCCAGAGTGCACTTCACCTAGTGCGCTGGCTTTTCAAACCTCCACCTGCGCTTGTCTCTGACTTCCCGCACAGAAGCTATATATATATATATATATATATATATATATATATATATATATATATATATATATATATATATATATATATATATATATATATATATATATATATATATATATTATTTGATCACAAAATGACAGAAGGGTGAGTGTGAAACTAAACTTTTATGTTTCGGAATTTTTTTTTTAGATGAGGACGAATAATCTATATTATTTGTAATATTTGAACTACTACGTTTCGGCCGATGTAACGCCTTCTTTCATATGAGTTCGGATTTCGAATTTCATCATGGCACATTTCGCCATACTTAAAAGCCGTTATACAGCGAAACAACTGTCTTTGAATGCCCCCCCCATATATATATATATATATATATATATATATATATATATATATATATATATATTAGCCTGACGATTATAGCTTAATTGCCATCAATATAGTTTAATAACTATCTATCTAGTTTAATAATCTATCTATCTATCTATCTATCTATCTATCTATCTATCTATCTATCTATCTATCTATCTATCTATCTATCTATCTCTCTCTCTCTCTCTCTCTCTCTCTCTATATATATATATATATATATATATATATATATACACACAGACACACATATATATATATATATATATATATATATATATATATATATATATATATATATATATATATATATAATGCGTGTTTGTTCAGTGATATCTTTTGCACGCCTTCTGAAAGGTAGTTTTATTTGCGCGCCAAAATAATTATTTCCCACGTGTGTAAAATAAATAAAACCGAGAAAGTGAGTGGGAAATAAGGAATGTTTATAAACCGCTAATGATAACTTCAAAAAGTGATTGAAGATATCTCCCCTTGAGACTCTCAGAGACTATATGAAAAGAGAAGAGAAAAAGGTCACTGGGAACGATTACGTTCCTTAAGAAACAAAGGACAAAAATAACCGGCTCATATGTTTCAAATGCCTTTGTGATGCATGTTTGACGCAATGATGAAGTGGGTCGTAAAAAGGGGGCGCAACATGGGGGAAGGGCACAGTAGGTATGGATGAAGTGTGGGCGAAGAAGCGGGAGTCGACGGTGAGTCATTCTGGGGGCTGATTCCCCTTCCACCACTCTCTCCCGTATACTTGTCTCGAATTTGTTCTTTTTTCTTCTCATCGTCACTGTTTTCATGTGTGGTGGTAGATGCCCCCATGCAGCTTTAGTTTTCTTTCTTTCTTTCTCTATTTCTCTATTTCTTTCTTTCTTTCTTTCTTTCTTTCTTTCTTTCTTTCTTTCTTTGCAGCTTCTTCATCTTATGTAACCTGACGGGTAAGAATAAACTTATTTACCGATCACGTAAATGACGCCTACGATGCAGTAAAGACTTCAGAATCCGAACTCAAATCGTTTCTGGAGGACGTTCGTGTTTCTAAAAGTTTGGATTCTGAAGACCTTCCGACCTGGAGCACGTAAAAAGGTGGATGGTTACTTTTAATACATCTAAAACCAAGCTTCTTTCCTTTCACCACCAATGATCGGATCATCACTTTGCCCGAATCTGTCTACTTGAGGAAGCCCCTGAACTGACCTTTACCCCAGATCTCGAATGGAACTCTTACATCAAATCTGTTGCTAAGATCGCTCGATCATTCTATCGGCCAGAAAGTAGTCTGTATCCGTATAAGAGTTATATATATATCCTGAGATGGAGTACGGATGGCACACTCAGAACATCCTTTCCTGCCTTGACAGAGTACAACACCGACTTCGAAATCTAATGGGGGGGATGTTATTTTTTCTTCCCTGCAGCAACTTTCGCATAGAAGAGATATTGCTAGTCTTTCTCTACTCTATCGTTATTTTTACAGTTGGTGCTTTACTGAGCTCCGAACAATGCCCCCCCCCCCATGTAAAACATTTACAACAACAAATTACTGTAAATAATTTTCCTTTGTGTGTACCTAAAACTTAACAGAACTTCCAAGAACTATCCGTCTGTGGAACACAATACTACGGGGCTGCTTCCTAGCTGAATATAGCATGGTCGTGTTCAAGTCCAATGTTAACAAATTCTTAGATAATCTTCTTCTATTGTTACCAATCCTCACGTTGTTGTTTTACGGTCCTCCCTGACGAACCCAAGACCACGATGCCCGTGGCCTAGCATCTTACCTCTGGTCCAGAGCTCCTGTCAAATTTTATGCGTGATTTTTAGCGCCTTAAATCTAAGTCGAGCCGTGCTAAAGATTAGTAACGCCAGCGTTTCAAGCTTTCCCTCTCATCAGTGTAGGTTCGAACCCCTGCCACAGAATCACCCTAGACTCCGCAGGTACGCGCCATAACCATTTGGCCACAAGACATTACAACATTCAAGAAGGGAATTCAAGTTCTATTTATGCGAAAGTCGTCATATCTAGAAAGACCGACGAGAGATTCTACGAACGTTGTCGGAATATGCTTTCTAAATATATAATGTTGATACAATAACGGTTGATTGTACAGCAGCATTGCTTCCAACAAAGCCTTCATCAGATGATGACTCTGGGTTCAGGCATGGTTTCTGAACCGACGAATCAATACGACTAACCCTGAGCGCCCTAGCAGTATCTCACGATACTACTAGACTTTGTTGGATTGTCGTCACTCCATGGGATTGACATATTCACGCTTATGCAGATAGAGCCTTGTCTTGTATTTTTTTATGTCTTTTTTCTTGTCTGGTGGTGAAAGTATTTATAATTAGGAAAAATAAATAGTAAGTCATATTTCGTATTCGATTTATTGTTTTTGTTCCTTACAACTTGCATCTTACCCGGAATTTGCATTGCCCACAGCCTTTCAAAAACTTACTACTACTATACCCAGCAATGCTTAAAGCAAACTACCATTCTCTTATATATATATATATATATATATACAGGGTGGGCAAAAATAAGGGTCCTATTTTTAAAAATTCATAACTTTTTTATTTATTGATTTAAAAAAAAATTTTTTTTTAGAATAAGTAAAGGACCCCTTCCGAAGCAAGCATGAGCCGTATTAGCCCTAAGGAACGTACCCTCATTTAGAAAACATTATTTTTGCTTAAAAAACTCAAAACAGTGTAAAAAACAATACTTTAGTTTTTGTAAGTTTTAAGAAGTGTTTTTCGGCTAAAATTTGTTTTGTTTATTTCAAAAAATCTCGGAAGGGTCAGTCTACACACACATAAAGTTTGGTGAGTTTAACTTTTATTTTGTGGAAGTTATTCAAATTCAAGTTATTCAAATTTAAAGATAGGACCCTTATTTTGGCCAACCCTGTATATATATATATATATATATATATATATATATATATATATATATATATATATATATATATATATATATATACCCTTCCTCTCTCCCCCTCTATATGTCTCTCAGTTTCCACACTGATTGGTGTTAACAAAGACGAGAAATGCGTGTCTTGAGATATATAAAATGTTTATGAAATAACTGTTATTGTACAGCAGCATTGTCTTCATCAGATGATGACTCTGGGTTTCTGAACCGACGAATCAATACAACTAACCCTGAGCGCCCTAGCAGTATCTAACGATACTACTAGACTTTGTTGGATTGTGATCACTCCATGGGATTGACATATTCACGCTTATGTAGATAGAGCCTTGTCTTGTATTTTTTTATGTCTTTTTTCTTGTCTGGTGGTGAAAGACCAAGATTATTCAAAAACGCAGAATGCTATTTTCGAACAGTTCATTTTAAAATAGGTAAAGTGAGAACTTTTACCTTGCAAAAAGGTAATTGAAAATATACTAGCGTTGTTAAGGTAAACGTTCTGACTTTACCCATTTTAAAATGAACTGTTCCAAAATCGAATTCTGTCGTCCTGTGTTAACTAAAAATAAACTATTATATGCATTCTTTTTATTTTAGTGCTATTTTAATACCTATTTAAGTGTTTGAATTTTAATTAAATGAATAAAAAGATACATTTTATTTATTTAAATTTTAGTTGACAGTGACACTTATTTTTACGGAAGATTAAACCTATTGGACCGTAAATACACTTATTATTTCAAGAGATATATAAGAATTAACAGTAAATTATACCGATAAATGGAAGGTTGCTGTGGTGAAATGGTTAAGGGTGCGGACTGACAACCTGGGTGTGCGAGGTCTAATCCAGTCGGTTCTATAGCATCACTTTTATTTATAGATGTTGGCAACCTTCACCTGGTTCTTCCTGTAAGTACCCATTCTAAAAAAAAAAATAATGCCAGCAACAAAAATAAAACTGGTAAAAAAAGTTTAACCATGCGGATCCATACAAATGGTTTTCTTTTATACAAGTAGATAAACAAAGCAACCGTGGAATCTCTACGGGTCCCGCGAGTATATATGAGTCCTATAGATTGTCGCAATTGACACAAATGTAATTAATTTCTCCGTTTCACGTAATAATTTCCTGTGGTCGAGAGGATAGAGTGAAAGCATGCGGAGTCAAAGGTGACTGTGTGAACCGGGGTTGTGCCTTGTGACCGTCTGAAATTATAATTTTCCTGCACTGATGAGAGCATAAGCTCGAAACGACGTCGTCTGTAGGTAAATAGAATTTAATATTTATTTATGAATATTATTAAGTCATGAAAATGAAATGCCGTGGTAGACAAAATGTGTGAAAAATTACAAACGGAAAACAGGTTAAAGTGCAGGAGAAAAACAAAAACAAGAGATTTGACCGGTTTTGTTCTGAAGACGTTCGCTAACACGAACGAAACCGGTCAAATCTCTTGTTTTTGTTTTCCCTTGCACTTTAACCTGTTTTCCGTTTGTCATTTTTCACACGTATATATATATATATATATATATATATATATATATATATATATATATATATATATATATATATGAATGAACATTATAGAAATTATATTTTTAAAAAATAAATTATATTTAGCGTTTGGAGCAGAAGTTAGAGTTAGGGTTGGTTCCTACGAT